>BTHU01000004.1:1200000-1592500 GCA_036184795.1 Tokudaia tokunoshimensis | reverse complement strand
CACTCTAGAGACCAAAAGCTGACAAATGCACACGGTAGTCAGGATGACCTTTATCTTTCTGGAGGCCATAACTTGATGATCTGCAGCCTCCTTTTGACATTTGACATAGTCTCAGGTAGTAGGGACTGGGGCAAGGGCTCCTTGGGGGTTGTTTTCCACACACCAGTGTAGGCTTAGATTTTCCAAAACCTGCTTTAATTAGGGTTTTTAAACACCTCCCCTTCCCTTCTAGCCCACTGACCAGAGGTAGTGGAAGAAGATGGATTATAGGACAAGGGAGATGTGGACCTGTTTAGAAGCAGTTCTTTGGTGTGATTTCAATTTTGTGGTCAGGATATCAGCAGTCCAAAATATCAAACATGAATCAGTAGTAGTAGTCCAACCCAATTGGAAAGCACCAAACATGCTTCAGTGGCAGTAGTTTGATTCAGAAGAAACCGTGAGGCTCAACCGTATCACCACAAGTCTTCAGAAGTGGCAATACCAGTAAATCATTGCAAAGTGAACCAATGCAAGAGCATCCCTTCATTGTCTGTACTATTATATTTACATTCGTTTTAAACATCATGTGCCCTCTCACAAGACAGCTTCCAGAAAAACGCCACATGTTTGTTCTCAGCAAAACATTCTCTCACGTGTCTGCTTCAGTGAAATATCCTGTCATCAGACAGTTTCCAGAAAAATATTACATGATACAAATGAGTTGTTAGAGAAACCAGAAATTTCCACTTCACACCAGGGTAATCATTATTTCCAGTATTAGTCAAACATACTGGGGAGAAAGAAGGGGGTGATAGAAGACTGTTGGATCACATTCACAGGGCTTAGACACTAACAGCAGATGATGCAGTCAGCATATAGCCAACAGGCAGGCCCACAGAAGCCAAGTATATTTTCAGCAGTGTTCCCAGCCCAGGGTAGGTGCTGTCCTCTAAGCCTAGAGGGATGCTCTCTTCCCGCTCTCAGTCATTCAGGCTTCTAGGCCAGCACAAAGCTCTTATAATGGAAGAATTGTGATGCTACCTGGAGCCCAGCCCCTTGTCTGTTGATGGTTGATCAGAGACACTTATCATGTTTGAGAGTACTCACCCAGGGAGAAGGGGGATACCCCAGGGACAGGGAGCCAGTTATACATGTACGAGTGTGGTAGAGTTGAATTGAACCCACAAAGTATACACTGAAGTCCTAACCTGGTAGCTGTAAGAGACAGATGTGACCTTAAGAGCCAAAGGCCCTCTCTGGTGCCACAGGTTATGGTAGGGCTGATAAGGAGAGAGATTTGGAGATACAAGGACATATGTAAGAAGATAGCCAGGTGAGGTGGAGCTGAGACTGGGGGATGCAGCTGAACCAAGGCCAGTACTTTGGATAACAGTGTAGACAATTTGGTCAGGCTTGGGTGACCCCAGAGCCACTCTGACTTGGGGCTTCTGGCTACCCACACCAAAACGTGAAAAGTCTACTGTGTTGACTCCCATCTCCGATCTGTACTTATTTGAATGGCAGCCCCAGAAAATGAAAAGTCTCTGGGAAGGCAGCTGACCTGACCCCTCCCAGTCCAGCCTCCTCAGCCTTCATCTCTAATTCTAACCACCCAGCCTCCCCAGTCTTCAATCTCCAGCCTCTAACCCTAGACTTTCAGTCTTCAATCTTCTATCCCCAACCTCTATCTTGGAATCAACCATCAACTTCCTTGACCTTTAACCTCAACCTTTAACCTCCAGTCTCCAACTTCTCCAGTCATGAACCTCCAACCCTAACATTCAATCTTGAATTTCTGGCGAGTCTTAAAGCTACTTCTTTTACTTAGAATATTTTAGTAAAATATTTTTAAAATGGGAAGAAACTGAAACTGGAAGGATGGTTCAGTAGTTTGGAATACTGGAGGATATGGGTTGGAGTCCCAGGATCTATGTGGTGGCTCACAAATATATGTAACCCTAGTCCAGGGGATCCAATCCCATCTTCTGACCTTAAGCACCAGTCATATATGGGGTGCACATATATACCTACAGGCAAAACACACATACACATAAAATAAATCTTTAAAAAATTAAAAATGAGCATAAAATTTGGAACTGGTGTCACTAAAAGAGAACACATCCCTAACAGTGTTTCCAGAAAGTGTTAGCTGAGCCGGTTAAAGTGACCCTGACCGTGGGTGGTATCATCCCATGGGCTGGAGTCTCAGACTGAATAAAAGAGAGACAATGCTTGAGCGTTTGCGCCCTGACTCCTTGCTGCTTCATGCTCTTACTGTCACTCCCCCATGTTGTAGTAAATAACCTCAGTGGGGGTTTCTACCCCGCCTTTGATCATTCCGTTCCCAGGAAAAGACACAAATATATTTATAATAAGCTGTAATTAGCATTAGAACTGGGCAGATACTTCCCTCTAAGGAAGTGTCTACTTCTCTATCAGTAACCCGAGTTATAACTTGCCATGCTCCATTTGACCAACTCCAATTGGCCAGCACTCATGGCCATGTTTTCATGATTAACCTACCCCATGGCGTCCTCTCCTCTCTTCACATTCTTCTCTTCCCCCTCATTGTTATCCTGCCTCAGACCGAAAGCCGGAGAATTGAAACTCCTCCTACCTCTCTTCTGCCCAAGTATAGGCTGTAGTCATCTTTATTCAACCAATAGTTTTAAATTAAGGATCGAGGTTACATAGCAACACTTGGTGTATATGATTTCCTCATCCCTGGGGGCAACCAGACCTTGGAGTCCAGTATTTAGCATTACAATACACAGCAACAGACCAAACCTGGACACCTCCACCATCTCGGATGAAGCTCAAACTACGAGCCTTTCTCAAGTTGCTCTTGTTGGGTGACTCATCAAAGCAATGGGAAAAGTAACTAAGACAGAGAGTAAGGCGCCCAAGCTCACCCAGGACTCAGACACAAGGCCAGGGAACAGCACTGTATAGGGACAGGACCCTGGCAAAGACTGCCTACTCCTTCCATCAGCTCCCTCATCTGCGGTTGCAGAAGATCTCATCGCCAGGGCCAGACCACGGTGAAGATGACCCTGGAAAGGCTTGACCCAGCCAGGCTCCTCTGGACATCCTTTCAACTAGACCTGCACCTTGACCATTCACGGTCATGCCCTGCTGTGACTCCTCCACCTTTGGTTTCTGGTCCCAGCCAGTCCTTGACATCTATCTCCTGTCATCCCAAACACTGGCTCACTGTAGCAGGAGCAGGCTAGTGACAATTGCCTCCAGTCCATCAGTAGCTTCCCCTCCCCCACTCTACTTTCACTCTGGGAACCTGTTACTTTCCTGCGTGGACCTCAGTCCTACCCTACACTCTCTGTTCTGCTGCAGGAGCCTGAACAAAATTACTCTTTCTATTTTTTACCAAAAATCCAATGCAATTTTGTTCCCTTACACAGCCAAGGTTTTATATCTTGGACAGTGTCTTGCAGGTCAGAGGACACGTGTTTTTAAGCACTTTGCAGAATGCTGTAGCCTGTGTGCTTGCTGTCCATTCTTCTTGGGGCCTTCTGCTAGCCTGGTTCTCAGGCACTCTGGAGTTCCGAGGCCAAGGTCTCCCCTCCTATGCATCATCACCCCCACACACCAGCCTGCTCCCCTGGCCCTCCAGTAGGCTTCAGAAGGAACCGCCTCCACTTCTATAATTATAGCCCGCACGGTGCCCTGGATTGCTGTGGTCTGCTATTTTTACTTTCGCACCGAGAGGTTTTTGTCTTGTTCCTACCTCAGGTGCAAGGACACATGCTGGGCAGATGTCATTCCTCAGATCTGAGGTCATCCTAAGAGGCTGCCCCACTTCTCCAGGCAGACATGCCCAGAATGAAGCTGTCAGGAGTTGGCAGCTTGGTATCCCCAAGGAGGACTTTTGCCAGGAAACTGCGTATTTAGATGGAAAAGTCAGCACCTTTGTTTTTGCCTGTTTATGAGCATAATTTCGGATGGGTATCAATGACCCTGAACCTATGACAGTACAGGGGTGTCACAGATATCCTGGTCACTGTTTACACGTGGCCGATGTCTTCCTGTATGTAGTTCCTAGAAGCTGCTCTGTATTCTATACCAGGTACCATGACTTCAAGACCAGAGCCTCTCATTGCTGCAGAGCAGGTAAAAGTGTCTCAGGGTCATTGATGTCACCACTGAAGACAACATTTAATCACAGTGACTTAGTACAAGTGGCTTATGTTAGAACATCAGATCAGAGGCTGCTCAAGTTATCCAGATGGACAGCCCTCTCTGTCTCCATCCTCTGTGGATTCTGGGATTCCTATTGCCACAAGGAGAGGGAGAGAGGGGGGAAGGGGAGGGAGAGGGGGAGAGGGAGAGGGAGGAGTGAACTCCTCAGTTTTAATTGGCTAAAAAGATACCATGAGGACCAAGTCTGAAGAGTGTGTGTGGAGATTGATAAGCCTAGTGCTAGATAAGGTGGTGTTGCAGGCCTGAGCTGAAAGAGACTTAAAAACCCTGGTCTGACAGCTAAGGTTTGGCTCATTCCCGAGAGCTCCAACAGAGACTCTTCCTGTTGAGACTGACTCATTCCCGGAGCCAGCCCACCGGTCCCAGACACCCCAACTCTGGACTGAGGCTCCAGTCGGGATCCAAAGCACAGTGAGGTCTTGCCTGTGCTTCCATCAGAACTAGGCTACAGCACTTACCAGACCAGAGGTGAGAGTGTGTGTGAATGAATGTGATCCCTTTTCATTTTATATTTGTTCATTGTTGCTTATGAATAAATGCTAGTGTAACTTGATCTACCGAGTCGCAGGCACTTTCTTTCTCTCACTCTCAGCTCCATCCCTAAACTTGACTGGAGGCAACCTTATTCTCTGGGTTTCATTCCTTCCCTGGGATTCCCTCCCTCCTCCCTGCTGTCCAGGAATCAGGGACAGCTAGCTACAGGCTTGTGTCTTGGAATTTTCCCCTTTCCCCTGAGACCTATAACCCCCACCCCACCTGCTTCCTGGGGCTGAACTTTCATTAGGGCCAGCTCCAGGCCATTGTCTGCTTTTCTATATGACCATGGCACTAATAACTTCCTACCCTCTAACAACTATCGGTCTCAGTGTCTCCCTTGAACACCAGACCCAAATATTTCATGTTAAACAAAATTAAACTGGTGGAGCTGGTGTGGATCCCCACAACTTTCAAACACCATGAAGATTTCCTGAACACACAAGGCACAGGGGAATGTACAGGAGTGACCCAAGGCCACTGGAAGACTGTAGCATCCCCAAAGTCCTGGAAAATAAAGTAAGGTACAAGTCAGTGGCACAAATTCATCATGAATAGGGAGAAAGTCAGGATTGGCCTGAAACTTTGGCATTATAGTCACCAAAACAAGTCTCCATAGTATGTCTGAGCTGCGTGTCCTCTACAATGACCCTCACACTGTGGGCCACTGTTCATAGCTTTGAGAGGCTTGCATACATTTCTTCATGAATTGGTGCCTCTGCCACAGTGATAAATGTCCCCTTCCCTCCCCTGAGACTCCTGTACCCTACCATGCCTCCATCTCTCCTGACCTTCCAAGCTTGCTGGACTGACTGGGGACCTCAAGAGATTGGCTCTCACTTTCAGTACTTGGAGTCTGTGGCTCCCTTGGGTCAGCACGATGCCTCTGTGACTCAGTGCCAGGTGGCCCCTCAGGAGCTGGTCCTGTTTCATGCTGAGCGGAGGTCTGTGGGTTGGTGGACCAGATACAGATAGTCACTGGGACTGGTCTCATGTTTTGACCAGCATGAGAAAGCTACCATGATCTCGACTGTGAGGCTTTCCATGAACACAGACTCCATAGTTCTGGGTGAATGCGTCTGAGAGGAACAGTACAGGCTTCTGGAAGTTTCCCAGATGTTATCTGTAAGGGCATATATATATATATATATATATATATATGTATGTATGTCTGTATGTATTTGGGGGGGTGCTATTTTATTGGATTCTTATATACAACCCTTCCAACACATATTCCATTCCAATTTTTCCCAATCCCACAACAGGAAGGAGGAGAGAAAGAAGGTTAGACGGGAAAGGGGGTATAGACCTCTTTAGATCCCTTCCTGTTGATTAGGGGTGTTGGGTTCCTTGGGGCAGGTCCAATCTCTGTCATCAGGACATCTCCAACCAGTAATCCAGCAATAGCAAAAGCAGCAGCAGCAGCGGGAACCAGCAGCTGCCACAGACTTTCCCATTTATACCCTCTCCAGAGTCTGCCGAATTAAACTAAACATCCTGCCCCTGCTAGAGCACGAGACAATCATAGTTAGCAGCTGTGGACAATCTGAAGCAGCCTCATATCCCACACCTGGGATTAAAACAGTAACATATTCACTAACATAACTGGGTTTTTAAAGAAACCAAAATTCTCACTACAGTTTTCTGTCAGGTACACTATGTGCCTCTTGAGAGCCAAATTGGACCCTCCAGGTTTTTCACATGTACATGGATGCTTGGTCTGCTTGGGGCATCTAACAGACCCTTAGAAAAGCCTATTAATGGGACCATTGTTATTAGTAATTATTATTATCATCATTATCTTTGTGTGTGGATGGATGGGGCAAGGCTGTCAGAAGACAACCTGGGGCATTGGGCCTTGCCTTCCACCTTGCCTGAGGCAAGGTCTGTTGGTTGGTTGCTGCTATGCGCACCAGGCTAGCTGGCCCATGAGCTTTCAGGGATTCTCCTGTCTCTACTTCCCATCTCACAGTAGGAACATGGGGATTATAGACACTTATGACCATGTCCAGTGTTTATGGTTCTGGGATTCAAACTTACTCATGCTTATCACGCCGACCAGAATATCTCTGTTTGATGAGTGTCCAATGATGTTGGCTGTGCTATTAATCTGTGTTCCTGTGATATCAAACACCTTCACTTGCACATTTTTATGTGGCTTGTTTGCTTGGGAAGTTGTCTGTTCAAATCTTTTGCCCATTCACTTAATTGGCTGTTTGCAGACTTGCATTGGGTCTCGGGGATTTCTGTATTCAAATGTGAATTTCTATTAGATATATGAGTTTAAAGTGTTGTCTTCCAGGGGTTTGGTGGTGGTCATTCCCTGCCCTGCCCCATCTCTCTCTCCCTTTCCCTTCTGTATGTGAGTGCATGAGCTTGCATGTGTGCGTGAGTGTGTGTGTGTGTGTGTGTGTGTGTGTGTGTGCGTGTGTGCATGTACCTGTGGAGAGCAGAAGAGGGCATCATCTCCTTTGGAGCACAGTCCATGCACACTGCTCTCTCCCTGGTATACATTCTATAGTCCTGGCATCACCAATATCTTGCAGTTTCCATTGCAACTTAGACGTCACCTTCACAGCTTTGCACATAGCTACTCAGGGCATGTCTGCAGCAACTCTAACCTTGCCGCACATTGCTTGTCTTCAGCTAGTCTCCATGTGTCCCTCAATCTTGCATCTTCCATGTCTTCAAAACCAATACCACCTGACGGCATTGCCAAGTTTTGCTGCCAGCTCAAGATGCAACCCCACCCACCGGCCCTGGGAAACAACTGGGTAAGGGCACAGAAACCCTTCGGGTTAGGCTTCCTCATGATTCTTCACAGACGAAGCTCTGAGGGTTGTGTTTCTGCCTTCTCTACTGTCCCAGTGCAATGTGTGAGGTCTCGTCAGTGGTGCTGAGACCTATGACAATCTCAGCTGTTTTTCCATACCAGCCCGGATACTCTCCTGTCCCCCAATTTCCCGTTGAACAAAATTGTCTATCATGTCTCAATTTATCTTCACACAGGTTCTTAAGACACAGGCAGAATGAAGCCTGGTTCTTAGCCAAAATTTCATGGTTCAAATCATTGCTCCCTCCAAACCCTCATGAGCTGGGTCTCTACTTTTCATGTTTTCATCATTTCTCAGATGAATCTAGGGCTATGTGCAGTTTAGAGGCAATGTTTCTGACCCTGGAGACATCATCCTATGATTGCCTCAGGTGCCCTGTAGCCTATAGACTGACTCTCTGGCTAAGGGGAACAGCTATGTTTCTTCCTTTTGTTTGAGCTCCCAGTGACTGGTTTCTCCTTGGCCTCTGTACCCTGAGCACACATTCCTGCTGATTCATAGGAAACTCATGGAGTCTCTTCTGACTTCATGGGTGTACATGGGGAGCCTAGGAAAAGGACTTCTACTGCCCTTGAGACAGGATCTCTCATTCAACCCAGAGCTTGGGACTTTTTTCGCTAAGCTGGAGGCCAACAAGCCCCAATAATCCTTCCATCTTTGTGTCCCCTCTCATCCTTCAGTCCTGAGCTTACAGACTTGCATGGCCATGCCTGTAGGCCTGACATTTCATGTAGGCACTGAGGGTTCTCACGCCTGTGCATGGGTGCCTTGCTGAGCCATCACTGCAACCCCCATGCCTTCTGGGTAATCTGTCCAGGGCCTCCAGCTTCTTAGTCCTCCCTGGACCCTCAGCTCTTCCTGCACTTTGGGGGGAGATACAGGACTCCCCTCGCTGCAGTGGAACCTGAAGACTTTCTCCAGGCAGAAAGCAAAGCTTTGGTCAGGTCTTCTGCGTGAGATGCTTCTTACCCAATGGGCAGGCCACTGCTAGATCTGCTTCGTCCCGTTTTTCCTCTGTCATTTTCCAGGTTCTTGAATGTTGTCTCTGGAGGCTGAGGCTCTGGCTGTAGCTGCTCTGTCTTGGCCGAAAGCTGCTTTAATTTTTTTTCTGCTTTAACCAATAAAGGTTTTACTAGAAATATTTATTCAACAAATATTTATCTCCACAATGTCAACAAGCCTAGTACTGGCTTGGGCATGAGGAGGTGGGGCTGTGAAGACAGACAGAACCCCAGCCCTCCGAGGTGAGCCAGGGGTGAGCGAGCCTCCCAATTAGCTATTTAATTACCATGGTGATAAGTAAGGCTTATAAAAGCTGACAGCATCTGAGCAAACGTGGCAAAGTTGACCTGATTATTTATGAAAGGTTTGTTTTGGAAAATAGACTATAATGAGTTCATTTGCAGGATGAGGCAGAGAGATTCTCCTGGAATCCCCAGGAGAGAAGTGAGGGAGCCTTGGATGAGGGGGGTGGGGAGCGGATGCCCATAGGGTGCTGTCCTACCAACTGGTAACTGGCTCTGCCTGGCAGCCTGCCAGATGTCCACCCAGCACATGTGTGCTCACAGGTGGAGCAAGGAAGATGGGGAAGGCACGTGGGTGGAGGCCCCAGGTATCTACCTGCAGCTGACCATTCACCTGCTCTCCCCTTATTTTCTAGTAACCCACTGCTGAATTACAAACATAAAAGAGCCCCTGGGAACCCAACGTGCTGGACTTCTTCCCTTCAGATGGGGGAAAGTGAGGGTCAGTGATGGGGGGGAGATCTACCAAGACTACCCGGGGAGATGAGGCTGGAGTCCCTGCCTGTTGAGTTCTAGAATAAGAGGCTCTCACATGCCCCTTCCCTCCCGAGCCCCCATGCCTACCTGAAAGTGGATCCTGTTCCCGTCTGGTGATGCTGCCGAGCATAGTGCTGGAGCAGACTCTGTGCTGTGCTTATTAGCAGCCCCTCCTCTCCAGCACCACTGCTCTCTTCTGCAAGGATCATCCCACCAACACCCGCCGGCAGAGCCCATTACATTTATTATTCATACCAAGGAGGGTTTCGGGGCAGCTGGCACACACTAACTGGGAAGAACATTATTGTTTCATTAAAGATTGATCACACATGCAGCTGGTCATTTAAATAATGGCTCTGCTGACACCGTTAATTGAATGATAAACGATTCCACCCTTGCCCCTCTAAGTCAATACCAGCACCACTCCAGAAGAGCACAGCTTGTTCTCTGACAGTGGGGCTAGGGAAGGCCAGGGGCGGGGCAGGTCGTTCTGGTTGCACACAAGGTGGGTTTGGGGCGTCACAGGGGCCAGGCAGGAGCACTTCATGCTGCCCAAGTGTTCAAGAACCCATGCACAGCTGCCGAGAACTCAGCCGAGTTCAACTTCTCCACGAGGAACTTGATTTAATTTAATAAGACAGATACTGTGTGTGGTTTAATGCCACTTCATTACAGAAGCAGACTGATGGAGGCTCAGGGTGTTAGGATAGCACACTGGGCATCATGGACCAGTGCAGTTCTTCTGGAGCGGGTGGGTGCCACAAACTGCTGGGATAGAGGGAGGCATCAGGGAGCAAGATCATGTATCACTCACTCGCTCACTAGCTCATCCATTCATTCACTCATTCACCACTCACTAATTCATTGATTCATTCCATTCACAAATTCACCCTCCTCATTCACTCATTCATCCCTTCTAATTTATTCATTCATTCTCATTTGCCTATTCATTCACTCATTCATCACTCACCCATTCATTGATTCACCCACTCACTCATTCATTCCTCCTCATTTATTCATTCATTCTCATTTGTCTCTTCATTCACTCCTTCAGCAGCTTGTCCATCTTCACTTGTTCATTCATTGTTTAGGGTTTCTAGAGCTGTGAATAAGCACCATATTCAAAGGCAACTCAGAGAGGAAAGGATTTAATTTTAGCTTACACCTCCACAGCACAGTACATCATGGAAGGAAATCAGGGCAGGTACTCAAACAGGGCAGAACCTGGAGGCAGGAGCTGTTGCAGAGACCATGGACAGTACTGAAGAGGCTTTCTCTCCATGGCTTGCTCAGTCTACTGTCTTGTAGCATCCAGGGTCACCAACCCAGGGGTGACATTGCCCACAGTGAGCTTGGCCATTCTATATCAATCATCTCTCAAGAAAATGATCCACAGGCATGCCACAAACCAGTTTAGTGAGAGCATTTTTTTAAAGTTGAGGTTTCTTAATCCTAAATAACTCTAGCTTGTATGGAGTTGACACAAAGTCAGCACATCCATTTACTCACCCATTCATTCATTCATTCATTCATTCACTACTCATTCGTTCATTACTTGTTCATTCACTCACTAGTTCAGCAGTTCACAAACTCATTCATCCATTGACTTGTTCATTCCTTCATTCATTCATTCACTAATTCATTCATGCCCTTGTTCACTCACTCATTGATTCATAGATTCATCCACTCATTCAGAGCTCCCTAGGTCTCATGCTGTGCATGTGTAAGTGTGACATAAGACCTCCTCTTTCAAAACTGTTGGCTAAGAGGGAAAGGAGGACAATTGGACAACTGAGCAAGGAGACCTGGGCTGTCAAGGGTACACCTCAGGTACCTGTGTGTGAACATCTGGGGGGAGGGTCGGAGGGAGGGGAAAGCCCCAACAGAGTATTGCAGGACAAGCACCATCTTCTAGGTCAGCACCATCTTCTAGGTGCACAGAGCCCATCTCGGCTGCCAGGCCTTTCCCTCCTTGGAGGGCAAGAGCCAGACTGAGGAGTAGCCTGAGCAAAGTGGGGTGGAGAGTTGGACTGGAGTTCTGGCAATTACAAGTCTCAAGTGTGCATTATGTCCAGGCAAGGCTTCAGATGGGTGGCATGAAGCTAGATCTGACAAGCAGCCTCCAGAACCCAGGGCTCAGATGCCGCCCACGGTGTGTTCTAGTGGAGCCGTGACTGTGGGTCTGGGACACCTGGGCCTTTTGATGGAAGGGAGCCATGACTGGCATTCCTGTTGTTTGCTCCTCTACAGGCTTCTTGGAGGAGGCAGCCTTTGTGAGGAACACACAGAGGCCTGTTCCATGAACAGAAGCATGCCTGAGACTCTCCCCTCCCCATACTGAAGATGTGCTCTGCCAGGAATTTGCACTGAAGTTAGGTCTCATATCAGACTATCTGCCCTCACCTTGCACATCCTGGGCCAGCTTTTCTTCCCATTTCACCTCTTCCTGGACCCATCTGGCTTTTCCAGTTGAGTGGCCTGTGTGAGGCTGCAGTGCCCTGATATTGGCAGTCTTTCCTACCCAGTTGGACCTGGACCTGTCTGGTCCAGGCTGATATCACCAAGGAGATGGTGCATGACCATCCTTCCTTGTCCTCGCAGAGACTGGGGCAGCGATGGGCTGAGTTACACTCAGAGGGCTCTGGAAGTGACCTTTATACCCTGCCTGCTCAGGATGATCAAGGCAGAGAAGATGGTTAGTGGTAGGGGTAATTCCCATTATGAACACTGTGTGTAGCATTCTATTTGGCTTGAGGTAACGCTGACAAACACAGTGGTGGATGCCAGGGTCTCAGGGTCAAGGTGTGTGGTGACAGTGTGCTATGCCCCTGGAGTTAGGGTGAGACTGGCCACTGGGCATGAGAAGAGGTTGGATGATTGAAATTCAAACTATCATTTTGCCTTTAATCATGGTGTTCTGAACCATTAAATAGCCAACAATTGCTTTTTGGAAGCATACCTTAAGTCTGACTAAGAGGCCGTGTGTATAATAGAGAATTGTCCCAATTATGTCTGCTTCTCTGTGTGTGTCGGGGAAGGGGATCGGAATTTAGCACTGTGGAAAATTAAAATATCAGGAAGGCAGCTATGGAAAAGATGAGTTTGCCTCCTCAGCCGCCCTTCCTCCCATGATTAATCAGATGACGGGCTAATCCAAGTGGCAGGTTTTGCTGAGGCTGCGTTTTGGAGCTTCACTGAGAGAGAACAGGGGTGAAGTGTGGCTGGGCTGCAGGCGGCAGGCATGGGGTCCTGTCAGCTGCAACCTCGATTCTGAGCAGATGGGGCAGCTCCTGGCTGCTACCACATTCCCTAATTCTTTCCCTCAGGATATGGAAGCTTCAGGGGGAAATTTCAGGATGGGGCCCAGGAGGTGTCAACACCTACAATAGCACAGAGAGGGCTCACTGTTCCTGAAAGCAGCAGTGAAGCAGGATCCACTCAGGGGTCAAGACCATTTCTTCAAGGTCAAGCTGCAAAGCGAGCTCACGAACAGCATTTTAATTTGTCTCCGACATTGATGAGGAATGTGCTTGGGGCAGGAGATGGACGCTCAGTACGTTGTTAGAACCCCCATACCCATGCTCCTGTGGGCACTCTGCTGTTATTTTCTGCCTCTCTGCATCCTTGGGTACCCCTGGGGCTGGCATCTGCCTTCTGCCTATGCTGCCATTGGAACTCTGAGCATCAGAGTCTGGGTCTCCAGAAGGCTATGCTGCTGAACCGAAGATGCTATGTCATAGCCCCCAGTCTTCTCTGGACCCCAACTCCTGGAAGGGGGTCTTCATCCAATGAGTTCAGACCCAGCAGGCGTGGTGTGCTGTATGAGCTAATGAGCTGGACCCAGGGAAAGCAGCAGCATTAAGTAGGACTGCAGCCTCTGAATTCACATACCAGATACTGACCCAGTACCTTACAGGTGACTTTTAGAGACAGAGTGGGGTTTCAGCTATCATGACATTCCAGTGTCCTTTCAGAAAGGGACAGGTGTAGGAAGGCCCTGTAAGGACATGGAGAAGAAAAGCTGAGACACTAAATAGCCATGATTCAGGGTGCCTGCCAGCCTGACTTCTTCATTGTGGTGGCTTAGCTCCGGCAGCCATGCAGACAGCTCAGTAGGTTGGACCTTTGGGATATCTCTGTGGAGCCAGGAACTTCTGAGGGTCCTATGAGGTTCCTGCTAAAGTCCAGTACCCTTTGGTAGCAGCTGCCTCCCCCTGGTGACTCCAGTCTGTCTATTTCCTGAATCCCCACCGTGCTGCCCCCATTAGCTGCCCCGGATCCCATTTTTAGGTGTTTTACTTCCTTTCGCTGACACAGCAGCGTGCCTCATGTTATCGTATCTGTCAAGCCCTGGAAATCCATCATTCCCCATTAGGAACGCGTACCCCAGTGGGAAGAGCAGTACTCATTTTATCCCTAGGCAACTTAAGGGGAATCACGCCCCAGGACAAACCATAGGAAACCAAGGTGCGGGCAAGGCAGCAAGTGTCGGCACGTGTTGGGCACGTGGGAGTGGAGCAAGAACAAGAATTTCATGTGCCAGTGCCATCTGGCTCTGGAGTGTTATGTGGGACACAACAGTACTGTTGCACTTGGGAGTTACAGAGACTGGACTGGGAACAGCCACTTTCTGAGTGGCTTAACCCCACTGGACCACAGTTTCCCCATCTGAGAATATACTTGTCTCAGATGCTGCAAGGCCAGCAAGTCTGTGACCCAGAGGAAGGTGAGGGTAGGAGATGTGAAGGGCTGTGTGAAGCTCCAGCCCCAAGGCACTCTTCCTCCTTCAGCCCATCCCGCAGTGTCAGCCTTGGTCTCATGGCTGGTTACAGTAGCCCTGTGCCCAGACACGGCAACTGTGACAGCTTCCCAGAGGTGGGGCACACCAGGCTTGGGTACTCATAAGTGCAGGAAACGGGGGTGGGGGCACACCAGGTATGGGTACACATGTGTGCAGTTGACATGGGTACTCGTGTCAGGTGTAGGAAGATGCCTGTTCCCTGGCGTGTACCATCAATGTACTCTGACAGTCACCTGTGCATTTTGAGCATGCCCAAATGATTTCTTTATGAGAAAGTATTTGTTTTTGTGACCTTTAAAAAGCCCAATTAAAGTTTATATGGTGCTGGAAGGGAGAGCTCACTTCTTAGTTATTGTGAAGTCTGCAGAGTGCATTATTCTGGTGAAGGGGGGCTCCTCCCTCCTCTCTCACCCCAGGGCCTAGCCTGATGGGTCTCAGGGAAGGGCTCTCTGCTGGGGATAAGCAGCAAGGATGAGGTTCAGGAATAGACCTGCGTTGTTCTCTGTGTTGTCTATGATATTAAGACCTGCATCCAGTCAGGTGTGTATCTGCCTAAGCTGGTGCTGATCAATGACCCACCGTGAACAATGTTTCAGAGTCACCTGCCCCACTGACTTCATGAGTGGGACACATACACACACAGAGGCCCCCAAACAACCTTAATGCGATCATGATGTTGTCCTCTCTCTGAGAGGTGCATGTAGACACTTGTAATCATCATACATGTCCCTCTCCTTTGATATGCTAGTCATAGCTACAGGACCCATGAGGTGGACGACAGCTAATGAGGCCCTCGTCTGAGTCCCCTGAGAGCCATAGGTTAGACCCAAGTGGTGTCCTGGGGCATGTACTTTCCTGGGATGGTTGTGGAGGCATCCGTGCCTGTCTGGGATAATACATCCTAGGTGCAAGTTGTATCCTCTGTGATGCTGGTCGGGTTATGTGACAAACAGGGGCTGGGTAGCCACAGGAGGGTTCAGAGGCCCATCTTAGGGCAGAGTAGTTGGGAGCTGTAGCCCTGGGTCCTGGTTGAAGCTTGGTCATCAGACCCCATGTAGTTCCTTGCCTCTCCTACCATCTTGGGAACAGGTTGGGAGGCAGACCATACAGAAAAAGACTGGTGATATTTTTGTACACAGTGATAGATAGCCGAGAAGGGGCAGTAGGACCATGTGAGTCCAGCTGCCCAGCTGAAGGGCTGATGTTCCTCTAGGCCCCACTCACTTCCCTTCTAGACACAGACCCATCCTGGTTCCCTTCTGCAGAGACTCGGGGTCACTCCTGAGGGAAATGTGGTGACCTTGGGCTCATGCTGGAGAAGCCACCAGACCAATCATTTCCAGGGCCCAGATTGATTGGGGGGTGCTGGTCATGCACTCTGGGAAGTCAGGTAGGGAGCAGGGATCTGCAGAAGCCCCTTACTGGTGGTCCCACCGAGAAGAGTAAGGCTACTTCCACTGCTCACTGTGCCTCTCACCCAAGCCTCTCTGAGAAAGCCCCCAAGTGTATCATCAGCCTGTCAGAGAGGCTGTCACAGCGCCTTCAGGAGAAAGGTCACCAAACCTCTGCTTGTTTGCAGGCTCTGCAGAAAAGGCCTAATTACTAATTAAAACCCAGGCTTTTCGGGTTGGAATACTAATCCTTCACAGCTGTGTGACCTTAATTACACTTCCCCTCTGACATCCTAAAGAGCAGGGCTGGGACTGGGAAGAAGGTGCCAGCTTTCCACAGACTCTATGGCCCCAGTCAGGATGCCAACCTCCCTCCTGTCCCTAGACTCTGGCAGTCAGAGATGTCTTTATCTCTTCTCTCCTGCTTTTCCTTAGAACACACAGCAATGGAGCTCCAGGAGCCCAGGGCCTCTTCTTTCTGTGTGCTTCAGTTGTGGCCTAAAGAAGCCTCTTGGGCCAATGGCTCCTGGCTCGGGCAGGCCCTGAAGCCATTTCCCAGCTGTCCCTCCCAATAATTGTGATTCTGATTATGGTTTGTGTCTCTGTGGTTGCTTGTCTGGTGCCTAGACTCCATCTTTCCTAGAACTTTGGGCCAAACATCTCTAGAAGCCTAGAAAGAGAGGGTTTATGTAATAAATTGGGGGAGGGGGACATGAATGATGAAATTTGAGAGCCTCACTTAGGGGTCTGATTATCTGAAGGGAAAATTATCCAGATAGCCAGCCCTGGGTCCAGCACAGATCACTGCACTGCTGGTCCAATGCATTCTCCTACCTACTCTAGTGCCTGTTCTGGTGGGCTCAACCTCATACACCAGGAGCCATTCTTGGCCCCACTGCAGCACCTGACTGACCCTCCTGGGGTGATCCCACTCTCTGGAGCCTCGACACAGTTCCATCCAGAACTTTTGCCATCAGCTGACATGGACTCAGCCTCTGTGTTTGAGGGCAGTCGCTCGTGTCCCTTGGAACACAGTGTCTCCCAGCAGGGCCTGAGCCATTGGATCTAACATTGGCCCTGTGAAAGGTCAAATGGACATGGTGATGGAGGAATGCTGCTACTTGTAGTAGCCAAAGAGAGCATTAATGGTTTTCTGGGGCTGAAGTGGGGTAGGGCCTTCCATCTGTACCACTGCAGTGGGGAACCCCCAGAGACAATCAGGCAGGGAAGGAGGTGCTACAGCTCAGACACCTGTGCATCCAGCCCCAAGTGCCTGGGTAGCCAGAGACTGGCGCAGTGCTCCACGTAGAAGTCCCATCCATCCATGGACTGGGCCCCACAGCACCTGCCATTTCCTCCACACTCTCACTGAGGTAGAGAACTCTATTTCCTGCTCAACAGCTCAAGCACTTCTGGGGCAAGGAACTAGGTCACCAGGAAGGAGCCATGATATGGCAAGTCTGTTTCTATTCACCTCAGATGCAGAGGGAAGTGACTGAGCGAAGACTCTTCCCAAGTCTTGCATTCATAAGTTACATAAATACAAGTGAGGAGCTCTCACAGGATCATGCAGGACACCAGCAGACGTAGTGCCAAAGGTCGCACCGCAGCCCAAGGTTCATGCCCACCCCAGTCAACCTTCGGCTTCCCATACACTCCAGCACCCGCTAAAACAGTTGGGTAGAATTAGAGGCCACTGAAGGGAGGGTGGATGAGTGGTTAGAGTCTCCTCTGGTGATGATCTACTGACACACGTCCCTTCCTGGGAGCTCACTTGGGTCATGACAGCCACTCTGGTCTCAAGACGATAGTGACAAAGCCGTGCATGGGAGACAGAGTTTAACACACATGTTAGCTTCTAGACTTGCCAGCTCTGTAGAGAATACCTTCCACAGCCTGGGACGTGTCGTGTCACAGGAGTGGGCTTTACTCTCACTCAGATCGGAAGGTGTCTGTGAGTGTTCCAGCCAGCACCTCCCTCCTCTCTTCCGTTTCCCTGCTGTTTGGGTGAAGTCAGCTGACAGCTGACAGAAGGTGGGCACCTTCTCTCACGCCCACACTCCGTGGGACGCTCAGGTGCATGCACGTACTTGCAGATTCACACACTTGTACATATGTACGCATGTCTTAGTTTGCTTTCTATTATTTCGATAAACACCATGACCAAAAGCAACTCCGGGGAGAAAAGGGTTTATTTGTCTCACAAGGATTGTCCATCATCAGGGAAATCTGAATAGACATGAACTGAAGCAGAGACCAGGAAGGGGTGCTGCTTACTGGTTTGCTCCTCATGGCTTGCTCAACTCACTTTCTTATAGCACCCAGGACTACCTGCCCAACAGCATGGCATCGCCCTCAGTGGGCAGGACTCTTCCACATTAACCACTCAGTCATCAATTGTTAATCAAAATGCCTCACAGGCTTGCTTGTAGGTCAATCTGACGGAGAGAGGCATTGTCTCAATTGAGGCATCTCTTCCCAGATAACTGTAGTTTCTGTCAGGTTGACAAAAAGCCAACCATAACAACACACAAATGCACACACACACACATTGCACTCAATTTTAAAGAGGCTGACTACACACTTGGTCTAAATGTGTAGTTTTGTGATTCTATGTAGGGACCAAAAGTATCCATAAAAGACCTTATAGACTTGTGCTGGCTGGTTTTATATCAGATTGACACAAGCTAAAGTAATCCTAGAAGAGGGACCTCAATTGAGAAAATGCTTCTATAAGATTGGGCTGCAGGCAAGCCGTAGGGCATTTTCTTAATTAGTGGTTGACGGGAGAGGCCCCAGCCCATTGTGTGTGGTACCATGCCTGGGCTGGTTGTCTTGGGTACCATAAGAAAAGAAGTCTGATCAAGCTATGAATAGCAAGCCAGTAAACAGCACCCCTCTATGGCCTCTGCATCAGTTCCTGGTCCTTGTCGTGTCTGAGTTCCTGCCCTGTTTCATCATAGCAATAGCAATCCTAAGAGAAGACTCTTTATCTTTTTTTTCCTGGTTCTGTAAGAAGAGAAAAGCATTCCAGAAAATATCATTCCACCTTTCTCAAGGTACAGGAGAGACCCAGTGTTGTTGCACCCTGGGCTTGTACCTCTCCCTTAGCTGTAGGTCTTTCCTCACTGCTGCAGAGGGGTATGTACCATCTGTCTTGACCAATCTGAGCCATTCTCTGAAGCCTCCTACTTCCTGCCCAGATAACAGCAGTCACAGAGAGAAACAGCTGCTGTAGCCCAGGAAACACAGACCCACAAGGATGGCCACCTACAGGCTGGACCCTGGACAGCAGAGTCGAAGTCCACTGTGTGTAGAGCTCACAGTTGGGCCTTCTGTAGCCCCCGAGTGAGTAGAGGAGAACCCTCTTCGGGGTTCATCAGACAGGCCCTGGAACCCCCAGTGGACTTCACTCATCACAGGTCAGCATTAATTTCATTTATACTTGGTCAGTGTGTGGATCTCCAGTCAGACGTTCCACGAAGCCCCAGTGCTTCTAGGGGTCTGTTTGAAGACCAAGCTGGCAGAGAAGGTAAGTGTACTAGTCATCCTCTTCCACACAGCTCCTCTCAGGTGATGGAGACCATGGTTATCCGGACTCTGGCATCCGCCAGGGATGGATGGGGAGCACAGATTCTCCATTCTTCCACCTTGCCAGCTGCTTCCTCTCTTCTCTAAACAGGACTCCTAGGCTCCAACTCCAGGACCCCCAAGCCACTGTACAGAGTCCTCATAAAGGAAGTTCTATACCCACCCTCTCAGCCAGAGACAATCCTGTTCCCAACAGCTGGGTTCAGAAAGCTGCTTCCTGGATGGAGTCACTGGTCACAGCTCTGTTCTCTGAGGGAAGAGGGGCAAGGCTTCTGACTGTGCTCTCCTTCCCTTCTCTCCCCCTAGTCCCAGGCACATAACAAGAGCTCAATAAATATTCATCGAAGAAATGAAATTTGCAAGACGTTTAATAGAAACACTGCTAGAGTCTGCGTTGCCCCCAGACTTCGTTTCTCCCCCTGACACTTGACGGTTGTTAAACCAGAGAGCGGACTATCATTATCCCTCCATCACCTGTCTGACACTGTGCTCCCAAGGTTCCTGACAGCTACAAATCCTCAAGGGCCTGCATCTGCATGCTCTTTCTGGCATTTGCATACTGTGATTCTGGCAGCCTCTGGTCTCACACACTTCTGGCTGGGAGATTAGTTTGCCCTGGAGACTGGGGCACAGGAGACCAGGATCTGGTCTGTTAGCTGGTGGATTCGAAGTTGGATCAGAGGCAGTTGGTGGGCTTTGTTTGACATCTTGAAAAGATGAAGTCAGAGGACCAGGTCAGCCCTTGTGATGACTAGACGGGATCTAGAATCACCTAGGAGACAAACTGCAGACCACACCTGTGAGGAAACATCCAAATTAAGTCCATCCTAGAAGTGGATGACACCAATCCCAAGCTTGGGTCTCTGCATCAAAAAGAGAAGAAGTCAGCTGAGTGAGTATTTATCCATCTGTTTCCTGACTGAGGATTCTGTGACAGCTGCCTTAACGTCCTGCTGCTGTGACTTCCCCGACAAGGAAGAACGTCTCAGGAGACCTGTAAGCTGAAACAAACCCTTTCTCTCTTCAGTGACTTCTGTCAGAGTATTTTATCACAACATCAAAAAAAAAAAAAACACCCCAAACAAACAAAAAACAAAAACAAAAACAAATCAAACAAACAAAAAACCATAGGCCCGAAAGAGGTAGAGATGAGTAGAGGGTCCCGGGGACTCTTTCTTGGCAATTCTGAGGTGTGAAGTGAGTGGAGCCTTGTGAAAATGGGCACAGTGCCCACAGCTACTCCCACCCACTGCAGAAAAGTAGACTTCTTTCCAGGTGAGAGCAGGAACCACACGAGGAAGGTCCATCTGTCTCCCTCTGAGCCCAGACAGAGCAATAGAGAAGAGGAGAAACCAGGGATTCAGGTAGCAAACACCAAAACCAGATCAGGTTACAGGTGACAAAGTCTCCCTAAAATATTACTTAATAATAACAAACAGGAGCTAGAACAGCAGGATACACATACAAACATATACATATAAACATACGCATATAAACATACACATATAAACATATGCATCAAACATATGCATATAAACATTCACATATAAACACACACATAAACATACACGTATAAACATACACATAAACATGTACATATAAACATACACATATAAACATACGTACATATATAAGCATACACATACAAGCATACACATATAAACATACACATGTAAACATCCTCATGTTGTTCCCCACTGGCATGGTGGCACACACTTTGATCCCAGCGCAAGGCAAGCTGGGGCAGAGGGAGCTCTGTGAGTTCAAGGCCAGTTCACTCTCCAGTCTACACAGTAAGTTTCAGGCCGGTAAGGGCTATGCAATGAAAGCCTGTCTCAAAAAGACCCAAGCCAGAACCCACACAATAAAGATCTTAGATTTTTTTCTCTTTGCGCCTGTAATAATCCAAAAGCAAAATTGGAAAAAGAAATTTCATTATGTTAACATTACAAAGAACACAATAATTAAGGTGCCAGACTTGTAGACCAAAATTTTTAAAATACTGCTCATAGAAACAAAGGAACGCTTAGTCACACAAAGACACCCCACATTCCCCAATGGATAACTTAGGGTTTTAAAACTGGCATTGCCCTCTCAGTGCGGCCACAGATTCATTGTAATTAATACTGTCCAGAGCTCTAGCTGGGGTCCCTTTTAATCTTTGGGCTGCTGAGATGGCTCAACAGGTAAAGGCTCTTGCCTTCAAGTCTGATGGCTTGAGTCGCAATCAGGGGACCCACGTGACAGAAGG
This sequence comes from Tokudaia tokunoshimensis, assembly GCA_036184795.1. NCBI lineage: Eukaryota > Metazoa > Chordata > Mammalia > Rodentia > Muridae > Tokudaia > Tokudaia tokunoshimensis. Next base: position 1,571,117 of record BTHU01000004.1, on the reverse strand, counting down.
AGAGATTCTGCTCCCGACAGTTGTCTTCTGACTCCACATGCAAATCTTGGCATGCATGTGCACACATGTATGTGTATGTGTGTAGAACAGGGTCCCCATCAGTATGCTGACCATTCTATCTCTAGATGATAATGCTCTTTTGGAAGGTTCTGGAAACTTTAGGAGGTGGGGCCCGGGTCATTGTCTCCGCCCCTCCTGTCTGCCATTGTCTCCGCCCCTTCCTGCCTGTCATTGTCTCCGCCCTTTTCTAGGTGTCTGCTCTCTGGCCGCAGTGACACGAGCTCCTTTGCTCGTCCCCCTTCTCTCGGCTGTGATTCACTGAGCTCTGGAACACTGGGCCCACATCAATCAGTGACACGAGCTCCTTTGCTCGTCCCCCTTCTCTCGGCTGTGATTCACTGAGCTCTGGAACACTGGGCCCACATCAATCTTCCCCCTTCCCACAGTTCCCTTTGGTACTGTGGTCACAACAGCACAGCAGTTCCGCACACACGGATGCTCACCTTTATGATCAAATGGTCTCCAGTTAGGAGGCCAACGCCAGAGAGAGAAACTATTGCTTGCTGCCAAGCCTGACGACCTGAGTTCAATCCCCAGGGCACATGTAGTGGATAGAGAGGACAACTCCTGAAAGCTGTCCTCTGACCTCCATGTGAAAGTCACAACACAAGTATACACACACATACACATTCAATTAAAAAAATGTAATAAAACTGAAAAAATTCAAAGTGAATCAAAAACTTAAGTGTGGGCCTGGAGTGAGATGTCAGTACTACTTGCTATATAAGTCTAAAGATTTGAGTTTGGAGCCTCTACACTCACATAAAAATCCAGGCATGGTCACACATGTCTGCAACTCAAGCACTGAGGATCAGAGTAGGTTAGAGACAGGAGGATCATGAGAACTTGCTAGCTCCCAGCATAGCTTAAAAACATTAAGCTCCAGGCTTAATGAGTGACCCTGACTCAAAGGAATGAGGTGGGAAGTGACAGGGCAGGACATCCTGTGTCCTGTGGTCTCTGCATACACAGTCATGACACCCTGCCCCCAGAAGTGTAAGGACTAAAACTGCAAAGTCTTAGGGAAGAGGTAGGGTTCTGTCTCCACAGTGTCTCAGGATAGGCAACAGTTTCTTTGATGTGACATCAAAAGTGCAAGAAGCAAACAAAACAACAACAACAGAAAAACCCAAGATAAATAGAGTCTATGAAAATGCAAACCTTTTGTGTTTCAAGCAATAAGTGAGAGGACACCAGCTGGAAGGAAGACTGAAACAGCAAACACACTAGCTGACAAAGGGTTTGTACCCAGAAGACATGGACTCAATAATTAACAGACAGATAACCCCACATTTTAAAGAAAAGAGAATTAAAGGGACACTTCTCCCAAGAAGACCTGCAGATAAGCACATGAGAAGGTGTGTGATCGAATTAACCATCAGGGGGATAGAGATCTGAATTACTGCATGAAGCTGTCTCATGTCTACAGGGGTGGCTATAAGCACAAAGACAACCAAGACATGACGTTGGAGAGGAAACAGGGAGGGTGGACCCCTGAGGATGTGCAGTGACAATATGAAATGGTACAGGCAATTTGGAGATGGCTTGACTGCTGTCAGGCGAGGAGACGGAATTGCCATTCAACCCAGCAGGCGCGTTCCTTCATATACGTCCCAGAGAGCTGATCAAAATCCAGCCTGAGTTTCCATAGTAGTGTTGCTCATCATAGCCAGAAAAGTCCATCTGCAGAGTCATCAGGAAAGCTTTCTACATAGCCAGTGTACTGTCAGTGACCACACACACACACACACACAAACACACACACACACACATTGTTACATGTTGCACCATGGATGTGTGTGAAGAGTTTTGCTAGGTGTAGTCGCTGATCTATGGGAATGCTTGGAGGAGGCAGTCAGTCAGGACTCTGGGGTGGGGCAGCGCTGGGAGTGCAGTTTCTCAGTTGGGTTAGAAGAAGGATATCCTCAAATTAGACTGTGCTGATGGCTGCCCAGATCCAGAATATACTAAAATGTGCCAACTTGTGTATTTTAAATTAGTAAAATCTATAAGATGTGAATTTTGTCTTAGTAAATCCACCAAAACAGCATCAAATCCAAGAAAACCTCTACACCTGCTCATGGCCCACACCCCAAAGGCTCGGGGGTGGGAACCTGAGCCTAGGTGTGCTGGGCAAAGCAGTCTCAGGTGCGGGGCACTGGAGGCAAGCAGAGCCGTGCAGAGCCAGGCATGCCGCAGGCATGAAGTAAGGCTCGCTCTATTTATGTTAATATAATGTCAGCTCTGCATAAACACAGCCTCTGGAGACACTCAGATGACCCACTGATTGTAGAGTATTCCTGTCACTCTAGAAAGAGCCTTGAAACTCCTTCTAAGGGTCCCTACCCAAGCAGGCGGTACACTTATTCTCTGATGTCCACCCCATGCCTGATCCTCTAGTCTTAGAATTCACAGAAATGGCTTCTTAGAACACACACACACACACACACACACACACACACACACACACACACACACACACACACACACTTAGATGCCGCTCCACGGTAATGTGATGTTCTTTTTCATGGCTGTATGATGATATTGTATGGTATGGCCTGACCATATCATGATGTGTTGATATGCTTTTCTGTGGATGGGTATGCCGCTTTGGTGATATCGGACAAATGCTTGGTGCTATGTAGTTTCACATATGGACATAGTTTGGCATTTGTTTTGGGTAGAGATACAGGCAGGAAGTGGCTAGGTGTTCAATATACCTTCCCAGTCACAAATGGCTATGGACACGGACTGTCTCTTATCACCTCTCCAGTACCAGTGCCCAGTCCACAGCCAGCATGGGAAAGGTCCACGTTCTTCAGTCAATCATCCTGTGAGTTTCTATGAGATGCCCACGAGCAGCAAGGACTGATGGACAAGACAACCTGGCTGTGCTCCCGATGTTCTCCTGGGAAGAGGATGAGAGCAGATAGCTATGTAGTCAGCACACAATTAACCCAAGTCACTCAAGGCCCTGGTGTGTGCAGGGCTGTGGACAGTGGCAGCAGAGGTGTGGGAATCCAGGCTCCACCATTACTCTCTGGGAAGGGAAGAATCTTTGTGGTCTCCTTCCGAGCCCTGGCCCAGGACCCCAGGGTCTGTAGAATTCCATCCCTGCCTTGGAGTTCTGCTCCCTGGTTCAGGCATGAAGAAACACTCAGAGGATGGTTTGTGCAATCTGTAATGTCAGGAGACGTTGGGTGACATGATGGTGGATGAAAGGAAGGAAGGCCACCTCCTCTCCCAGTCCACAGCATGGCTCTGCAGAGGGGAACATGGATCCTCCAGAATCTATTTCCCTCTGGGACAGCTGAGGGCAGAGGCGGGAGAGGATGAGTCACGGTAGTGCCCCCTTCAGGGCGTTCCCACAAAGCCCACCATAGCAGCAGGAAGCAGGTAGGAAGGAGGGCCTGAGCCCATGACAAGACTGAGTCAGGAGCTCTCCCGCATCCTGGCCTCATTCTAGGGAACATGTCAACTGCTTTTCAGCCCTGATGTCTTCAAGAAGGCAGAATGGAGGGAACCTGGAACTTTTTGGTGTGTGCCAGCCTGGGTAGTTGGGCATGTCATCTGTGAGCAGGGACCAGAGATGGGCTGGAGCCACCCAGACTCATGGGTGTGATGGATATTCTTGGTTGTCAACTTAGCTACATCTGGAATAACCCAAGTGGCTGGGCATAACTGTGAAAGACTTTTATTATTATTATTATTATTATTATTATTATTATTATTATTATTATTATTATTACTATTATTATTGTTAAAATGTTTGAAGTGTGAAAACCCACTTTTAATCCAGATTTTTTGAGGTAGGAAGTTATACCTTTAATTCAGATATTTTGAGGCAGAAAATCCACCTTTAATCTGGGACACATCTTCCGTAGGAAGTGTTATATAAAGGTTGTGAGAAAAGGAATCTTTTGCTCTTTGCCTGCATGCTCTTTGGCAAATCCATTCCTTCACTGGTGCTAGAGCCTACTTCTTTGGGATTCCAGCATATACTGAAGAAAAGCTGAGACATCCAGCCTCATAGACTGAGCAACTACTGGATTCTTGTCCTTCCATTGGTAGACAGCCATTGTTGGACTAGCTGGATCACAGCCTGTAAGCCATTCTAACACATAGACACACACACACACACACACACACACACACACACACACACACATATGCACACACAGACACATACAGACACACACACACACACACACACAGACAGACACATACAGACACACACACACACATATGCACACACAGACACATACAGACACACACACACACACACACATATGCACACACAGACACATACAGACACACACACACACACACACACATATGCACACACAGACACATACAGACACACACACACACACACACACACACACACACACACACGCATGCACGCACTCAGTTCTGTTCCTCTAGAGAACCCTGACTAAAACAGTGGGCAGCCTCTGCCTCTCCATAGTTGGGACCCCATAGTGAGCTGATGATCTAGGCATGTAGCTTCCAGATGTTCACAGACAGATGTGGGTGCGGGCTCCGTGGTTGCTGTGTATTGGTAGCTCTTGATTTCTCTTTTCTCTGTGTTGTGTTTCTCTAGTCTTACCACAACAAGCAACATGGTATTTGTAATCACAGCTTTAAGCCCATCATAGTGCTCAAAACTGCTAAGCTCATCAGGGCCCACTCTCCTTGAAATTCCCATCCCTGGCTCCTAGCACGTGTTCAAGATTTATCTCATCACCCCCACTTATAGGTGAGGAATGGGTAAGAAATTAGCTCCAATCAGGTGTCTCATAACTAAAACTGTCTTTCTTGGGTACGCATTGTCTCTGTGTGATGGTGGCTAATGGTGCCCAGTAGGCTGAGGCTACACAGTGTGCATGCGTGCTGGATACACAGGGCTTCAGTGTGCTGAGGTTGGGATCAGGGTGGGGTGAACTAACAGCTCTGTGCTAAGTCTTCAAGGCCAACAGCCACTTGACCCTAGTGTCGTAACACCCTGTGGAGGCTACAGTGACACGTGAAGAACCAGGGTCTCTTGCAGATGGTGGGGTAGGCAGCCCTGGCAGGCCAGTTTGGAATAGCCGGAAGGGCTCTTCATGATACTAAGAACTTTCTAAAATTTTCCAAAGAAGACTCCACCCTGTTGGTACTGCCTGAAGGAGATCATAGGTTAGTGAGTTTGCAGTGGGTATATCACTTGAAAATAAGAACACTGCTGTGTCTGGAGTAGCAGCCAGGGCTATGTCTGGAAGCCTAGCTCCCTTCCTCCTCAATATACATGGGGACTCTAGCCCACTGGCCCTCAGGCAAAGTGTACTGGAGCACAGCTGGCTGTCATTGTGGTCTGTACTAGAGAAGCAACCTACAGCAGCTCAGCCTGTTCCTGTCTGTTCATAGAGTCCTCTAAGACTAAGATGGCAAGCGAGTCCCCAAAGCTGGGTAGGGACCCATATGTCCTGGTGTCTAGAAGTGAGCTGGAGCTGAACACACTCCCCCTTGTGCTGACTGCCTTCTGTGGCTGCTACTGGGCATGTGTGGCATTGCTTCAGGAAGTGCATCCAGCCTGCTCTGGCCTGAGGGGAAGTTTCTGGTGGGACAGAGTAGGGACAGGAGATGAAGTATGCCAGAGAGTGTATGTATACAAGACTATGAATGTGCACACATATGCGCTTGAGAGAGTGCGTGCTATGAACTCATGAGCATTCACGCATGCGAGCCTGTGAGAGAGTGTGTGTGCTGTGGATTATGAGTCTGTGGAGGTGTGTGCTGAAACTCGTGTGTCCGTACATGCATCCTTTTGTGAAAGTGCCAGTGGTCTTCATCAGAAGAGAGCAGAGGCTTGACCCCTTCTCCTCAAACCTGAGGTCTGAACGCAGTCCACTTATACCAGGATGAGCCCTCTGGCATCCACAACATGGGTCCTATCTAGACCTGTCTGCTAGATGTAGCTTCCTGGTGGACCTAGCCAAGGGGGCCTACAGAGCAAGAATTAACACCTATGGGTTTCATGTCTGGCTGGACCTCCTAGCACCCTGCATGTGCCTTCCATAACTTAGGGCATGGTACTATTCCTGGGCATGGGGTCCTTGGTCACAGCTGCTTCCCCATAAGCATACCAGAAACCTTACTTGCTCCTCCCAAGGGCCTAAGTAATTCTATTTTTTGCTTCATTTCAAGACAAGGGAACTGAGACTGGAGATTGTGCACCAAGTTTTGCAGTAAGTGCCTTCCTGCTGCTGCCAGTGGGATCGGCCTGTCCACAGTTCCCGGCAGCCTGTAAGCTTTCCCCATCTCCACTATCCAGCACCCCAGAGAAGAAACACTGCAGGCCAGGGGAGAGTGAGTCCAGGGGACATGTTTGCGTCAGACATCTCTCAGCCTCAGTTTCCCTTGTGTGAAAGAAGGGTGTGACGCCTTCTAGTTATCAGAGGGTCATTCAGAGAAAGGCATCATCACGGGGAAGGCCGAGTTCAGAAAAGCTCCTTCCATCCCTGCTCCCCAGCCTCCTCCACTCAGAACAGCCCCCTACCCCCTGCTCACCTACAGGTCACCTTTACGTTTGGTGTCAAGTGTGAAGCAATCAGCCCTGTATTTTGTGTTGCATGGTGGGAGTGCAAAAGAAATGTTTAATTTATCACTGGCTCCAAGGAACAGGGAGGTAAAAAAAAATAATAAAAATTCTGTCTCGAGCACCTAGAACATATTATTTACAGCCCCAAACTTTCACAACAATTTGAATGCAAAGCAGGATGGGCTGTATTTATAGCACGATGTCCCAATTGCAAAGGAAGGCGGCTATGAGAAAAACAGCACTTTCCTTTAAACTGCTCACTGAGGAAACCAGGAGATGCTCTGCTCTCCCAGAGAGGCTGTGCACTGCAAATGTGCAGGTACCCAGGCAGAGGGAACAAAAGCAGATGAGAACAGCAGCGGGCGATGGCAGCCCCCACCAGTGGAGCTGGACTGATTTCTTTTCATTTAAAATAACATTTTTATTGATTCTCATGCAGGTCCCCATGAGGGTGGGAAATGGGCTGAAGCCTCCAGGAGGAAACAACTTGGGAGAAAGCCCTTGGTAGCCAGGGTAGCAATTGGCCTTGTATTGTCTCTGCCCAGGTGTGGGAGGTGTCAGAGAAACCCAGCTGACTCAGTTTCCCCTCTTTTAAGAACTGAAGTGGCTTCTCTTTCCTTGGGACTGAGATGATTAATGAGGAGCTGAGGAGAGCTTTGAAGATGAAAAATCTCCCCGCTGTCCTAGGGATTAATCATCGTATAATATAATGCATGTTCCATAGCGCTGTGGCGACTTAATTACCTACAGTCACTGAAATGATTTTCCTTGCGCGCCTCCCAGAAGAAATGGTCCCCCCCTTTTTTGAGCCCCAAAGTCACAGCCCAGATTCTCAGCAGCCAGTGAATCAAAGCTTCCCGCAGCCACAGAGAAGCCTAAGGCTTCCAGGGATTGAGAGACAAAAGCATTCAAGTAGAGATGCCTCAGATAGACTGCAGAAGGCATGGGGGAGGGGAGAAGGGGCAGAAGGCATGGGGGAGGGGAGAGGGGACAAAAGTGACTCTTTGTCACTTGATGAACTGCCTAGTCCCTTCAAGTCACTGAAAGTGTCCTTGGTCCCTCACAGAGATGCACTGGTGGGCAGGGAGGTACAGGACTCCAGGGCTATTCACAGGGTTAAGCCCTCTCCTTTCAGCTGGTCAGCCTCTGTCCCCAGTCATGGCCAGTAAGACAAGGGACTGTATCTATTGACCCTTTCTGAGTGTCATTGACCACTGGGTGTCCATTCTTGCTTATCTGAGGGCTTGTCATTGAGCCCTGTGGGTCAACACCTATACTGTTTAGTTTATATTGTCAACTTGACCCAAACCGAGTCTTCCAGGAAAAGGGACCCTCAAGCAAGGAACTGACTCCGTCAGGTTGGCCCATGTACCTTCGCGAAACACTTTTTCTGATTGATATTTATGGAGGAGGGGCCAAACCACTGGCTATAAGAACGTTGGCTGATCATGAGCAAGAGTGGACGAGCCAGGAAGCCATGTTTCTCCATGGTTTCTACTTCCTGCTCCTGCCTGGAGTTCCTGCCACGACCCATTAGTCCTCAGTGATGGGCTGTAATCTTTGAGCTGAAATCAAGCCCTTCCTCCCTACATTGCTTCTGGTCATGGTGTTTATCACAGCAACAGTAATCAAAGTAGGACAAAGCCTTTATCATCTGTGAATGGCACCCTTGAGCTGGTGTGCTTGGATGAGGGAGCTCAGTGGGTCGGAAACAGGTTGGGAGTTCACTTTGTGGCCATCTGTAATGCTTACTTTGATCTTATTGTGACCCTAGTTCCTGATGGAAACCATTTGAAGGATGACAATTTTTTAAGCATTTTATTTATATGACTACACTGTAGCTCTCTTCAGACATACTAGAAGAGGGCATCAGATCCCATTACAGATGTTTGTGAGCCACCATGTGGTTGCTGGGAATTGAACTCAGGACCTCTGGAACAGTATCAGTGCTCTTGACTACTGAGCCATCTCTCCAGCCCAATGGATTGTTCTTGACTTAGGATTTCAGTAGGTTTCCACACATTGTGGCAGTAGTGACACAATTCATGGCAGTGGGACTTTGTGGGAGAACTGTTCACATCACAGATGACCAGATGGGAACAGAGACCAACACATTCACAAGAACCTGCCTCTGATGACACACTTCCACCTGCCCGGCATCCCCTTCTAATGGTTCTGCTTCTTCCTGGAACAGGGCCACCAACTGGGGACTCAGTTCAAACCGTGAGCCTATGGGGTCATTTTACTTCAATTCACGGCACCATCCATTAATTCAAGTTGACACTCAGCATTCTGGCCACCAGATTAGGTGGCATTTGGAAGCCTTTCAAAAACTCGGCGAAGTATTTTTTATTTACATTTGGCCATTGAAAGAACAGACAGGAAGTTTAGAAAGCAAACTCTTGTCTCAACACAAACAAGAGAGGAAAGTCACCCTGCTTGTGGGCACCCCAAAACATGAAACACTTCTTTCTTATCTTTTTGTAGGCATCTGTTTACCTCACGTGGTCAAGATCTACCTGGTTGACTTTCTCTTAGCATGGAAACAGAAAGTCTCTGAGAAAGGAGAAATGGGCTCAATGCCTGCCCATTTACTGTGTGCCTTCTGGCCACCCACACACACTCTCTGAGCTTTATAATTCAATGTAGGACAGGGTTGCTATGAAAACTGGTAGGTTTCTGGGATAGGAACATGTGCTAGTGCTTGGCGTGTGGCTCAGCTGTCACCCTGTCAATGGTTGTCTTGGCTGCTCTCTCAGTGGAGCATTCTGTCCCCTTCTGTTTTCTTGCCCTATCTTATCTTTCTGCAAACACTAATCTCCGCCTAAAAAAGCGCATGCTTTATGTTTGCCTCTACACACACCCCTGATGAGGTCAGGAAGTTTCTGGAGGGGACCTGCTGATTGTTTTCGGGCCCAGCGTCAGTGCTCTGTAAATGTGTCCCACAGTCAGCAAAGAGGACAGGAGCCTGGAAGGGCTACTTGGGAGAGGTACTTGGGTCACAGTAGAGAAACTCATGCACAGTAAGTGACAGAGAGTCCTGGTGGTATGGCTGGAGGAGGCTGTCTGTTCTGAGGCTGACTGCTTAGTTGTCCATCCCCATAGGTACGTGTACAGTGGCAGCAGGAAGCCCTTTCTCTCTGCCATAGAAATATGAAGGTTATTGGGCATAGAATCTCTCTGCCTAGACAACCCTGCTTGGGCCTGTGATAGACCCAGCAGCAAACTGTTGGAGGCTGTTCACTGTGAGAGAAGCCACCAGCCTGAGGCAAAGCAGCTGTTTGGAACACAGCTGTCATGGAGAATCACAACCTACCCTGCTCCTGGTCCTCACCTGGGACGCAGAGGCTTCTGGAAGGTGGAATTAGTCTTGGAATCTTCTTCTGAACCAGATTGAAAGCTGTCACTTAACTGGTATATTCAGTGTTCTGCACAACTCGTAAGCATGATCCTGGCCTGCATCCTGCACCCAGTTGCAACACTGAACTAAGCAGGAATCCAAGGCGCCTGACCCTGGACCATAGTTCTGGGCTATGTTTTTGGAATCTGGCTCCCAGAGCCAGCCAGGTTCAGATGTCACAACCTCATCTGCTTGGCCAGGTCACATCTCACCATGCCATCCACCCTCAGTTCCATGGGGTCCCTTTAGGATTCTTTGCAGTGGCTCTAACTCCAGATTGTACTTCTCCCCAACGAGCCAGGGGTAGGGAAGATGTTGTGAAGGCAGTGGCCAAAACAGAACCTCATCTGGAACCAGGTGACTGATGCAGGCAAGTCTTAGCACCAAAGCAAGACCTATCCATAAGGTTCCCTGGGTCATTTTCAGGGCTGAAAAAACCTCTCAAGATCAACCTTCATTCAACCATCTATCCACCTATTCACCCATGCACCCACCCACTAATCTACTTGTCCAGCCATCCATCTGTCCATCAGTTCATCCACCCACCTGCACAACTATCTACCCACTCAACCACCCGTTCACTTATCCACTTACCCATTCAGGCATTCATCCACCCACCTATTTATCAATGTGTCTGTTTGACCATACATACATCCATATGTCCATCTGTTTGTGCATTCACTCATTATCCATTTATCTACCTCCGCACTCACCCACATATCTGTCCTAGTTAGGGTTTCTATACCTATGATAAAAGACCATTACCAAAAGCAACTTGGGAAAGAAAGGGTTTATTTCAGCTTAAAACTCTCAGGTTACACTCCATCACTGAGGGAAGTCAGGGCAGGAATTCCAGGTAGGAACCTGGAGTCAGGTACTGATGCAGAGGCCATGAAGGAGTGCTGCTTATTAGCTTGCTCTTCATGGCTTGCTCAGTCTACTTTCTTATACAACCCAGGACCAGCAGCCCAGGAGATTAGGTCCATGAGATCCCAGATAGCAGCAAGCAGGAGACTGATGGAATCATCTCAGAGACATGTGTGCAATCGAGAAGGCAAAGTCCAGCACACTCTTCCTCAGGAAGGATGGCAGGAGGGGAGTGACTGCCTGGGTGGCCAAAGCAGAAGGAAATATAGCAGTTAACAGTTACAGAAGCACACAAGGAAGTCTGCAGAAGTCTACAGGAGGCAGCCGGGTTTTCAGGACTAGGACAAGGCCAGGAGGAACAGGCCTGGAGGTTGAGGCAGTGAGGTCAGCTGAGTCTATCAGCCCGAACAGGATAGTGCGGGAGGAGTCTGCACAGAGGAACAACAGCACTCTTTTCTCTCTGTGCCTGGTACTGTGTTGGGGGTGAGGGTCGCATAGGGACCTTCCAGGCTGCAGCTCTATAGCATGGTGGAGCCCCAACTGGGAGGTAGCATGAGAAGAAAGGGGTGGGGGTGGGACCCTGAGGATGGAAGAGGAAAAGCAAAGAAATCTACAGCTAAGTAAGTAGATTCAGACTGGCTGTGGCCTGAGAAGAGAGGCTGTGTGAGGGTCTTTCTTCCCCAGTGTCTGAGGCAGCTGAAGCTCAGAACAGGCAGGCCAGTTTCCACTGCCTGTTCCAGCACCAACTCTAAGGTGTTCAAGGCTTTGGAAACTTCCAGAAGCTAGGAGCACCCGCTTTCCAGGTCTATAGCACATGATGCCCTTAGATCCAGCAGCAGCATCCCACTAACAACGGGAGCCTGGGGCCCAGAGGGGCAGACCGGTACCCTAAGGTCTCCTTGCACTGCTTCTGGTGGTAACAGCCTTTGCTTTGTTGCCCAGGTTGAAGAGTGACAATTGGGTGAACAATACTGCCCTTAGATAAGCATCCACAAGGCTGTCAGGCTTCAGGATTGTCCCCTTACTCCCTGCTTGAGGTAAAGCAGAGAGAAAAGTTGATCTCTGGGCCCCTGAGTGGGATAAACCAAAGGCCTCTTTCTCTGTGCCCCAGGGAGCGTGTGGTGTGGTGAGCAGAGAGTCCTTCCCTGGCTAGGCCTAGTGTTTGCCAGCAAGAGCAGAGCAGGAGCACATTGAGCTGCCCCTCCCTGAGTCCCCCTTTGACTATGTCCAGGTCAGGCCCTCAGTGTTACCCTTGATCCCAGGACAGCCGTCTGGCCTCAAGAAAGTCAAGAATTGAATCTCAGAGGGAGGGAGGCATGACAACTTCCACCACTGGCCCAGGGACACTCCCTTTGCTGACGCTGGACCTGATCTCTGCCTTAGGAAAAAGCCAGCCCACGTTGGCAGATGGGCTTGGAGGTCTTCCAGAATCCCCAAAGGGCCTAGAAGAAGGCCTGCCGCCTCCATCCTTTGGGGTTTGGGAGGAAACAAAGGGAGAGTGCTGCTGGGTAGAAAGCCAGGGATGTGGCTTGATTTAAGAGGCCTCCTTGGTTCCATTGTTCCAGTTAAACTCCTATTCAAAGGGAGAAGCGCAAAGCAACTCCTTCCAGAAAGGTCAATGTACCAGTCCTTACATGAGCTGTGACAGAGGCTGATTCGAAAGGTAGCCTATGAAGTGGAAACTTACAGGTTCTTTGGAAAGTCAGTTGTGTTGGATGGTGTTTTGCTGGGGCAAAAATGTGAAAGAGTGTTTTCCTGAAGCAGATATAGGTGAAAGACTAAGGCAGACTCCTGAAGGAACATTTTCACAGAAGCAGACACAAGTGAGTGAGATGTTTGTCTAAAACAAGCAATGACAAGATACATGATGAAGGATTCTTTGCTAACAACGGCAGCATGCCCACCTTATATATGTAGTTGAGCTCCATTTGTTGGGAACCCATAGAGAGAAACACACCAAAAAACAAAAACAAACAAACAAACAAAAAACCGAAACAAAACAAAAAACTGTTTTGGTGGTTTGCTGCAGTTTCTTGCCCCTTCCTTGGACTTGGGCTGATTGGCAGAGTAATGTCAGTTGAGACAGACTCACATTCTGAAGCAAGAGAGTGGAGGACTCTCCACGTGGAGGACTCGTGATGTTTGGAGGGAGTATAAAAAGGACTGGGCAGATAGTGAAAGAGGCTGAGTTTGGCTTGCTTGCATAGCTAAATGCTTTCCAGTCTCAAGTCACTGCTGATCTTTGCTTTGCTGAATAGAGGCACAGCTGAGAACTTCTCTTGGTGTCCCTCCTTGTCCTTCATGCTGACTTGTGCCAAGGCTGAGGCCTGGCTATCTCTGCTAGGTAGTGCCAGCACTGCCAATTAGTGTTTGCTATCCCAAGTCTACCAAACAGGGCAGTTGATATATCCGTGAAGTGTTTGTGAGGGGATCGAGCTGCCGCTGCTGACCTGTAAATGAACTGCTGATTTCCAGACAACACAGATGGGAGCTGCTCCAAAGAACCTTTCTAAACAGGTCCACTTCCCCCATATCCTTTCTTTTCCACTGTGCCTGATGGGTGCTGGGCTGAAAGGGAGGTTAAAGTATTTAAGAACCATCATTAAAAGGCTTTGAAAAATTTAGAGCAACAAGCCTCACACCGGGAGTCTTATGAGGGATAGAGGGCTAGGCTAGCCTGCTTGCCCTCTTTGGGTAATCGCTACACCCTCTAAACAAAAGAGTGATGAACACCTTTCCCTGGGGGCTAAAGAAGGGGATTTGGTTATGGGATTGAAAACCATCCTAATCCCTCACTGAGCACCACTCACTCTTCTTAGGTTACTAAAGATATTCTTGATGTCAAAGTTGGTTGAAAGGTGTATACAGATGTCCCCCGCTGGGGTCACCACTCTGCAGCAACTAGTCATGTTGAGGTTTCCTTGACCCTACACAGGCTCAGGAGCAGTGTCTTATATAGAGTCACCATTTCTGTGATAAAACACCATGATTAAAGCAATGTGGGGAGGAAAGGGTTTATTTCCCTCACAATTTCATATAACAGCTCATCATCAAAAGCAGTGAGGGCATGAACTCAAGCAGGACAAGAACCTGAAGGCAGGAGCTGATGCAGAGGCCCTGGAGGGGTGCAGCTTACTCTTTTGCTCCCCATAGCTTGCTGAGCCTGTTTTCTTATAGAACCCAACACCACCGTCCTGGGGATGGCCCCACCCACAATGCACTAGAAGCTTCCCAACAATCATTAATTAGGAATCGCCATACAGGCTTGCCTACATGCTGCTCTTATGGAGACATTTTCTCAACTGAGGTTCCCTCCTCTCAGATGACTCTAGCTCTCTCTGGCATGCTTCCAGGGCTCACAGGGTCCTCCTCACTCATTGCTGCCAATTACTGGGGTGATTCAGGGTGTGCTGAGGCTCCTGTTTTGTGTTCTCCAGATGGTGATTGTTGTGCACAGGAGTGACACAACCTCGCTGGCTTTTTCTTAGGACCGTATAAAGAGGAGGTTGCAGGGAATTCACATCGTGCAACTCCCCACGAGTCACAGGGATGCCTCTGTCCAGTGCTTGGAAAGAGGAACCTGCCACCAGTTTGCACGGGCCTGGTATACTACAACAATTTCTCCAGGGTGTTTCAGCTAAGCCACCAGTTGGAGCAGAGAACTGAGTTCTGTTGAGGAAACCACAGGACAGACCGCGGCCTGCTTTCAGTTCTTCTTTGCCAGTCCTTTTGAAATGTTTGTTATTGAAAGAGTTTGCGGAGTAATTGCAAAAATCAAGTGCTAGAGAAAGCAGTAATAACTTGCTTGCTCAACTCTCTAATCAGCTTTGGAAACTTCTAGATGGACTCTTGAGTCTTGAGAGATCAATCATTAAGCAGGACTGAAGGATTCCCCAGATTAAGATCTCTCAACAAATGGGCCAGCCTTCGCTAGTGTAAAGCACCGCCTTCTCCACAAGCTCCATCTTTATTTGAGTCAGACTTGATAATCAGCCAATCAGAATCGTTTCTGGGACTTTTTTTTTCTTTAAAATCTCCACTGCCTCCCATGCACAGGACAGAACGGAGACCACACAAGGTATTCTCTTGCTTGCAGAGAGCATGTCTCTACAGAGCCCTGGCAGGGGTTGTGCTTCTATGTGTGCGTGCACAGCCATGTATGCACAAGCCTGCTAGCCTGCCTGTCTGTCTCTAGGATGACAGGGTCAGTTTGTAAGGAGGATGGAAGAAAAGCCCTGTGGCCAGGCCTGTGCTGTAGTCTGCGTTTCACTCCAGAGGGCAGAGAGCCTGCACCTCAGGGAGGACTGTGGGGAGGAGGGAGGCTGAGGAGAATGCATTTACATACCATAAATGTTTTATTACACCAGTATTTCTCCCATATAGCGCATACTGGGATGAGTTTTAGACATTCTGGCCATGTCGCAGTACCCTTCAGCAAGGTTAATCCTGTCCTAATTCAAGTTTAAAAATTAAATCCACTTCCACGAACAAATGTCCTGATCAACCTCATCCCATTCTTTTATCTAGAGTAAATATGTTTGTGCAGGAGCTCCAAAAATGAAGGCCCAGGGCGGACGGCACACAGGGTCCACACGGCTCCATGCTCTCGGTCCCTGCATGCATCGCGACTTGGCTCATGCATTATATATGAAAGCCATGCACCACTCCTGCCTCGGTGCAGGCAAGTGGGCAGGGGCCTGTCAGCACGCTTAAATCAAGTGCAAAGCAGATTGTGTTCTGGGCCCCGGGAACAAAGGGCTGTAGATGGATTTGGGGTTTTAAGAATGACTAGGTTAACTCAGGTGGGGACATACTCTTGGATTTTTCCAGTTTGCTCACAAGCTTTAAAAACACGGAGAACTAAGCCAGAACAATCACAAAGACAGAACAAAACCCCGGGAAAGCAGCAGCCTTGCTTGTCTGATTTGCCGCACCTGCGCTTTGGAAGGTGAACGTGACCTTCCTCCCAGGCGGAGCTGGAAGAGAGTATCGGGAGATTTGTTTGCTCCATACTGTCCTAGGGCTTGTAGACTCAATTAAGATATTAAAAATAGGACTTGGGGCGCAGAGTTCCTCCACGGCACTCTGTCTTTGTTTGTGTCTCCAGTGAGCAGCCCAGGGCAGACTCCCAGCGTTCTGGGGACGCAGGCGTCACAGTGTGAAGAGATCTCTGCCTCAGGAGATATAAATTCCAATTTTCTCTGACACAGACTATTACGCTGCAAGCACTGGTCATCTGTTTTCCGGTGCCTGGCAGGTGCTCTGTGCCCTGTTATTATCTCTGGGAAATTAAAACAGGCCCTGGGTAAGGAGTGCTTCCTGCCGAGTCCCAGGGGCGTCTGTCTCATGACCTGGGCTGACCTCAGCAGCTCCCACTGGGAAGTTTGCTTCTCTGAGGCTGGCACTGCCTGATGCCCTCCCTCACACCCTCTGCCCCCACACCCAGGGCTGCTGGGCACTTCCCAATACTACATAGCTGGAAAGCAGCTTTCTAAAGGCAGGGTCACTACAGCTCCTGACAAAGGAAGGTGAAAGAAAGGGAGCTGACAAGACGAAGGGAGGGACAGGAGGGAGGGGAGAAAGCTAGTGAATGGAGAAGATACAGAGAAGAGAGAAGGCAAGGAGAGAGGGAGAAGAGAAGGAAGGGAACTTAGTAAAGTGCAGGCTTGCAAGAGTGGGAACCTGGGTTCAAGCTCCAGCACCCACATAAAGAAAAAGAACCAGGTGTCTTGCCACATGCTTATGATCCCAACACAATGGAGATGCTGACAGGCAGATCTAGGGGCTCGCAGGCAGCCAGTCTAGCCTGTGAGGACCGAGAGAAGAGAGGCTATTGGAGAGATTCTGTTTCAAAAATACAAGGTGGTGACCAGCAAGATAACTCAGTGGACTAAGGTACTTGTCACCAAGTCTAACAACCTGACTACAGTCCTGGGCCCACATGGCAGAAGGAAAGAATCAACCAACGTCCACAAGTTGTCTTCTGGGTGCCATAGAAACAAGATGGCCTGTGAGTGCATACATGTGCACATGTATGCTTGCACATTCACACAGACACAGACAGACAGACAGACAGACAGACAGACATACACACACACACACACACACACACACACACAGAATTAAAAAAACAAACAAACAAAGGCTGGTCATTGTGGTACAAGTCTTTAAGTCCACCAATCCAGAGGCTGAGACAGGAGGCTCTCTGAGTTTGAGGCCTGCCTGTTCTACGTCCAAGCCCAAGACAGCTACATAGTGAGTCAGGCCCTTTTCCAAAACAAAGAAACAAACCACCAAACCAAACAACCAACCAAACCAACAAAGAGATGAGCTGTGGAACCACGAAAGGCAGCCTGTTTTCTGGTTGAGCTAGGCTTAAACTCCGGAGACCCCGCAGATAATCCTGTAAGGGATGGACCATTGGCTTTGCTCCCAGTCACTAGGCTCCTGACATGAGCCCTCAGCTCTCCATAATTCTGTGGCCATCAGTCACATAGGGAGACCCCCAAGCCCCTGGTATTCCATCTGGACTCCACCCCCACAGCTACCCGGTAATATCCAGGTAGACTGGGCCCACTATAAAGGGGGCTGTTTGCCTCCTCCTCTCTATCTTGTTCTCTTCCTCTTTCTCTTGCCCTCTTGCTCCGCCCCCCCATTCCCTTCCTCCCTCTCTCCACGTGGCCAGCCTCCACTTTTTACTCATCACAACTCTCCGCCAACAATAAAAGCCAAGGATGCCTCTTCTCATCTGGACCCACTGTGCTGGAGCAATGGAATAGGTCTCCCTCTCAAGAGCTGGGCCTAATCTCCCACAGGGAAATGTCTCTGCGCATCCAGCACGGTCAACACCAAGCCAAACTGCCCGACCAAACAAGCCAAGGACACTGGTCCCCGCAGGAACCAGCTGGAGCTCCTCCTGTCCCTCTTTTCCCTTAGGCCCCGGGCTAGACCTAGCCCCTTGGGCCCCCACCCTGTTCTCAGCTCCTCCGGTGGGGACACACGCAGTCCAGCTTCCTGAGTGTGTCTTGCTCAGTGGCCCAGAGCCCTGACTAGACACAGGACCACACTTTTAATCTACAATGAACAACCACTGTGTAATGACAGCTGAACCTGACCTCTAACCTCTGACCTCTACATGCCCATGAATACTTGCACGTGTGCACACACACACACACACACACACACACACACACACACACACACACACACACACGTCTGCAGTGTCTAAGGAGCCCTGGCTTGGTTCTTGGGGCCTGTGGGAGGTCTTTTTATCTACTTCTTCCCCAGTTCCTTTACCCTTTAACAGCTTTATTAAGACAGAATCCATGCACCATGAAATTCATCCGTTTGAAGTGTTTGATTCAATGGAATTTCCTACCCTTGGCACTCACGTACTGTCAGCACATTTTACAATTTTATAATAATTTAGAAAATGTTCATCAACTGGAAGGCACCCTAGACCCTTAACCAGTCCTTCTCCTGCCTCCCTGTCTTCCCCAGGCTCTGACATCTGTACCGTCTCTGAAGCTACCTCTTCTGGGGGGACATGGAGGGGCGTATACAGTGTGGTTTGGCTCTCTCTTTCTGCAAGCTCATACACAGTGTGGTATAAGCCAGAACTTTGCTCTTTGGTGTAGTCGATGGCACGTGAAGCCATCTGAACGGGATGGTTTGTGTTCTTCTGGTTTTCCCACCGGCTGAGGGACATGTAGCAGCTTCCATCTTTGGACCCTTGTGATCTGACGGCTGTGAGCTGACAGATGGGTGGACGTGTACACCTCCACTCCTTTCTGGTCTTCACTTGGGGGCCAAAGTGCTGGGTCATGTGATAACTCTGAGTGTTTTACAAACAGCGGCTTGACGTCTGCTTACTTCCTGAACTTTGGAATATTGTGTTTGTCTGCAGAGGCGAAAGAGAAGAAAAAGGGATGTTCAGAGCCTGCTCGGGGCTTTCCTCAGGACTCAACCAAGAGGAATCTCGGTGCTGCAGGGGGTGGGAGCCAGGCTTAAGGACCTCTGAGCTGAAGGATGGACCTTGGAGCCAGAGGCAATGGAACAGAAAGATCTCAAGAATTTTAAAGGCACATCACTGGAATCAGGCCCCTGCAGATAGAAGCTGTGGAAGGACAGAAGGAGATCTTGGCTACTTGGGAACCCAGAGATGGAGGAAGTCCAACTAAATCCACAGGGAGAAAGGGTAGAGTGAGAGTCTTAAGGCTGGTGAGAAGGGGCCCCACAGATATGAACATATATACTTGGAGTAGTTCAAGATACTTGATTTCTTTTCCTCCCTAACAGGAATTATCCCAAATTTGGTGTCAAGAGGACCTCCAGCCCTTTTTCTTGGTCTCTGAACTTGGCAGATTCCCTCTGTAGCACAGTAGGTTGAAGGCAAATGTCCTCACAGGAGACATAGCTGTCCTGGCAGCTCAGAGATGGGGCAATTCAAAGGTCCCTACCACAGTCTTCCATACTGCGTGGGAATGGGAGTCCCTAGAAGTTGTGCAAAAAGTCCAGGTACTCTGGAAAAGGGGACTGTTCATGATGAAGTGGCTAGCTGGCTGCCTTAGCTGTAGTCCTGAGAGGAACAGCTAGCCAACTTATCTCCCCCAGAAACTTCAGAGCATACCTAGCCCTGTCACCTGGCTGGAAGTGCCCCTCCCTCCTTCCACTTATGCTGCAGTTCACTGAATGAGGAACTATTGCATCTTCCTAGGTGAAGGCTCTTGTCCCACATGCAAGGAGTCAGTGACCCAGGCTACATGGGTGTGGTCCCTATAGAAAGAACACTTCCTATTGTGGGGCCTCTGCCCCCCACTAGTCCCTCTCTTCTGGCTTCAGCACCAGCATTGGGAGCCAGAGTGAGTGGTGTTGCTTGGTCAGTCTCCTGGAAGTGAGGGTACGGAAAGGGTCTCTGGACCCTCCATATCTCAGGCTTCCTGCCAACAGTCAGATAGGAGCGTGACCAGGAGGCAATAGAGACTGTCATTCACACCTGTGTTCAGTCTGTTCCTCACACCTGTGTTCAGTCTGTCCCTCACACCTGTGTTCAGTCTGTTCCTCACACCTGTGTTCAGTCTGTCCCTCACACCTGTGTTCAGTCTGTTCCTTCACACCTGTGTTCAGTCTGTTCCTCACACCTGTGTTCAGTCTGTTCCTTCACACCTGTGTTCAGTCTGTTCCTCACACCTGTGATCAGTCTGTTCCTCACACCTGTGTTTAGTCTGTTCCTCACACCTGTGTTCAGTCTGTTCCTCACACCTGTGATCAGTCTGTTCCTCACACCTGTGTTCAGTCTGTTCCTTCACACCTGTGTTCAGTCTGTTCCTCACACCTGTGATCAGTCTGTTCCTCACACCTGTGTTCAGTCTGTTCCTCACACCTGTGTTCAGTCTGTTCCTCATACCTGTGTTCAGTCTGTTCCTCACACCTGTGTTCAGTCTGTTCCTCACACCTGTGTTCAGTCTGTTCCTCACACCTGTGTTCAGTCTGTTCCTCACACCTGTGTCCAGTCTGTTCCTCACACCTGTGTTCAGGCTGTTCCTTCACACCTGTGTCCAGTCTGTTCCTCACACCTGTGTCCAGTCTGTTCCTCACACCTGTGTTCAGGCTGTTCCTCACACCTGTGTTCAGTCTGTTCCTCACACCTGTGTTCAGTCTGTTCCTCACACCTGTGTTCAGTCTGTTCCTCACACCTGTGTTCAGTCTTTTCCTCACACCTGTGTTCAGTCTGTTCCTCACACCTGTGTTCAGTCTGTTCCTCACACCTGTGTTCAGTCTGTTCCTCACACCTGTGTTCAGTCTGTTCCTTCACACCTGTGTTCAGTCTGTTCCTCACACCTGTGATCTGTCTGTTCCTCACACCTGTGTTCAGTCTGTTCCTCACACCTGTGTTCAGTCTGTTCCTCACACCTGTGTTCAGTCTGGTCCTCACACCTGTGTTCAGTCTGTTCCTCACACCTGTGATCAGTCTGTTCCTTCACACCTGTGTTCAGTCTGTTCCTCACACCTGTGTTCAGTCTGTTCCTTCACACCTGTGTTCAGTCTGTTCCTCACACCTGTGTTCAGTCTGTTCCTTCACACCTGTTATCAGTCTGTTCCTCACACCTGTGTTCAGTCTGGTCCTCACACCTGTGTTCAGTCTGTTCCTTCACACCTGTGATCAGTCTGTTCCTCACACCTGTGATCAGTCTGTTCCTCACACCTGTGTTCAGTCTGTTCCTCACACCTGTGATCAGTCTGTTCCTCACACCTGTGTTCAGTCTGTTCCTCACACCTGTGTTCAGTCTGTTCCTCACACCTGTGTTCAGTCTGTTCCTCACACCTGTGTCCAGTCTGTTCCTCACACCTGTGTTCAGTCTGTTCCTCACACCTGTGTTCAGTCTGTTCCTCACACCTGTGTTCAGTCTGTTCCTCACACCTGTGTTCAGTCTGTTCCTCACACCTGTGTTCAGTCTCTTCCTCATACCTGTGTTCAGTCTGTTCCTAACACCTGTGTTCAGTCTCTTCCTCACACCTGTGTTCAGTCTGTTCCTCACACCTGTGTTCAGTCTGTTCCTCACACCTGTGTTCAGTCTGTTCCTCACACCTGTGATCAGTCTGTTCCTCACACCTGTGATCAGTCTGTTCCTCACACCTGTGTTCAGTCTGTTCCTCACACCTGTGTTCAGTCTGTTCCTCACACCTGTGTTCAGTCTGTTCCTCACACCTGTGTTCAGTCTGTTCCTCACACCTGTGTTCAGTCTGTTCCTCACACCTGTGTTCAGTCTGTTCCTCACACCTGTGCTCAGGGTGTTGATTCACACCTGTGTTCAGTCTGTTCCTCACACCTGTGTTCAGTCTGTTCCTCACACCTGTGTTCAGTCTGTTCCTCACACCTGTGATCAGTCTGTTCCTCACACCTGTGATCAGTCTGTTCCTCACACCTGTGTTCAGTCTGTTCCTCACACCTGTGTTCAGTCTGTTCCTCACACCTGTGTTCAGTCTGTTCCTCACACCTGTGTTCAGTCTGTTCCTCACACCTGTGTTCAGTCTGTTCCTTCACACCTGTGTTCAGTCTGTTCCTCACACCTGTGATCAGTCTGTTCCTCACACCTGTGTTCAGTCTGTTCCTCACACCTGTGTTCAGTCTGTTCCTCACACCTGTGTTCAGTCTGTTCCTCACACCTGTGTTCAGTCTGTTCCTCACACCTGTGATCAGTCTGTTCCTCACACCTGTGTTCAGTCTGTTCCTCACACCTGTGATCAGTCTGTTCCTCACACCTGTGTTCAGTCTGTTCCTCACACCTGTGTTCAGTCTGTTCCTCACACCTGTGATCAGTCTGTTCCTCACACCTATGATCAGTCTGTTCCTCACACCTGTGTTCAGTCTGTTCCTCACACCTGTGTTCAGTCTGTTCCTCACACCTGTGTTCAGTCTGTTCCTCACACCTGTGTTCAGTCTGTTCCTCACACCTGTGATCAGTCTGTTCCTCACACCTGTGTTCAGTCTGTTCCTCACACCTGTGTTCAGTCTGTTCCTCACACCTGTGTTCAGTCTGTTCCTCACACCTGTGTTCAGTCTGTTCCTCACACCTGTGTTCAGTCTGTTCCTCACACCTGTGCTCAGGGTGTTGATTCACACCTGTGTTCAGTCTGTTCCTCACACCTGTGTTCAGTCTGTTCCTCACACCTGTGATCAGTCTGTTCCTCACACCTGTGTTCAGTCTGTTCCTCACACCTGTGTTTAGTCTGTTCCTCACACCTGTGTTCAGTCTGTTCCTCACACCTGTGTTCAGTCTGTTCCTCACACCTGTGATCAGTCTGTTCCTCACACCTGTGTTCAGTCTGTTCCTCACACCTGTGATCAGTCTGTTCCTCACACCTGTGTTCAGTCTGTTCCTCACACCTGTGTTCAGTCTGTTCCTTCACACCTGTGTTCAGTCTGTTCCTCACACCTGTGATCAGTCTGTTCCTTCACACCTGTTATCAGTCTGTTCCTCACACCTGTGTTCAGTCTGGTCCTCACACCTGTGTTCAGTCTGTTCCTCACACCTGTGTTCAGTCTGTTCCTTCACACCTGTGTTCAGTCTGTTCCTCACACCTGTGTTCAGTCTGTTCCTCACACCTGTGTTCAGTCTGTTCCTTCACACCTGTTATCAGTCTGTTCCTCACACCTGTGTTCAGTCTGGTCCTCACACCTGTGTTCAGTCTGTTCCTCACACCTGTGTTCAGTCTGTTCCTCACACCTGTGTTCAGTCTCTTCCTCACACCTGCGTTCACTCTGTTCCTCACACCTGTGTTCAGTCTGTTTCTCACACCTGTGATCAGTCTGTTCCTCACACCTGTGTTCAGTCTGTTCCTCACACCTGTGTTCAGTCTGTTCCTCACACCTGTGTTCAGTCTGTTCTTGCTCTGACCTTCCTTTTGGGAACCAAAACATCCATTCACCAAAGTCTGTGGAACAGAACGTAGCCCTGGCCAGTCTTCCGGAGCCTTTTGTCATGTTTTATGCTCCAGATCCCTCTTGGGGGGGGGCAGGAGCCTTGCTTTCTCTACTTCACACTGACCACAGTCTTTAATCCCACTGCTTGGGTTTCCTCTCTACTCCTGAACTTTGCACAAACACAATTCAATAATAAATGCTCTTTTCTTTCTCGCATGTGCATAGATCCTAGAGGTCTTTCTCAATGGCTCTCCATCTTACTTTTTGAGACAGGGTTGCAGATGCACTCAGCACACCTGGCTTTTATGTAGGTGCTGGGGACCTGAATTCAGGCCCTCACATGCACACAGCAAGCCATTTGCCTATAGCCATCTCCTTGCCTGTGGGTCTGAGTTTTGCTCTGTCACTGGGGTGTGGGACACGGCACTTGGGCAGGCAGGACTCGAAGTGCTAGGTTGCGTTTACCCTGCTCCGCAGCCACCGTCAGGTGCCAGGCTTGAGAGAAGCTGTAACACTACTCAGGGGTTGAGAAAACAGTCCAGGATGTGGGAGGCCGAAGCTCAGATTCCCTGATTCCTGGGAATCCTGTTGCTGCTGGAAAACCACACAGAGGAGTTGGGAAGGAAGTCATGAGGAGCCCCGGGAGCTCCTAAACTCCTGGACATCCAGGCACCGCTGGGTCATGGGACGTTGGGAACGGAGTTGGGGGCCCAAAGGCTGAGGACAATGACAAACCAGGGGCTGGGAGAATGGGAACTCCAGCTTAGCTCATGGGAAAAAGTCCTTATCTTAGTAGTGACTGTCTGGGAGCGCAGAGGGACTTTCTGTGGGCAACTTAGGCAGTGTGGCTCAGTAGGCAAAGGCTTTCTCTATGCTCCCCATGGCAGTTCTTAATGAAAGAGACATTCCTTGGTTCCAAACTCTTTATTGACTGTTCATCATAGAAAATGGGTGCATACCAACTCCTCAGGGTGGACCAGAGATGAAATATCTTTTGCAGGGAGAAATGTCTGGAAAGAGACACTTATTGGCTAAACCTTCAGGGCCTCTAGATACCTTATTAGCACGGAGAACTCTGTTCTGGGCTATGTGAACGTGGGAAGTGTGGTCACATGTTCTGGGCCAGGAATCTAGTAGGGATCATGGAGTCTGGGTACCGGGATCTGAGATTCACTCAACCTTACCAAGTTTCCTGGCATGGCCCACTGTCCCACACTTGCCTGGCATTTTAAAAATCTGTTTCTTTAGTTCTTGGTTGTGTGTGAATTCCTGCAAGCTGCTGCTATCCAGGCTTCCCCAGTGTGAACCCCTGTGGCAGGTGGGTATTTTGTCCTAGTGCATCCCAGCATCTTCCCACTGAGCAGAGGAGCTACCATGGCTGGATGCTGAGTTCACTGGTCACAAAGAATTGTGGACAGGATGTCAAGTGGCTTTCAGATGTGTTTGTACTTTGTGCATCCTCCACGACAATGGCTGAGGGTCCCCACTTCTCACCAAAATCCTGCAGAGTTTGCTTCTTTGAAAAAAATTTCATTCTTGGATTGAGTGGGTGGTGGTGCTTCGTGATTTTAACTTATCTGAGCATCAGTGTTGTGTGTGCTCCGTTGCTGTTTCTATTGGAATGAAGTATCCATGTTTATAAGCATCTTTCAGGGTCACCATTGCACTTTCCAGGGGAGGGTGGCTACCGGAAAGCCCTTTTACACCAGTGCAAGCTCTCTGCCGTGCATGCACTGACATGTCTCAGGTCCCACCCCCACCCCCAGTGTACTTTGAAAAATTAATGCTGTTCACATACTTCACACCAGATTTTACATTTCCCCTTTGTGGCTGGCAGTTTCCTATCCTGTATAAGACACCACGGCCGAGGCAAGTTGATAACTTGTAATATGATCTAAAGCCGCTGGGTTTTACCTTTCGTGTTGGGGTTTACAGCTCTTCCAACATTGATTTTATTTGTATGATTAAAGTCAACTCTCACTTCTATACGCATAGCCAGTTGTTTGTGGCATTTATTCAAAGTTTTCATTCTCTATTTTTCTAAAGAACTGTCACTGCACAGGTTAAAGGGCAGTGCTTTGTTTCTGGCCCTGTTTCTGGCCCTACTGTCTGACTGTATCCTTGAACCAGGAGAATACTGTCTAAATTACTGCTGCTTTATGGGATGCTCTGGTGCCTGGCAGGGGACATCAGAGTCTCTTGGTCCTGCTCAGGTGTCTCATGGCTTTTCTGTACATTTTAAATCCATCTTTCTCGTGTCAAGCAGGGGGAGTTAATTGTGTGTGTGTGTGTGTGTGCATAACTATATGTATATTTATGACTATATATATAACTGTATATATATACACATATAATTGTATATATGTATGTGTGCATGTTCACGTGTACATGCATGTGTATATATGCATATATGTATATGTGTATATATTAGATATGTAGCTCACTCAGGGGACAAGTAGCATGGTCATCCTGGACCATGAACATAGAACAGACTTCTGTGAACACAGACCTCCAAGATTCCAATCTTATATGAGAATTAGGTATTCCTATTTCAGAGGACGCTTCAGGCTTTCACTGTTGTGGGGCAGATTTGCACCTGTGTCCTCTGTGTTTGGTGTCCTGTATTCCCTTTACTAGTTCTTGGACCTGATATTTTTCCTCCTTTTGAGACTGGTTCTCTCCCATCTAATGTTTACTTAAATGAGAACAAACAGACACACAGACATACACAGGCACACGTGTGCATGTGTGCACGCATGCTCTCTCTCTCTTTCTCAATCCTGTAAAGCCCAGGATACTGCTCTCTTCCTACAAAAAGGTTTCTACTGACAGCCAGTGGGCACAAGCAACCTGGGAAGACTCAAAGATGTTTCTAGAAGTGAGCTTCCCCCGTCACCCTCCGCACATTCTCAGAGGCAGTTTATAGGAGTGCTGAAGGCTGGCTCACCCTTCTTCTAGGGTGGAGCCCTTCTGGATCCTGAACCCAAACTCTTCCCAGTCCTTGGCACTGACCTTTAGCACTGCACAGCTGTCTAGCAGCTTTCGAGTTTGGCAAATTCTCGTGGCAAAAAGAAGCCAGAAGCCTTTTTTTCTTTCTTCAAGATTTATGCTCCCAGAGTTTAGCAGTTGTAGTTCTGCCTTCATGATGTTTTGTCCCCAATAGGATCGACAGTCCTTAATATCCAGACTGCCATTGCCAGAGGTCCGTGGTTCTCATGCAGCCAAATTTAAAGCATTTGAATGTGATAGAACCTGCCTTTATTTGTCTCTTTTATGTTACTGAAGATTTATTTTGGCTTATGACTCTGGGCATGCAAAGTTCATGGTATGTATGTGTACGTGTGTACATACAAGTGTGCATGTATGAATAAGTATACACATGCATCAGTGACTGTACATATATGTATGCACTGTGTCTATATTTGTACATATACCTATTTGCACATGTACCTGTGCTCATTCATATTGTGTGCATAAACATGAAGCTGTATGTACTCATATATTTGCAAGCATGTGGATGTGTGGATTTGCACATGGATGTGTCCTGGTCATCTCTCTTCCTATAGAGCCACCAGCACTAGTCATGGAGTTTATTCCCTGACACCTTCACTGTGTGTTTTGAATGAGATGTCCTCCAATACTCTTAGGCATTTGAATACTTGATCAGCAGCTGATGGAGTTGTATGTGTGGGATTATACCACTGGGAGTGGGCCTGGAGGCTTCCAAAGCCTCCTGCCTTCTCCACCGCCGTCTCTCTGCTTCCTGTTTGCCAACTGAGATGTGAACGCTCAGCTGCTGCTCCAGCTGCCTTCCACCTGCTACCTCTGGTCCACCATTATGGGCTCTAACTCTCTGGAACTGTAAGCCCCAAATAAACGCTTTCTTCTATCAACTGTCCTGGTTGTGACATTTTATCACAGCAATAGAAAAGTAACCGAAACACGTATTTAGTCCCAATTGCCCTCCAGAGGCCCTACCTCCAATCACTACAGAGGAGTTCAGTTCCCATAATCTTCCTACCACATGGGGAATTAAATTCCCATGTTTGAACCACGACATCTACATTCTGCATTGTCATAAGCCACATATCAGCAGCAATCCCCATTACAGGACTGTACTGGGACATCTCCCCTGGCGGCTGTGCAGAAGGAGCTGAGGCAGGTTCAAAGACTTATTCCCTCTCTCTGTCTTGACCAAACCCAGGTGAATGTCCATCCTGAACTGACTAGCTGGCACAGGGAGGCTTGCCTGGCGAAGCCTGGACCCTGCCTGGCCTGGCTCAGCAGTTCCGGGAGCCTCGGAAAAGGCCCTGCTCATGCTTTCTCAACAACTGTGCACCATGCTTGGGAATGATGTGCCTATAGGCATCCCAGAGGTTGGCTAGGTTTATTTATTTATTTATTTATTTAAAAAAACTTTTTATTGATTCTTAGTGAGTTGAACATCACACACCTCAGTGCCATTCATCTACCTCCACATTCCTTTGTATCTGCCTTCTGCCCTTGCAAACTTCCCTGCAAAAGAAAGCAAACAAAACAGAGCCAAGCATAGAAAACATCTGTCTTGGACTCAACAGCTTTGAATCTATAGGAGTGGCCCCTTCACACGCTCCAGCAGTTCAGAGGTAGATGTTGTGGGAGTGCAGCTCAAAGCCCTGGATCTGGGCCTATGTGCTAGCTGAGTTCGTCAGCCTGCCATTTGCTAGGTTTCTTATCTGGCTATCCCATGTCTATCCGCCTGGCACCAACAGTGTGGCCATGACCTACTCTGCACTCTGTCCCCGCCACCCACCACTGTCACCCTCTGATTCAAAGTGATGACCTCAGATGCCCACACCTTGCAGCTGAACAGCTCTTGGCAGCTTAGGCTGAGCATGCAGGGTACAGGGCTCAAAAGACAGAAGTTAGCTTGAAGGTGGAGGATGAGGGTTGGGGGGTAAGACATGTGGGTGTGATGAGCAGTCCCTGACTGGCTGGATCTCACACAGACTAGAGTTCAGTGTCTGATCCTTGCAGGCTATGAGACTTCAGTTCTATAAATGCCAGGTTAGTTCTTCCACCTTGTTAACTGATGACGGCAAGGTACAAACAGTCTTGGGATGTCAAGACTTCCCCTTCCATATCAAATCCCCAATGACCAGCTCATTCCTGACTGTCCTGAAGTCTGTCCTCCAGAATCCCACCTAACCATAATACATGGGAAGGGAGTGTGGGACTGTGCTTGACTTAAGCCACCAGCAAGGCAGGCCTTTTGCAAATAGAGGTGACCCTAGACTGGACTCAGATTCTTCTTCAGGGGAAGTGAACCTCAAAAGGCCTCACTGGAAGAAAAGCCATACCCTTGGGACTATTTTAGGTCTCTTGTGCAACCAGAGGTCTCCAGGAAGTGACTGTCTCCTGGGGATTGGGACATTGGAACCCAAGGTGGGGATTTGGGGTTCCTGCCCTATAAGAGCAGAGTACCTCTGCCAAGCTATAGAGGGGCTGGGAGCTGAGCAGTTGCCATGGCCCTGGGATCTGCTGCACTATTCGTCTTGATCCTGTGTATCAAAGAGCTGCGCGTCCATGCCGCTGACACCTGCCCAGGTGAGACAGACTCTAAGTCCCTGAGAGTGAGTCCTAACTACTCACTCAATGCCCACCTTCTGTCCCTGTGCCCACCTCTTCTGAGAAGCTCCTGTCAGCTCAGTGTCACCCTCTGAGGACAGGCTCAGGTGGAGACTCTGTGGGCCTGTGACTGCTGACCCTGAGACCTTCAGTCTGACCTCAGGAACTTCATAGAAGAAGATGACACAGGTGTTTTCCACCTTCTTAGGGACTTTGGAGAAAGATGCTAGGATCCTCTAATCTGCAGCTGCCACAGCCCCTTGGTAACTTTGGTAAAGATGCACCCCAGATTCTCTTGGTACATGTGGACAAGGATTTGGGGTTGAAGAATATTCCTGATCAGCTCTGCCTACCCTGGGGATATTGGTCATATGCACAGGGCAGCTGTCTCAAGTGGTGACATGGTTAGAGAAGGGACTCAGACAGCAAGGCACAGCCCACCACAGGGGAAAGAACCCAGCAGGGAAAGTGGACAGGGAAAAGCCTATGAGGCCTCAACCCTACACAAAGAACTCCAGGCAACTAAGGAACGCTGGGAGAGGTAGAAGTGGTCCTTCCCACCAACTGATTGTCCAGGGTCATACTGTGAGCCCTGTAAACATACTCACAAGTAGCATTATATTGACTCAACAGGTTATAGTTGGGAATTTATATGTATATAAGTATACATATATTATATGTATATACACATATGTATATATATTTATACATATATTTTATGTGTATGCATATACTATAATAATTTGTGAAAAAAGGCCATGAATTAGAACATGGGGAGGGGATTTGGGAGGATTTGGAGGGAGGAAAGGGAAGGGAGAGATATCACAATTATAATCTTAAAAAAAAACTGGCCAGAAGCACACCGAGGACAGTTCTCTAGTCTCTGAGGTGAGCTCTGCCCTAATCTGATATCTCAAGCATTCCTCTGCAAAGGTATGAACTTTTTGAGTCAGCAAATTAACAAAATTACAAAATGTAGCAACTTCTGTTTGGTTCCAGCTGTGCCTTGGGGCAGGCATGTCCCCTCCCCTGGAAGGTCTCTTTTAGTCCAGTCACTGCATGGTCAACCCTCAAGTGTTGGAGGGGAAAAAAGTCACATTAATTCAGTTTCCTAGCAAGATTGACTCTTGTTTTCCATAACTATTTCCAAAACTTTCTCTAAATTCTAGAGTGATGGCAAGACTTTAGTTTTCATTCCCAAGTTGAGTCCTTGCTATAGCCCTATCTATTCTCTAAGAAAACATACTTTTAAGTGTGTGTGGCTGTTTTGCCCATATGTATGTCTGTGCACCATTTACATGCCTGGTGTCTGCAGAAACCAGAAGGCATCAGATCCTCTGGAACTGGAGTTACAGACAGTTGTGAGGTACCATGTGGGTGCTGGGAATCAAACCTGGGTCCTCTGCAGGAACAAATGCTCTTAACTCCTGAGCCTGCCTCTAGTTCCTACAACCACATGGGCTGAGGAGACAGACTGGGGCGGGGTGGGGGGGCTTAGGTGATCTGTCAAATGACATCATTGGTAACTGGAGGGCTCATTCTCAAGCAGCCCCCTCCCACCAGACACAGATCTATCCTGCATCTTCTTCCCATCTGCCCAGCTTCCCGAGGCAGTGATGGACCTAGTCTCCATCAAAGGAAGACCTGACTTCTGCCCCATCTCTCCGGAGCCCTCTGCCCGACATGGCTGAGCTGACAGCTGCCCTCAGGGAAGGTGGCATAGGAT
This sequence comes from Tokudaia tokunoshimensis, assembly GCA_036184795.1. Classification (NCBI taxonomy): domain Eukaryota; kingdom Metazoa; phylum Chordata; class Mammalia; order Rodentia; family Muridae; genus Tokudaia; species Tokudaia tokunoshimensis. The sequence continues at coordinate 1,540,453 of BTHU01000004.1, read as the reverse complement.
GCTAATACCAACTGATGCTTGTGTTGTTCTGCAGAAGTGAAGGTCCTGGATCTGGAGGGCTCCAACAAGCTCACCATCCTTCAAGGCTGCCCTGGCTTGCCTGGAGCCCCGGGGCCCAAGGGAGAGGCAGGCGCCAAAGGAGATAGAGGTGTGTGCTGGGGAAGGAGGGCATAGAGAAGGGGACCGTAATGGCGGAGGAGTCCTGAGTCATGGAAAGGACAGTATTGGTGGGAGGTCTTCTGAGCTTGGATGCCCAACCTCGAGCCCTCCCTGACTCTGGGTCTTGCACCAGGTACCTTGACAGAATGGCCAGTGACAAAAACTAGGTCCAACTAGTCTGAAAAGACCCAGGAGGGCATCTCTGGAGCATCTTAGGTGCTCCAAGTGTGCTCTTCACTGGTCCCCTATCACTGTTTGCTCCACTTGGCCACTGTAAGGTCACATCTAGGCAACAGACATTTTCACAGCCATGCCTGAAAGCTGGGCAGTGGTTTTCTTCTTCACCTACCTCACAGGATAGAACAGAGACTCAAAGGAACCAGCCCCTTCCTGAGCTGGCCCTCCAGCGAAGAATAGGGCAGCCTCCATATGGGATCTTCTGCAGGGTACAGTCACTGGAACCCTGAAACACAACATTAGCACTTGTGAAGACCTCAAGCACACTTGTTCTCCTCAAGTCGGGACAGTGGTGGTTGGTACCTATGGTTTCCTGAGTCAGATAGGCCCTAGGGTTCAGCAAGAGAGCACCTTGCTTGAAGGTACTCCAGCCTGGCAATGATCTGGTGGGACAGGACAAACCTGGACACCTCTGTGAAAAGATGTCAGGTTTGAAACCAGTGTGGGTGGTCCTAAACTGAGTCCCATTTGCCTGCTCACCTCTGTGGTCCCAGTAAGGGAAGAGATATCTGTCCCTAGAGCCCTGCTGAGGGACTTGAGAGAAGAGGTTATCCCATGGCCAGGATGAGAAAGCCAGCAAAGGGGGAGGGGTGTTTACCTCTTGCTTTGGATCTCACTTCCCTAGATCTAAATTGCTACCAGCATGCATTGCCAATTGACTCAAAGTGAGAACTGGTGTGCCCCAGGACACTGCATTGTCAGTAGGCCTGCAGCAGTGTTCTTCCAGTGAGGTTGCTTCTCCTGACCCTCATGCCCATCTGTAGAGGATGGACAGGTCCACTCTGTCTTTGGGCACAGTAGAAGCTTCGAGTCTACAAACTCCTGCAGAGACCAGTAGTGCTGTGCTGGGGCCAGTGTGGCGTCTGAGATCAGAACCTGCAAGGAAGACCTTATGGCCGCCTCCCAACTTCCATTGAATCAGGAGACATCTTAGTCAGGGTTTCCATGGCTGTAATAGAACACCATGACCAACAGCAACTTGGGAGGAAAGGGTTTATCTCACCTCCCAGCTTGTGGTTAGTCATCCAGACAAGTCAGGGCAGGAATTCCAGGTGGGAACCTGGAGGCAGCAGATGATACAGAGGCCATGAAGAAACTCTGCTTACTGGTGTGCTCCTCAAAGCATCCTTAGCATGTCTTCTTGGCTCCCAGGATCACCAACCCAGGGGTGGTACCACCCACAGTGACTTGGGCCTACCAACATCAACCACTAGTCAAGAAAATGCCTCATGGGCTTGCCCACAGGACAATCTGGTGGGGGCATTTTCTCAGTCCATGTATTCTCTTTCCAAATGACTCTAGCCTGTGTCAAGTTAACACAAGAAAGTAGCCAGCACAGGTCTTTGGGCATTATACAGCCACAGCTTTCTTCATGGATGCTGTGTGAGAGGCTTGCCCTCTCCTTGTAGAGACCTACTAGGGCAGCATCTCTGAAGACATGTTCCCACTGTAAAGTCACTGTGTGGCCCAGGCCTGGTCCATTCAGCTTGGACAAAGGAGCAAATGAAAGCGTAGTGACTGTGTGCCCCAGTGCACAGTCACAGGTTGGGCTACACCCCCAGACACTGCATCCTCCCCAGCCATAGGTAAGGTATGCCCTATCCCTCTGTCCTCCGCAGCCAGGGGTAGGGTATACCCCACCCCTGTGTCCTCCCCAGCCACAGGTTAGGCTATACCCTCCCCCCTGCAACCTCTCCAGCCACAGGTAGAGTATACCCCACCCTTGTGTCCTCCCCAGTCAGGGGTAGGCTACATCCTACCCTCTGCACCCTCCTCAGTAAGCCTGGCTGTAGTCTCAAAGGTCAATATGGCCAGCATGACAGGGTCAGGTATTTGCCACCTAGGCAAAGACATTCTAGGTGGATGCATTGCTCAGAAAGTATGTTTGGTTTTGCAGGAGAGAGTGGCCTTCCTGGACATCCCGGGAAAGCAGGACCAACTGGACCTAAAGGTAGCAACTTGGCAGCTGAGGGATGCTAGATCTGGCACCCCAGTCTATCTATAAAGACACGGGGATTGGAGAGAGAGACGGGGAGCAGGCCTCAGTGTCTCTTCCCTGCAGGCCGCATGGGTTGCCTGCTCCCTACCCCTGGTTTCCAGCTCCCCAGTCGACCCTAACCAGTGTCTGCCTTGGGTGCCTAGCCCCATTTGGTCTCCTGATTGACCAGATGCTATGGGCACCAGTATCGGGTTCTCTTCCCCCAGGAGACCGAGGAGAGAAGGGAGTACGTGGAGAAAAAGGTAAGTCTCTGTATTGTGTCTTGGGGCGGGGTACACAGCTCTGTGTAATGTCTGTAGAAATGTCTGCCATGCCCAGGCATACCTAGGGAGAGGGGCCTCAGTCTGAGACCCTACTGTCTGGGCAGGGGCCAGGATAGTCAAACCCTGAGGGCTCACATTCTAGGACCTGTTGGTGGTCTATCTGAGTGATTAGCAAAACTGATTTGAATTCTTTTCTAATTGATGCTTATTTATTTTTTTAAAAAGAATGAAACTTTAAGACACAATTTTATGTGTTCTTTATAATCAAGGGGAATCTATCTGAGTTTTGAATGCCAAGGACACCCTCACTCATAAGGTCGCCCGGGTAGACACTTTGGCAGAGCAGAGTCTAAGTGCACTTGGAGCAAAGCATGCTGGGAGAAAGGAGGGGTTACCCACTCTTTTTGGTACACAAAGTCTCAAGACCGGTGCTGTTAGGGACAGCACTTACCACACCTGTGGAGGAAAAGCCATGCAGCTGGAACATGTACTCCAAGGGGAGGGCCTAGGCGAGTCCTGGAATTATCCAGCTCATGTGCTTGTGAGGTTATAGGGCCAATAGGGATGTAGCTGATGACCTCACACTTATGACCAGTGTCTCTTCTCTTCCCACACAGGAGACACTGGGCCCTCTCAGTCATGTGCTACAGGTGACCACATTGCCTACCCCGTCCCCATATAGATGTTCTCTGTCCCTGCCTCCACTTCAGACCCCTGCTGTGTGACTTTGTGCTTGTTGCTCTTTTCTGAGCGTACCAGGACTCCGGTCCCACCTTCATTCTCTGCTTCTATCGACAGGATCTCGAACCTGCAAGGAGTTGCTCACCCAGGGTCACTTTCTCACCGGCTGGTATACCATCTACCTGCCAGACTGCAGGTCCCTGACCGTGCTGTGTGACATGGACACAGATGGTGGGGGCTGGACCGTGAGTGTTGAGCTAGCCCCCATCACTGAACTCTCAGAACCCAAATTCCATGGTCAACAGAAACTGAGCTATGTGGGATTCTGTCCCTTTGTACCTCAGAGGGCCCTTCACTCTGAAGATAGAGAACCAGAAATGCTGGCAGGTGACTTGTGAAGAGCACACGGTGAAGGGAGGCCCAAATGGAGCCAGCACAGTCCTGTCCTGCTGTGTGACTTGGGACGTGATGCCTACTCTTGTAGCTGTCTCTTGGGCGTATGGGTCGGGTGTATGGGGTCTGCGTCCCAGTGTTCTGAGGATCATGGATTCCTGCTCTGCTTTGAGGTTTGATTCCTTGTGTTGACTTCTGTGTACACCTCATGGTCCCAGGTCTTCCAGAGGAGGCTTGACGGCTCTGTGGACTTCTTTCGGGACTGGATCTCATACAAGCAGGGCTTCGGCAGCCTGCTGGGGGAGTTCTGGCTGGGGAATGATAACATCCACGCTCTAACCGCCCAGGGTAGGCAATGCTGGCCAGATGGGGCAACCTTGGGACCCTGAGACCTGGGCCATGGGGCAGAGGAGTCCCAGGGGGTTAGAGTACACAATGTTCAGCAAAGTCACCCCAGAGCACGAGATTCCAGCTGTGGCCTTCCACAGGGTGAGGGTCAGGGGATAAGGGACTCCTCTAACTGTGGAATAGGACATCTCAGGACCCAGAAGATGTCTTGGGGACATTGTTTCTCATCTCCAGCTGTTAATTCACGCAGAACAATTGCCTCTGGGTCCTACAAAAGTCACCTTTGCCTCTACAAGCCACAGAGAGAGCAAGCTCTCTTAGTCCCTTCTCCTCCCACTGTGGTTCAAAGCACTAGCTCATGGCCTGTCCGATGCTTCACTGAAAATCACAGAGCCTTTTGTCTCTTACCCACTACCTTATTGTGTCTGCTTCTATGCATCCAATTAAAAAAAAAAACCTAAAAGTTTGCCCATCCAGGTTCAGGCTACAGCATTAGAGAGCACAGCCCTCTGGGAGAATTCACAGAATAAAGCATGCCAGCTCATGCCAAGGGAACGCTGCCAGTGGGTTTTCAGGTACTGCCTTTCGAACAGACAGAGGTGCCTGGAAACACAGGGCACCCCTGAGGTATTTCTGTAGCTAAAAGATGTTGGTATCCACCCAGGTCAACTGCCAGTTCAGTGTCATTCACAGATATCAATACAATATGTGACTCTCACCTCTTATAACTGGTGGCAGCTCACCTCAAAGGCTGAGACTTCACCATCCCCCCGCCACTCTCTGCAGGGACTAGTGAGCTGCGGGTGGATCTCACAGACTTCGACGGCAAGCACGACTTTGCCAAGTACAGCTCCTTCCGGATCCAGGGAGAGGCCGAGAAATACAAGCTTATCCTGGGAAACTTCCTTGGCGGTGGTGCTGGTGAGCAGCTGGGGATAGGAGGGCGGGTGGTGAGGTGGGGGCTTCCAAGCTACTCTGGGAGAAGAGGGGCCTGCTTTTCATCTCCTCCTGGTGGCCTTGAGCAGTGAGCCTAGGGTCACCATCAGCAAAATACCAATATCTTTCCCCGGGTGCTAAAGCCTTGTTTCCGCAAAGAAAGAACATATCTGGGACCCTGAGTTAGCCAGCCTTCCATCTCTGTGACAGAGAGCTAAAGGAAGTAAACTCAGAAGGAAGAAGACTAATTTTGACCCATGGTTTCATCCTTAGTCACTTGAACCCAAGGTGAGGTCATGGAGGAAACCTGTGATGGAACGAAGCCTCTCGTTCTAGGGCCAACAAGAAGCAAAGAAAGGGGCTGAAAGGAACCATCCTTCAAAGGCATGTCCTAGCAATCCTCTTCTTCTAACCAGTCCCTGCCTTCCCAGTGTCACCATCTCCCGACAGGCTACTAGGAATCTATCAGAGGCTAAGCTACTGAGGTCTCTTCCAATCCAATCACCTGAGGCCCAAACAGTGCTTGCAGCCGACCAAGCCTTCAGCCTACAAAGCTTTTAGGGAATGTTTCATCTCCAAACCTCAGCAGCCCTTCCCCCCCCCCCGAAGGATTTGTGGTTTGGGAAGTGCGTCTCATAGAGTACACCCTACAGCATATGAACCTGGGGACAGAGGATTGGAGAGATTCCCAGTGTGACTCGGGGAACCTCGGGGCATGACCACACCTATTTAACTGCTGAACTTGAAGCTAAGTGAGGCAGGCCACAGCCTCTGGAGCTTTGAAGGTGACAGCTCTGAGATGTATGCGCCCGCTTTGTACCACGTAACCTTGAACTTTTAGAAGAAAAAACAAACAAAGAAAGAAAGCAGGGAGTGCTTTGACAGTGTTCTGTGGGTGGGGAACCTGACACTATTAGAAGCTCCTTGTGGAACAGGATGAACTCTAGAGGCCTGGGGGCATGTCTCTCAGTAGGCTATTCCATGAGAGCCAGTCCTGGTGGTGCTGTTCAGAGGGTTCCCAAGGGAACAAACCGATAGTGTAGTTAGGGAGAGAGATGCCAACAGCTACTGGGACTTGCTGGACCAGGAGGAGAGGGTCATATCTGATGCATACTCTTTCCCAAGGCCTGTGTAGCTGGGTCCCTCACCTGGATCTCAACTGTTAAATCCTCCGATCGAGGATAGGAAAATTGCAAGCGGGAGATAGGCTGTCTAGATGGAATCTAGCATCTAGGTGATGTATGTTCTTTCTGAACAGGTGACTCCCTGACTTACCACCACAACAAGTTCTTCTCCACCAAAGACCAAGACAATGACCTGAGTTCTTCCAGCTGTGCCATGCATTACCAGGGAGCCTGGTGGTACTCCGAGTGCCACACTTCCAATCTGAATGGCCTCTACCTTAGGGGACCCCATAAAAGCTTTGCAAATGGTGTCAATTGGAAGTCATGGAGAGGGCACAACTACAGCTGCAAGGTTTCTGAGATGAAGGTGCGCCTCATCTAGCTCCCCACACAGGGAGCACCCTTCCCAGACTCTAGCATACCAGCAACTGGAGTCTTCTGTCTTTACTGCCAGCTAAGGAAGGAGTGTGCCAATCCCCCACCCCCCCCACCCCACTCTACCCATTGCCCACACTCCACACAGCCCATGACCTCTGACCTGGCTTTCTTCATATACCTATATTCTCACCACAAAGGAAAAATTGACTTTCCAAAAGCCGCTTGTTCTCTGACAGACAGGTGTCTGTGGTTTTTTGGGTGTGTGTGTGTGTGTGTGTGTGTGTGTGTGTTACTTTTGAATAATTCACTGTATCTGAATCATCCAGCAGTGTTGTCTATGAGCCTGACAGTCGGGAAAAGTGGGAAAGCCCTTTTATAGACACAGAGGAAACAGTCAATGCCACATCCCCTTGGACCATCTGCCTCTGACCCCCTGCTCTGCCACTACCATAAGTGACTTGTCCCCATTCCAGCTCTGATGTTCCCTCATAGCTCACTCATAGCAATTTACATGCCCATTAAAAAGTCACCTTGGTGCTGGAAAAAGCACTTCTAAGAGGCTGGGAGCATGCATGATCCCTTCTGCTTTCTCTGTGAGAGCTTCTATGAGCCAGTACTTCCCTTGACTAGCAGATGTGGTGAGCGCTGTGCCCAGAGTTGGTGAGACACGTGCTTGAGGTGCCTGAGGGGAAGATGCAGAGGGGCCTGCCTCCCCCAGAGCACATGTCAAAACCATAGTTCTAGTTGACAGCTGGGTATGTGTGCATTGGGAACAAGGATAGGTACTCCTCACAGACTAAGGCTAGAGTCTCTCTAGGACTCAAGGGGGGCTGAGCAGGAGGAAGAGAAAGTTGGGTATTCAAAGTAGACCATCTGCTTATCAGGCACAAAGGAAGGAAAATAAAGACCCAGGAGGAGAGAATTTCTCTACACAATCAGGTTTAGCCCTTTACCTCTGCATCAATGTACAAGCACACACACATTCAGTAGCTTAAAACAACAGTCCCATTGCCCACAGTTCCAAAGGTAATAAGACTTGTAGAAAGTCAACACGCAGATGTCCGTTTCTCCTGATACCTAAGAGAGCCAGACCCCCACCTCCTCCAGCTTCCTTGACACCCTGGCTTCCTTGGCTGTGGTTTCTCTGTCCAGCTTCAAAGACAGCAGTAACAACAGCGCTCAATTTGTCCTGTCCATCACCTAGAATGGTTTCCATTTCTGACTGGAGTTAGATATGGTCTGTTTAGAAAAGCCAGGGTCCTCATAAGACCTCAGGGTCTTAGGGAGTCACATCCCAGTTGTTCCCTGGAAACTGTTTACAGTTCCAGACATCAGGCAAGAATCTTCAGCAGAGGACATATTACCCTGCCCACAACATCCCATTGAAATCAAAACAGAAAACCAACCAGGATTGAGGACATACCTCAGTTTGTAGAGTGCTTGGCTAGTGTGCACATGCTGGGTTTGATTCCCCGTATTGCATACACAGGGTGTGATGGTACATACCTGTTATCTGAGCATTCAGGAGATGGAGACGGGAAAATCAGTTCACAGACATCTCAGGTTTAAAGCCAGCCTGAGATTCATGAGCCCCTATCTCAAACACATAAGTGAACAGCAACAAAAGAGTGGAGTTGGTGGGCTGAGGGTGGGTTCCCACATGGGGCTCCTAGTGCTAGGGTGGCCTCAGGGAAAGCAGTCGACGTAGTGAAGTGAGGCAGACGATGGAGTCTGGGGCATCGTGGGCAGTTTAGGGCCATTAGTTATGCTTTAAGGGGAGTTGACAGGCAGGGGGGCTGTGTCTTAACTGGGGTTCCTGGTACCAGTGTGGCCTCTAGGAGAACAGCCAGAATTGTGGGCCAGAGTATGGAGCCTGGAACATGGGGTGCAGTTTGGGGCTGTTGGATGTGGTTTAAGGGGAGTTGGTGGGCAGAGGGTGGAGTCTCACCTGGGTTCTCTAATGTGGCCTCTGGGAAAACTTCAGAGTCCCGGGCCCAAATATGGACATGCTTTAAGGAGAATGGGTGGGCCAGTGATGCTGTCTGACCTTGGGTTCCTAGTGCCCGTGTGGCCTTGGGGGAACGCAGTCAGAATAGAATACGAAGTCCAAGCCATGGTGGGCAGTTTAGGGCTATTGGGTGTATTTTAAGGCTACTTCGCAGGCAGAGGGTGTGGTCCTACCTGGGGTCACGGGTGGAAGCATGGACTCCAGCAAAGCAGCCGGAGGTGTGAGCATGGGAGCAGTTTGGGGCTGTTGGCTGTTTCCAGGGGAGTTGACTGGAAGAAGGTGGAGGGCTTTGTTTGTTTTGTTTGTTTATTTTAAAACAGGGTTTCTCTGTGTAGCCCTAGCTGTCCTGGAACTCACTCTGTTGACCAGGCGGGCCTCGAACTCAGAACTGCCTGGCTCTGCAGCCCAAGTGTTGGGGTTAAAGGCGTGTGCCACCACTGCCCGGCTTAGAAGGTGGAGTTTTTCCTGAGGTTTTTAATTCCAGGGTGGCCTCTTTGAAAGTAGCCCGAGTAGGGAGTCCATATATGGCTCCCAGGAGATAGGGTGCATTTTGGTGCTTTGGGGCATGTTTAAGGTTGGTGTTGGTGGACAGAGTGTTGGGTCTTATCTTGGGTCTCTGGCGCCAGTGTAGCCACAGAGATATCTAGAATTGAGGACCTGAATATGGTGTCTAGCAACACAATCTAATAATAACAGCAAAATCTCCCAAAAGGTCAGTAAAAACATGAGTTTGGACTAGAGGTATAGTTTGGTGGTAGAGAACTTGCCTAGTATGCACAGGAACTGCATTCTAAAGGCAGCATCGAACAACACAGGAAGGCATGAATTCGAGCAAACATCTCACAAAATTGATTCTGATGTATTTGTTAAAAGGCTGCAAATAATATAGACTTCTAGAAACACTCTCGCATTTGTAAAAACAAAAAAGTTCCGATTTGTTTATAAAAATTATATTTATCAGAGAAATGTAAATCATAACCAAATGAGGTGCCAATCCAGGCTACTGCTCATTTAAGCTCTTCAATAAGAAAGGACACGTTTAGGTGGCGAAGCATCTGCTCACCAGTAGAAGCATCCAGAAGGCTGTGGCCAATCAGAATACACTGAATGCGGTTGATGTCATCGAAGGACTCTGTCATGATCTCATCCTCACAGGCATCCTTCATGGAGTGGAGGCACCAGTGTGGCTGCGGAAGGTGTGGCCAGGGACTAAAGACCCCCAGACCAGAGCAAATCCCAGATCAGCACAAGGAGAATGCACCAAGCCCCACAAAGACTGCAGCTCCATAGACTTCTCCTTAGCAGCAATGGACAGCAACTGTCCGCATCACAAGAGGTGGGAGTCACCGACATCATAGTGTTTATTTTAATGAGTTATTAATGTATGCATACATGCATGTTTGTGTGTGAGTGTGAGTGCATGCATGTGTGTGCAGATATATGCAGAGGACAGAAGAAGGCATTGACTCCCTGGGAGCTGGAGTCACATGCATTGGTGGTTTGTGTAGCTTGTTCTGTGGCTGCTGGAACCCAAACCTTGGTCTTCATGATTGCACAGACCAAGTTCTTAACCTTGAAGCTATCTCTCTAGTCCTTCAGATAGCTATTTTTTAAGTGCAGTCCACTTTTATTATGCATAAGCATATTTAAATTGCCCCATTTTACTTTACTTATTTACTTTGTGTGTGTGTGTGTTTGTGTGTGTGTTTGTGTGTGTGTGTGTGTGTGTGTGTGTGTAGCTGCACATGCATATTAATTCAGGGGTGAGTCTAGAATGCTGGTCTTCAGTCATCCTACACATTATGAATTGGTTTGTCTATCTATCTGTCTATCTATCAACCTATCTCTATATAAATATCTATCTATAGAAATATAACTATCTATGGATAAATAGTTATATAGACAAATATAGAGATAGATATATGGATATAGAGATAGATATGTAGATATAGAGATAGATATACAGATATATAGTGGGGTCATTAATAACTATATAGGTATATAGATGATTAGATATAGATACATAGATATGTAGAGACATACATAGATACATATATATAGATACATAGCTACATATATAGCTACATAGATATATAGATTCATAGATACATATATAGATATATAGATTCATAGATACATATATAGATACATAGATATATAGATACATACATAGATAACAGATATATAGATACATAAATTCATACATGGATACACAGATATATGGATACATAGATATATAGATATATAAACATATAGATGATACAGATGATATACAGAGGTATAGATATAATTTGAGACAGGATCTCTTGTTAAGATCTGGGGCTTGCTGGTTAGGCAAGGCTGACTGGCCAGCAAACTCCAGGAATTCTTTTCTCTCTCCCTCCGCAGCACTGGGATTAACACTACAAGCCACTACACCCACTTAAAATGTTTTTTTGATTTGTTTATTTCCCTATTTTATATGCATGAGTGTTTTGTCTGTATGTATGTCTATGTACCACATGCATTCTGGAAAAGGGCATCAGATCCCCTGGGACTGGGGATGTTTGTGAACCACCATGTGGGTGCTGGGAATTGAACTTGAATGCAGCCAGTGCTCTTAACCGCTGATCCGTCTCTCCAGCCCATTTTTATGTGGGTTCTGGGTTCTCAGTCCTCGTGTTCTCAAGGCCAGCACTGAGTAGCTGAGCATCTCCCAGACTTTAGTGTAACTGCTATTTTCATCTGTTGCAAGGTTCTTCACTGACAACTGGTTGTTTCTATTTGTTTGTTTTCTGGCACCTTATTTTGATTTACTTGATCGTTTTTGTGCAGTGCTGAGGATAGACCCTAGGGCGTTGGATGTGTCAGGTAGAGGATGTTCTCCCAATTCACTCCTCAAGACCTGGCACTTGGACTATACATGGTCAATTTGAAGGATATCTTTTCACCAGGAAGTTAGATGAAAGCCTTGTTCCTCAGGTAAAGACCCCTCCACCACCACCACTGTATGAAAGTCTGACTTCTACTCTTGGGTTTTTGGTTTTCAGTCTAGAATGTCTCTTCAAGTCCATCTTATGGCACCTAGATCTTTGATAGGAACATCATCATTTGTTCCAGGAGGGTTTGGCGTTATTTCTCGAAGCTTGAAGCCTTTGGAGGTTCTGACTCAGTTAGATCAGGACTCCGGGCTATGGGTGTCTTTCTTCTTCAGGGTTGCCCACCTCCCTGATTTTTTGTGTCCCCTAGGTTCCTGCTTCCCTTGGTTCATGATCCCCCTGGGTCCCCACCCTTCTGGTCCCTGATCCTTGTGTCCAGCCTACCCTTGAGTCCCTTTGCCCTCTGGGTACTTGTTCCTTCTGGTTCTCTGCCCCTCTGGGTCTTGTTCATTTATTTTTAGAAGGAATCTGACCCTCCTGACCTCTTCTAATTCATTAAAGAATATGGACATCTATACCTTTTATGTTCTAATTTGAAATGTAGTTTAAGTTTTTCAAAAGGTTTATTTTACGTAGCATTTTGTTTTATCTTATGCATGTGAAATTATGCAAAATTTTATTTTATGTATACATAATCATGAATTTTTATGTAAAACAATTTGTAGCTCTTATTTCTGAACTTTATAGTTATTTTCCAGGTTACAAGTGTTTGCATATTTAGCTTTTTAAATCGCTACTAACTCACTTGAGGAAATGGCCATTCTTTTATCGTGGACTTGGACCCTGCATAGATAGCATTCCACATTCGTGTATATGTAGACTTCTCTCTGCAGTTGAATTTTCTCCTAGGAATGAGTTCTCTGTGAGCATGCTGACTCAGAAAACATGTAATGTCACAGATGTGGGATCAGTCAGATTCAGCTAGCACCATCCATTGCCAGGCCCTGGTGTAAGGGAGGCAGACATTCTCTGTCACCAGTCTGATCCTCACTGAGGGGATGGCCGGGGAGCCTGTGGACATGTGGCCTGAGGGGTGTCTATTTGATGTTCTGCCACAGGGCTTTTGTGAGTATTTGGTATAGTTGTGTGCGCACCCGTGCATGTGGAGGCCTGGAGTCAACACTGGGTGTCCTCCTCTATCCCTCTCCACCTTATTTTTAAAGATAGGGTCTCTCACTGAAACTAGCTCTTACTGATTGGCTAAACCTGCTGGTCACCCATCCTCTAGGGAGCCTCCTTCCCCTCCCCTTGCCCTCAGCACTGAGGTAACGGGTGTGTTATCATCATCACAGCTGGTTTGTTAACTAGGTGTCAGGGTCCGAAGTGAGGTCCTCTTGCTTTACAGCTAGCTTCCCAGGGGCCATGTGGCTCAGAATCTACAGGGAGATTTTAGAGGGCCATGAGTCTTCCTGGATGGCTGTGATAGGCAGTCAGGACCTGGTACTATAGATGATTATGGGCCAGAGAGGAGCTGGTCCTCCTGCTGTCAGAGAAAAGCTCACTTTAGAGCTGTGGTTCTCAGCCTTCCCAATGCTGCCACCCTTCATGCTGTGGTGACCCCTAACCATAAAATTATTGTTGCTGCTACTTCATAACCATAGTCTTGCTACTGTTATGAATCATAACATAAGTATCTGTGTTTCCAGATGGTCTTAGGTGACCTCTTGAAAGGATCATTCAGCCCTCCACCACCCACACACACAAAGGAGTCACCACCAACATGGAGAGAACCACAGCTTTACAGGGATGTGATGCCAGAAGAAACCCGGTGGAGCAATCCTTCCAGACAGGAGTCACTCAAACCCAGCTTATACAACCCAGCTTAGCCAACTGAGGGTTTCAGGTGTTCCTGTTCACATGGCCCTGAACTTCCACACCCTGCCATTCTGTTGAACATGAGGCTGACCATGTCTGTATCCACAGCCAAGTGTGTCCTGGGAGCTTGGGCCAGGCTTGGTTAGGTATGTTTCTGACCTCAAGTCCCTTATCTTGGCTGCCAACCTGAGCAAACCCCTTTCTGTAGCCCAAGGTGTGGCTTTGGAGATCCTACTGTGAAGATACCTAGGCCCACACAAAGATCACCTCCTCTGAAAATGCAGGTCTCCTCTGTGGGAAGGCCCTCCATGTCCAGAGGGACTGTCCTGCCTCTCTTCACAATGCTGCCAAGTAGTGTGTGCCTGCAGGCTACAAAGACTTGATGGAGGTGGGTCACAGGGAGCTGAGAGGCCCATGGGTTGGGTGGACAGGAGACCCAGCTGGCAGCATCTCAGCTTTTATCGTGACTTCTGGTGACTCTCCCTTCAACCTCACTTAGGGGTTAGGATTCTGTCCCACAGCAGTGCAAAGCTCCGTGAGTCCTAGCTGCCGACTTGGGACAGATGAGTTATCAGATGGTGCCTAGCTCTGCTGCCTTACTGGCTGGGACTCCTGACACATGGCGCTGTGGGTGGTGGGTAGGAGGGACAAAGTCTCCGCACAGCTCCAGGAATCACATCACTTGTCGCCCCCCACCCATGTGTTGCAGGCCGAAGAGTCGCTATGACAATGACAACCGCATACGTAGCTCAGAACCACTAAAGAACAGCTGAGGAGCACAGCGGAGGCAGCACGGGAACGAAGCCCAGAGAACTCCAGGCCTTCTCAGAGGGGTGTGCGTCTCCTCCACTCGGTGACCTCCCTGTTGCCACCCTCTCAGATGCAGTGCATTTGAACAAAGCATCCTGTCACTCCGGGATAGACACAAACTCACTCTTGCTGGTGCCCGGGCCCGCTCAGGGCAGGTCATGGCAAGCAGAGTTGGCCCGACTGTAGTCCTTTCCCCTCGCCCCAGCTCCTCTGAGATGGCCCTCAAGTGAGTGGGATGTGTGCCCTGCCTCTCTCTGTATCTACTGTCCTGAGGTCATCTCCCTGAGATGATCCAGGTTCAGGCAGGAAGAAAGGAAGAAGTGTGTGTGTGTGTGTGTGTGTGTGTGTGTGTGTGTGTGTGTGTGTGTATGTGTGTGTGTGTGTGTGTATGTGTGTGTGTATGTGTGTGTGTGTGTTAGGTTATTGCTCACATGAGTAGGTCAGAAGACAAATTCAGGTGTTGTTTCTCTGGAGTACCCCACTTTTTCTTTTTCTTTTTTTTCTTTTAAAGACATTTTCATTTTCTCTCACTGGCTGTGGTGGTTTGAATATGCTTGACTTGTGGGAAGTGGCACTATTAGGAGGTGTGGTCTTGTAATAGGTGTGGCCTTGTTGGAGGAAGTGTGTCACTGTGTAGGCAGGCTCTGAGGGCTCCTAGTACTCAAGCTCTGCCCAGGGCAAACGCGAGTCTCCTGCTGTCTAGCTTCCAATCAAAGTGTAGAACTCTCAGCACGGCTGCCACACTTCCTGCCTTGATGATAATGGACTGAACCTCTAAAACTTTAAGTCAGTCCTAATTAAATGTTTTCCTTTGTAACAGTTACCTTGGCCTTGGTGTCTCTTCAGAGCAATGAAACCCTAAGACATGTGCCAAGTAGGCCCTTCTGGCTAGCCAGAGAACTCACAGCCCAGCACTGGAATCACAAGTGTGCACTACTCACTATGCCTGGCTCTTCACACGTTTCTGGGAATCAAACTCAAGTCCCTCAGATTTGTACGACAGCACTTTAGCTATCTCCCAGCCAGAAAGGATTTTTACAGCAAGGCCGAGTCACTATATAAAAAGACTGGTTACCTACAGTCGTTTAAAATCTTCTCTTTCATTTCTTAAGAATCTGGAAATGTGTGGGCCTTTTATATCACCGAAAGCCTCGGCCTCCTGGAGACTTCAGCTGGCTTGGTTCCTGCTTGCCAACTGCTAAGCTCTCTTCTTTTCCTTGTAACACCTAGCCAGGCCGCCAAGAAAAATAAACACATTCTGTTAGAATCCTGTTTTTCCAGCTCTCCCCTGGGGGCCATAAAGGATGTTCCAGCATTCGCCCTCAAAGTTGTTGTAGGCAACACATTGATCAGACACGAGTCTTCTGTCACTGCAACCCACTGTCAACACTGAGGTTTGGACTGTAGACTTAAAGCAAAAAGAGACCTGTTATGGATTCCTCCAGGAAGTAGCAAGAGTGCATGTGGGTATTGTAACAGAAGCCCCAGGTCACATTGCGCTACCCCTGGGGCTGCTGTACAGCCTGGCAGAGGGCCTTGGGATTTTCTACATGGCACACAAGACTGAGGGGCTGCTATGTGTCAGCTGACCATCTGAAAACTGAGCATCCATAACGTGGCATGGTGGGAGTGGGGACTGTACAAAGCTACAGACTCTTCCCTGTAGGTGGGGACTCCGGGTGTGGACTGGAAAGTGAACTGTCTGTATTGCACTCAAACTGTGAAGTGCAGGGGCTGGAGAGATGGCTCCCTGGGCAGAGTGCTTGATGGGTAAGCACGAGGCCCTGAGTCAAGTTCCCAGCATCCACATAAGACCGTGCATGTTTGTAATGGCAGTGCTGAGGAGGCAGAGGCGGGAGGCCCTCCTGGCGCTCCCTGACCAGACAGTCTAGTTGGAAGAGCAAGCAGCAAGCTCCAGGGACCACGAGAGGAAGGTGGGGAACAAGAAAGACATCTCGTGCACACTTCAGCAAATGCACTAGCACACACATGTGCACACACACGCATACCACACACGCACAGAAATGCACCCAAGCCTGAGAGGTGGGGACAGCATCCTCATTCTGGAGGATTAACTTGGGTCAAGCTGGTTAAAAAAATCAGCTCATACTTCTGCCCTGCCGAGTTTCGAGTTGGAAAGTTTGTTGGGTGCTGCTGTAAAATGCCCTCTTGTCTTGGGGGAGCATGTGCAGAAGACTCATAGAAGTAGGACACTTCCTCAGGAGGGCTTGGTGCCTGTGGGTGCTCCCAGAGCCTGTGGTACGTGCAAAAGGTTTAATTTGTGTGATGTGTGGGGAAGAAAAGAGAAGTCAGGAACCTGAAGCAATTTCCTGAAGGCGGTGCCTTTGCTGTCCTGGAGGATGGGGGAAGGGAGGTCAGGTTTGGGGTCTTCATTTCTGTGGCTAACCATTGAGTCACTGTGCTTCTTCCTGAGATGACCCCAGTGATGGTCAATTTCAGGTGCATTGGTTAGAGAAAGGAAAAGCCAAGGGCTGGGAACGTGGTCCATTTATCTTAACCACACATTGCTACAGCAGAAATGATGAGACGGGAGGCAGCGGATGGAGTGAGAAGAAGCCAGCAAGTGAGTTAGCTCCATCAATGGTCGACTCTAAAGACCTCCATAGCACACAGGTGTGCCTCTCTCTTGGGGCCTTGCTGACACTGCCTGGACCAGTTTAGTCCTTATTCTTCTCCTACTGTGCCAAAATACCTGACAAGAGGCAACTTGAGGAAGAGTTTATTATGACTCAGGATGTGAGGATATAGTCCATGGTGTTGGGAAGTCTGGGCAGCAAGACAAGCTGGAGGCTGTGACTACAGGAACACAGGCTGCTTAGTAGTGTCTGGGTGGATTTGGAAGCCAAGGAAAGGAAACAGGACGCAGGTAAGGCCCTGGGACTGGGTAACAGCTCAGCAGTGAAGATCACTCATTGCCCTTCCAGAGGATCAAGGTTTGATTCCCAGAACCCACATGGTGGTTCCCAGCCATCCATAATTCTAGTTCCGGGAAATATGATGCCCTCTTCTGGTCACCATAGGCATTGCAAGCACATACAAGCAAACTACATTCATGGACATAAAATAAATAAATCTTCAAAAAAATTTTTAAAAAGCAAGCAAAGTAAACCCCAAGACCTGCCTTCAGCTATCAACTTACCTTATCTGGGCTCCATCTTAAGTTTCTCAACCTTTAAAATTTTGAACCTTTTAGAATTGTACCACAAATCTGGGAACAGAGTATTTAAATGCATGAGGCCATGAGGGGTTTTATATCTAAGCCATAGTAAATAGGATACATTTCAGAGGAGCAATTGCATACTTCCCAAACCCAACCAAGCATTAAGCTGACAAAAACCTCTTGTAGTACGTCTTCTTATCAACCCCCCTAGGACACCAAGTCACTGGGCAGGAATTATGCTTTAGATGTTGAACATCTCCCACAGGCCCATGTGTTAAAGTTCCAGTGCACAGAGTGGCTCTTTTAAGAAGTGGGGTCTACCTGGAGTTTTTTTTCAAATACTGGTTATGTGCCCTTCAAGTGTTTTGTGGGACTCCTTCTCCTCTGTGTTCCCTGTTTATAATGTAAGTGGCTTGCTCCCCGCACACATGGCTACCAGGTCACATGTGCCCAAATGGCCATGGACTGGAGTTTCTAAATCCATTAGTCCAAATAAGCCTTTCCTGTGGAAGTGGAAGGCAGCCGTCAAGGTAGCCAGTTTCCTCACAGAAGCCAGTGGTCTCTGGTCCTTTATTATAATGATGGAAAACCAGTTTGCACAAACCATCCAGGGAAGCTATGGTTTGGAGAAGAAGTAGCATCAGGGAGAGAATGGGAGAGAAAGAACATCAACTTGGCTTTTAGAAAGATTTGGAGCCCTCACCAGCCAAGCACAGAGGTCTCTCTGTGCCACAGGCCCACACCTCCAAGGACCCACAAACACTTGTTCATGTATATACCTCATTAGTTTGGTTTCAGAAGGTATTTTTCTCTCAGACATCTTGGCAGTTTTAAGAATACTTTTTAAATCTTATTAAGATAAAGCAAAGATGCTCATAAACAAATTACATCAAGGCTTAAAATTTGGAATTTATTTATAAAAATTATTTTTGGCTCATCACTCAGTTAAGCAAAAATTTAAAAACAACACTTTAGGGGAGAAACTTTTGAGCTTGACAGATTAAAAACCGCTTTCCTCTTTAATCACTTATTTTTGTCTCCTGAAACAACGACACATGCTTGTGAAGGTAAATGTTTTTTGAACAAGCATCTCTCAAGATTTAACCTCAATTAATCACAGCTTCAGAGCACTCACACTTCCTGGAGGAACCAGCATCCCTGGAGAGCCTGTGTAGATTCAGAGACCCAGACTTGGGCCTGGAGCTGAGGCTCAGAAGGAAGAGCACTGCCTAGTATAAAGGACACCCTGGCTTTGATAACCAGCTCCACATTGTCCAAGCTGGGACTACAGACTGCCCAGCCAGGCCCTGCAGAGCTGGGAACAGGAAGATGAAGACTTAAGAATATCCTTGGCTCCACAGTGATTCCCTGGCCAGCCTGACCTACATAAGACGCTGATAATACACCCAGCCACCCACTCACCCACTCACTTCCCCACCTACCTGAGATCCTTTAGGACCTCTGGGGCTGCAGTGGGGATCCAGCAGTCTCCAGGAGGAGAGAGGGACTACTTTGGGTTGGACTGCTTCCTGGATCAGTAGCTAGAAAGAGGAAAGCAGCTGGAGCCGTGAGGAAGGGATCTGGGCAGATGTCCCGGGGGATGTGACCCAGCGCGGGGACGATGCAAAGGAACTTTAATTTTAATTTCACAAGGTAGAACACTTTACAAATGTAAAAGTTGTACAGTCTTACAAATCCAAATACTTTAAAAGTTTAGTCTCCTTATTAAAAATCCAACGTCTCTTTTTCTCAAATCCCAAATTCACAAGTGTGGGATCCTAGAAAATCAAAAGTAATTTCAATACTCCCTTAGTTCAAGAGGGCAGAACCTGCATCGTTCCAATCTGAACAAAGCAAAACCAAACTCCAACATGTAAGTAATTCAATATCAGTGTCTGGAATTCACTCCCCACGTTCTGGGTGTTACGGCCTGGGTAGCTGCAGCCTGTCTAGTCAGCCATTTTATGCTGTTACTAGCATTAGAAGGAAACTTTCTCATGTACCGTTACTAGTAGACTTTTTCATGCCTATGTTCTGAGCTTTGGTGTTCTTGGAAACCAGTTACAATAGAGGTCAGCGAGAACTGCTTTGTAAAGTTAGCCACAGTAAGCTTGGACCTGAACCGACCACACATCAGCACTTCCTGCCCCTGTGTATGAGCTTTTATGGTTTTTGCCTTCATAAGCTGCCCCTGGGATGGACCCAACATAAGAGAGACACCTGCATCAATACAAGAAGCCATTTGGAGTAAGACTTCCATTTTGGGTAGGGGTTGAGTATAGTTTTAAGTTCCTGACACTTCCCTGGGGATTACCATCCTACTTGGCAGAGTCACGTAGGTGGATAATTGACATCCTGGTTGGCAAATAAGACATGAACATTAGACAGGGCAAGTCCCCTGCCACAGCTGAATGCCTCAAGTAATGGGAGCAGGATAAGTGTTCCCAAGTCCCCTACCCCTAAATCCTGATTGATGAAAAAACTTGGCAGAGATGTTTGTGGATTTCAGGCTTAAAAGCTGTGTAGGATTCTGGCTCGGAGTCATAATCAGCCCCCAAGTTTGGTCTGCAGACCTGATCAATCAGTCCTGGGATGAATACTCAATAAACTATTCCTGTCTGGCTGAGACTGGTGTTCATGTGGTTTGTAAGGCAACTCCTGGACCCCAGCACTGGGCTCCTCCAAAGGGCTTGGATCATTTCTCTGTTCTCTACACACAGCTTGCCTTTTGGGCACAAGCTGGCTCCACTCCACCACTGTTCTTGGTGGTCATCCCATGGTACTGTATCTCCAATGTGCTGGGGTCTCTAGCTGCGGTCAGCTGCACTTTCAGCTACTCCAACAGCCACTCCAGGGACTGCAGCCCTGCTGCTATTGCTGAGCCTTAGTGCTCTCTGGCCCTTTCACACCTTCAAAACCAGCGCCACCCGAGTGACTCTTCTACTACCAAAGTTGGCTGCCAGCACAAGGTACAGCCTTGGCTGCCTCTGGAACACAGTTTCTGTGTGCTGACCCTGAAGAAAAATTTCCCAGTAGATTTCACCTCAATGATGCTGATCTCCAGCCCCAGACAACCAGCACCCATTGTCCCAGCAAAGCAAAGGTACAAATACAGGACCGTGGAGAGACTATGAACTCTCCCTGGCAGCCAAGAGTGCCCGGCATTCCACCACTCAGAGTCTGGTCCCCACTTCTGAGACTGCGACAGTCAGTAACAGAAGCAGGGTGACCTATGTTCCTCAGCCCCCGGGATGGAGAAGGGCAGCTGTGCTCCCAGCATCCCATGGCAATCTCACCTCTTTTTGCATCTTCAACATAGGGTTTCCACTGAGATCCCAAGCCTAGTAGAGACTAGAAAAACCCAAGGAAGTGTTCCTATGTGGATCCTCCAGAGAAAGGGCATCAAGGGATAGCTAAGGCTTCATAGCTCCTGCTGTTCTTCCAGAGAGCCTAGGTTCAGTTCCCAGCACCCACTTGAGGCAGCTCGTAACCACCTACAACATGTCCTCCAGCCCCAGTGGCACCACCACGCCCATAAACTCATTCAAGCACACAACCACACACATAAAAATACCCCGTCCCTCTTTACAAATGAAGGCAGAATTCAGTCACTGAAAGTTTCACTTTAGATATACAGAAATTGAATTAATGTGAACAACAAAGGAAGATGTGAAGTCTTCAGTGGGTACAAAACTGCCCACAAAAATAGCACATGAACAGAATGGAAACAAGGAGCCCCGGAATCCCTAGGCCAAGTTCCCACTGTGAGAGCTTATGGATATCCTTGTCACCCTCTGAGGAGGCCAAGGCTCCAAGCAGGGGCAGAGGGGACACAAGGTTCAAAACTAGATCTGGCCTGTCCAACCCCATACCCTCTTCCACCGCCTCTCAGAAGATCCCTTGCACACCTCTGCCCAACTGCCCAACGTGTTTCCTGCGTTGCTGCATGAGGCCTCCAGAGTTGGGAGGAGGGAGAGGAAAGAGATGAGAAGGGAGACTCTGCAGCTAGTGTTTGTGACAAGATGAAGACACCCACAAAAACTGTATCTACTAATGAGACAAATTCAATCCCACAGAGAAAGTTCTGAACCTCTATAGACTTTCTAAATACCAAGAGAAGAAAGATCTCTAGAAAACCTGTAGAAATTCCCCAAACATCTGGTTACTCAATAATTTTCTTCTAAATACCACAGACAGCAGAGAAGATCAAAAGAGAAATGTCAACTGATTTTAAACCAAATGAAAACAAAAAAAAAACCCCACAGGTCTCAGAGCTGGTGAGTAGCGCTGAAAGAGCTGGGAGGTCAAAACAGGAAACGCCTGTGAGGAAAAGGAGGGGGCCCTTTCTACCTCAGACTCTGGGATAAAGAACAAATGAAATCCAATGGTAGGAGACAATGAATGGTAATGAGAAAGCCAGGAATGGTAGAGAAAGTCAATATAACCAAAGCTGACTCTTCAAGAAAGTCAATAGAATTTATAAACCTGTAGCCAGGCGAGAGAGAGAGAGAGAGAGAGAGAGAGAGAGAGAGAGAGAGAGAGAGAGAGAGAGAGAGAGAATGGGAGAGAAACAAGATGGGATATGGGGGGGGGGAGGAATAGAGACACACCCACACAGAATATTTGTACTCTTTGCTTTTCTGTTGCTGAGATAAATACCAGAACCAAAAACAACTTGAGGAGGAAAGGTGTATTTGGCTTACAGGTTAGTTCATTATCAAGGGAAGTTGAGACAAAATTTTGCAGCAGAAACCAGTGGAGTCCCACTGTCTACTGACTTGCTTTCCTGACTTGCATAGCTACCTTTCTTATGTAGCCCAGGCCCACTAGCCTAGGGATGGTACCGCTCACAGTGGACTGGACCCTCTAATATCAACTAGAAATCAAGAAAATGTCCCCACAGATATGCCCACAGACTATTCTAGGGCAGGAAATTCTTCAGTTGAGATTCCTTCTTCCCAATACATCAACTTGACTATCATGATTAGCAGAGGAGAGATGGGGTGGTTTGGGGGGCAGAGAAAGGGAGGGAGTGAAGAAGCATGAGAGAGAGAGAGAGAGAGAGAGAGAGAGAGAGAGAGAGAGAGAGAGAGAGCAGCAACAAGAGAGAAAGAGCAGAATATTAGTCACTTTTGGGAATAGATAGATAACATTAATACATATTCTGCAAATATTAAATGAATTTATAGAGATTTTATTAAAAAGTCTGTGCTAATAAATTTAGCAACAATTTCTTTGAGCACCAAAGTCACTCAAGAAATACACAGCCTAGAGCCCACCAGGTGACTATGTAGATGAGAGCCATTACTACCATGCATGACACTGGAGTCAATCCTGGAATCCTCACAGTTGAAGGAGAGAACCAGTTCCCAAAAATTGACCCCTGGCCTCCATGTGTGCAGCATGCATATGTGTGAATGAACACACACAGACAACCCTACACACCCCATCACACACACACTAAAATAAGTAAAATGCTAAGAAAAAGAGACAGAGCCTGAACAACCCCATATGGATAAAAGGAATTGAAATGATGACCAAGACACACACACATGCACATATGCACACATGCACACACACACACATGCACACACACACATACACACACACACACACACACACACACACACACACTATCACAATCCTGCAATATGCCATTTCTCTAAAGGTAGTTTCTTGATCAATGAACAGAACAGCGTCTGTGGAGGAAACCCAGGCCCAAGTGACCTTAAGGATGAAGCCATCCAGACATAATAACAGCAATTCTTCCCCCACTATTCTCTGAAAATCAAGAAGTTACATTTATTTCCCAACTCATTCTCCAAGGCCAGCCTTCCCTAGTACTAACACAGACAAAAATTACCACAAGAAAAGGGTAATGACAGATCAATAACCTTTGTGAACACAGATGTAACAATTCCAAGCAAGATTTCAGCAAACTGAACTCAACAGTATTATACCAGTTGAGGTTTAGCCTGGAGATGGGAGGTGTGTTTGCCATTTGGAAATCAATGGTGTTCTTCATCTTACTGGGCAGAAATGGAAAACCACATGGTCATCTCAAGGGAAATTGCATACTTGCAATTGTGATCCATTCTCCCCCTCAGAAGCTCTCAGGCAGTGACCGGTAGACACACCTAGCAAGTTCTAGCATGAAGCAACACATTTCCACTCTCCGGTGCTTCACATGTGGCTCTGAAGCCCATCCCGTGGCTCCACCCTCTTCTGAGGGTCAAAGGCAGCAACCAAAACTCCCTCATCTCTGAGATCAGTGGGGGGGGGCAGGGTGCATCTACACTGTGCTCCCTCTGGTGCTTCTCAAAGCCCAGCTGTGACTGTAGAAGTGACAGGTGCAGCTTCTACAGGGTGTTGGCTGGAAGTCGCCATTGTACCTAAAGGTTGGCTCTACTTCCTGCCCCAATGGGCTTCACTAACACAGACTACTTTCTGTCTCAGAGTCAGCAGGAAGTGAGACCAGCAGGACTTGCCAAGCAGGAGCTGCCATTTTATGTGATCTCTCCCTCTCTCTCTCCCTCTCCCTCTCCCCCTCCCCCCTCTCCCCCTCCCCTTCCCTCTCCCTCTCCCCGCCCCTCTCTCTCTCTCTCTCTCTCTCTCTCTCTCTCACACACACACACACACACACACACACACACACACACACACACACACACGGTCACCTCATCACTTCTGTAGTACTCTACCAAACAAAGTACCCATCCTGTTCACACTGAGGGAGAGGGAACCTGACAAGGTGAGGCCAGCAAGGCACAAGGAGCTTGGGGACACCCGAGGGTCTGTCATCATAAAGGGAAACTTGCTCAACAAACTACCCAGCTCACATGACACTGGTAGTATAGAACTGAGTGCACTAAGAATGATCAAAAGCAGGGGCCAGTGAGATGGCTTGGGTGGCAAACTGCTTGCCTTAAAACCATGACAACCTGAGTTCGATCCCCAGCACCCACTTAAATTATCTGGGTATGGTGGCACATACTTGTAGTCCCAGTGCTTGAGAGGCAGAGGCAGGAGGATCGCTGGAGCTGGCTGCCAGCTAGTCTAACTGAAATGGCAAGGTGAGATCCAGGCCAAGGAGAAATCCTGTCTCGAAAAAAAGGATAAAGAGTGGTGAGAACCTGGCAAACGACGCTGATTTCTGAGGTTGATATGGGCTCCATATGCATGCACCATCCTGATGTGAACATGTGTGTGCACACACACACCACACACACACTCACACACATGCGCACACTCACACACACTCAAACACACATGCACATGCACGTACACACACGTACACTCACACGCACACTCATGCACACATGCACACACACACGCACACATATACTCACACGCACATGCACACACACATATGCATGCACACACACATATACTCACACACACATGCACATGCAAGCACACACATACACTCACATGCACCTGCACACACACATATACTCATACACACTCACATACACACTCACACAATCACACTCACACACACATATACTCACACGCACACGTGTACACACACACACTTGCATGCACGTACAAAAATACCTTTCGGTAAAATTAAAGGCATAGCTAGTTCCCAGGGAAGAAGGTTCAAGGTCAAGGCCAAAGGTTAAAACCAATTCTGTCTGAAATGGATCTACCGATATAGCTCAGTTCAAATTGGAATCCTAGCTGCCTTTATCTTCTGTGTCATTGATGTTGATTCTAGAATTCACATGGAAAGGCGCAAGATATAGAATTGCCCAAAAATCCCTGAGGGCAGGGTGAGAGCAAAGTTGAAAACATGACAAATACATAGTATTCTGAACAAGTAACTCAGAACCAATGAACTAAGTATGAAAAATTCTTTGGGTGCCCACGTGTCTTATTTAGAGTCACCTGGTGTTTGCACAGAAAGTGTGCACATTCTCTTGGAGGCTTTAAACCACCCTTGGGTGACCTACAATACCCAGCACAGTGTGATTGCTATATAAACAGTTGTTACACCCCATAGTTCAGGGAATAATTTGAAAAGAAAACAAAAGTATACAGATGTTCCATAATATGCAAATTTCCCTCCAAATAATTTCAACATGTGTTTGGTAGCAAACAGACAGAATGCCATGGGTGCTACTGCTATAGAGAGAAATTAACTGAGGCCTTTTTACCCCACTGCGACTCGCAAGATAAGTAAATACAAGGGTCTGGAGGGACAGCACAATCCATAAAGTGGCGTCCAAGCAGGAGGACCTGGGTTCAGTCCCTGGGTCTATATAAGGAAGCTGGAAGGAATGGGCATTCTGGGAAGCAGACACAGCTGGATCCCTGGAACTCAGTTGGTGATTAAGGTAGGGGACGGAAGAGAAGGGTCAGCAGTAAAGAGCACCGACTGCACTTCCAGAGGTCCTGGGCTCAACTTCCAGCAACCACATGGAATCACAACTGTCTGTAACTCTAGAATCTGACGCCCTCCCACAGACATACATGCAGGCAAAACACCAGTGCACATGAAATATAAAAAATTAAGGTAGAGTGTTCTTGAAGACTCTTGAAGTTGTCCTCTGGGATTCAACATTCATGTACACACACATACACACACACACACACAGAGAGAAAGAGAGAGAGAGAGAGAGAGAGAGAGAGAGAGAGAGAGAGAGAGAGAGAGAGAGAGAGAGAGAGGAGGCTAATTCGCAGATTCGCAGTGGCAAAACAGCTGTCACCTGGAACACAGGGCACTGAGAGTCTAGCTGTCAGTACCCTAGGAAGCTCAGGGAGGTGACAGAGTGACAGACAGATCGAGGGTAGATGACAAACAGGTATGTTCATCATCTTGACCAGGGTGATGATTTCACAAGCCAATTGCATGTCAAGATTACTCATCTGTACACTCTAACTATATGCTGTTTATCACAAGCCAAGCCCATCTCTCTCCAGAGAGCGCAGGCTTCCAATGGTTATCATCATCAATAGGCAGAGAGAAGGACAAGCTGCTCCCCCAGTGTTGTGGCTTGGCAGCTCTTGCAACTGTTGTTATTGCTCTCCAGCCATCGTGAGCCCAGGGTCCCCAAGTCCCCCTCCCCCAGCAGCCCTCAATGTGCTCAGCTCAACCTGCTTTGTTCAAAATCACCAAAAGGTGACTCAGTGCCTTCCGAGAGAAATTTCACAGCATTTACCACAGCAAGAGTAGTTGATGGGAGAAGCAATGATAGCTCAGAGGCCTCCCTGGCCTCATCGGCAACACTACTATTTGTTTTGGTTTTGTCTTGAGACACGATCGACCTTACTCTGTGGCCCAGGCTGACCCCAATCTCACTGTGTAGACCAGGATGATCCCAAAGTAGTGGCAAACCTCCTGCCTCAGCTTTTGGAATGCTGGGATTAAAGATATGGAGCATTATGGTGAGAGGGAGTGGCGATTTTATAGGTAAAAGGCTGAACTGCGCTCTTGCATGGGCATGGTGTCCCTAGGAGAGTGGATCAGGGACAACTGCAAGAACATAAGGATGGCGACATCCAGAATGGCTGTGGGTGGTAGAAGAATTGGTGCCAAGACCCCACATCAGGCAAAGAAATCAAGGCGTTGAGAGCGTAGAGCCTGGCAGACTTCTTTTTTCCCTATGATAGTTAACTTTCTCCCTTTTACATTCGAAAGAAACAACTCATTCAGGTGTATGTTGTGTATTGAGCTTCTCTGCAGCCCCCCAAACCCTTCCTCTGACCCCTCCTTCTGATACCCTCCCTCATTCTGTTAGGTCTCTTTATTCTTCCAATTTTGTTTCTACATATATGTGCTTATGTGGTTTCATGTAGCTATGTAAAATCTAGGAGTCACAAATAAGAGAATGTATTTGTCTTTCTGAGAAGAGCTTAATTTGTCAATAGTTTTACTGCAAATGATACAACATCCTCCTTCCTTATAGTTGAAAAAAGTTCTACTGTGTGTGCCACATTTTCCTCATTCATTTTTCTGCTGTAGATGCCTGGGTTTGCCCCATCACTTAGTCATCTGAGCTGCAGTACGGACAGGGGTGTGGGCATCCTTGTAGTGTGTGGGCATCCTTGTGGTGTGTGAGCATCCCTGTGGTGTGTGGGCATCCCTGTAGCATGTGGGCATCCCTGTGGTGTGTGGGCATCCCTGTGGTGTGTGAGCATCCCTGTGGTGTGTGGGCATCCCTGTGGTGTGTGGGCATCCCTGTGGTGTGTGAGCACCCCTGTGGTATGTGGGCATCTCTGTAGCATGTGGGCATCCCTGTGGTGTGTGAGCATCCCTGTGGCATGTGGGCATCCCTGTAGTGTGTGAGCATCCCTGTGGCGTGTGGGCATCCCTGTAGCATGTGGGCATCCCTGTGATGTGTGGGCATCCCTGTGGCATGTGGGCATCCCTGTGGTGTGTGGATATCCTTGTGGTATGTGAGCCTCCCTGTGGTGTGTGGACATCCCTGTGGTGTGTGAGCATCCCTGTGGTGTGTGGGTATCCCTGTGGCGTGTCGGCATCTCTACAGTCTGTTTGTATCTCTATGGTATGGGGGTATTTCTATGGTATGCGGATATCTCTGTTGTGTGTTAGCTTGGAGTCCTTTGGGTAGACTCCTAAGAATGGAGTAACTGGGTCCTAGGGGAGAGCATTTCTTAGCTCTTTGCAGTCCTTCCCTCTTTCTTTCTCATTTGTGTGTGTGTGTGTGTTCCTGTGGTGTATGTATGTATGCATATATGTATGTATATTTGAGCACACTTGCCTGTGCATTAGAGCATGAAGGCTAGATGTTGACACTGGGTATCTTGCTCTATTGAGACAAGGTCTCTCACTGAGATCTTGCTGGTTTCGGTTAGACTGCCTGGTCAATGAGCCCCCAGGATCTGCCTGTCTCCTGGGGTTATAGACGCAGGCTGCTGCCAGCCTTGTATATGGGTGCTGGGATCTGAGCTTAGCTTCCTTGCTTGCACAGCAGACGCTGTGCACACTGAGCCATCTCCCTGCACAATGACCTTTCTTCTAACTTCTTCAGGATGGAGGAGATGCTACATTTTGTGAGGTTCACCCTCTGGGCGGGAATTGGTCCAGGAAACTCATCTCTGCATGGCATCCTCCCTTGGAGGTGTTGGCCAGAGGCTCACAGTGGCTTGAACCCCATCATTTGGCCTCCTGAGCAGGGCAGCACCATGCTGGTATGTTTCTTCCAGAGTGTGGCCATGATGACATTCAAATTCCAGCTGGAGTTCTTTAGCACTGTGGACAATCTCGTCAGCATCTTGAGTACTGGCAAAGACAGGGGATTTCGTGATGATGTGGCAGTCCATCAAGTAAGGTGACACTGAGAGAAGAAATGGGCTGGTGATTTTACTAGGAAACTTAGACATAGTTATGTGTCATGGAGAACACTAAGCCACCCCCCCAAGTTCATCATACTCATATTTAAATGGGCAGATTTCTAAAAATGGGTTCATACCCACAGGTTTGTCAGGGTGAACCACAAAGACAAGATTTTGGATAGATTAATTTTGTAAAATGCAATTAAAATGTTTAAATCTGTTAAATCAGATAAGCCAGTGAGGCAGCTGAGATTCACTTACAGACTTCTTAAGGGAAGTTATTAAACCTGCGGGTCATATGGAAAGTAAGGTTTACAAGCCAAATTCAAAGCTTAAGAATGCACTGCGTGTTGGAATGTTATTTTAACACGGTGAACAGATTATGCATGAATGGAACTTTTTTAAAAGCTGAAGGTGGTTACCTTTGTGTGAGAAATAAGATAGACCAGATGATAAAACAACAGAGGAGAAACCTCACCATTCAGAGCAGACCCAGTTCAACTGCCTCTGGATGGGGAAACTGAGGCTCAGAAAAGCGAGAAGCTGCCTTGGGGGCCATTCAGTGCTTTCGAGACCCTGGAGTGCTCCTGAATACAGCCACCCTCTGTGTACCCCTCCATGTGTACCCACCCTCTGTGTGCCCACTCTCGGTGTGCCCTCCCTCTGTGTGCCCGCCCTCTGTGTGCCCGCCCTCTGTGTGCCCGCCCTCTGTGTGCCCGCCCTCTGTGTGCCTGCCCTCTGTGTGCCCGCCCTCTGTGTGCCCGCCCTCTCTGTGCCCGCCCTCTGTGTGCCCGCCCTCTGTGTGCCCCCCTCTGTGTGCCCGCTCTCTGTGTGCCCGCCCTCTGTGTGCCCGCCCTCTGTGTGCCCGCCCTCTGTGTGTCCGCCCACCCTCTGTGTGCCCGCCCTCTGTTCTGATTCCCACACCTGCCCTGGGAGCCAAGTTCCACATCCACCCAGAGGTGATGGGTTTGGAGCCCGCTTGGCTCCTGCCCCTGCTCACAAAATAATTCATCTTCATTGTCAACTAATTCATCAAATTTGGAGTCTCCATGGAAACACATCCCTTGTGTGTCTGTGGAGATGTCACCAGATTGGTTTAACTGAGATGGGAAGACCCACCCTGAATATGGGCAGCACTAGTTGATCTGGAGACCTAGGATTTAGAAGAAAAGAGAACAGGATAAAGTGAGCTGAGTGCCAGTGCTCACCTCTCTCTGCTGCTAGACTGTGGGGGTGGGGGTGAGGGGAGGGGACCAGTTGCCTCTCAGTCCTGCAGCCTGACAGATCGTGTGCATCCTCAAACTGTGAGCCAAATAAACCTTCCTATATCTCCAGTTACTTTTGTCAGGAATTTTGCCATAGCGCTGTGAAACATAAAGTGTATCCCTAGAGTGGCCTTGGATTTTGTTTCTACATATGTTATGAGCCCTGAATACATTCTCATTTCTTTTTTAGTAAGTTGAAGTTTGTATCCAGGGGGCTTTCTCTCTGCCCATCTGTCTCACTGTTTGCTTGAAATAAAGTCTCAGCATGTAGCCTAGGCTGCTTCTGTAGTCCTGGGATAACAGGTGGGAGCCACCCTGCCTGGCTTAGTGCCATTTTAACTGGGAGCATCTTAGAACGATACTTCCCTCTGCCATGCCTTCACTTCCCACTAAGAGTCTCTGCTTTTCTGTCCTTCCTGTACTTTCTTAGGTGGAGGACACTGTAACTTTCATTTTTTCAAACCTTGTTTTTAATGGTTCTTAAAAGCTTTAACCTTCCTTGTAGCCCACCACCCACCAAAGATAGTGAAAAAGAAAGGATATGGGGGGAGTGGACCTGTTTAGAAAGGTTCTTTGGAGAGACTCTCGTCTGTGTTGTCTGGAAATCAACAGTTCAGTTCACAGGTCAGCAGACAGTGGCAGCTCGATCCCCTCAAAAACACTTCATGGATACAGCCAGGACTCAGCCTTGGCTCCAGTCAGCAGGGACACCAGGAGAAGTTCTCCACTGTGCCTCTCTCAGGGAAACAAAGGTCAGCAAAGATGCAAGACCCACAGTGTTGCACAGCTAGCTGTCCCAGCAAGCCAAGCTGTTTCTGTCACTCCTTGGAGTCCTACACAATAAGGTGGGCCAATACATGGGTGTCATTAGCAAAGAATCCTTCATCATGTGTCCTTTCACGTGTTTGCTTTAGCAGAACATCCTTTCTCCTGTGTCTGCTTCAGCGAAATGTTCCTTCACGAGTCTGCCTTAGCCTTTCACACCCGCGTCTACTTTAATGAGACGTTCCTTCACGTGTTCATGACAGCAAAACACCATCCAAGCAACTTTCCAAAGAACCCTTAAGTTGCCACGTCAGGATGCTGCAGTGCAGCTGTGGCTGTGGGTCAGCCCACAGTCCTCTTCACTCTCTTCCTGTGGCCTCACTAGATGTGAATTCTACGTTGTGGTTATCGCTCATTGGTTCCCTCCTCAGGGCTGAGGTGTCCCTGTCTACCTGATCACTGATCCTGTCGAGCCCCTCTACTCTTTCCAGGGAATCACCCTCCCCACGTTCCTGGGAGATGCTTCTCCAATTTCTCTGTTTGTGCTGTAATGTCATCTCCCCGAGTCCTCAGATCTGTTCTGTCAGATGCTAACCAAAGTTTGAAATCCTGAGTCTATCCCTCCACACCCCCCACTACCACCCGCCCCCCGCCCCCCGCTGGAGTCCCACTCTGCCCTGCTTGTTCCTTTCCTCCTGGGAATGGAGACTGCCTGCCCCTACTTTATAATTCAGATCTTCTTTGGGAGGGTTGAGAGCACTGACTGCTCTTCCAGAGGAGCCACATTGGGTTCTCAGGACCCATGCTGGGTGGCTCATGACCACCTGTAATCAACCTGAAATGGGACTCTGACTCCCTTTCTAGCCTCCAAGGGCACATGTTTATCTCACACATCACAGCAGAGGAAAGGAAGCAGGAGAGGGCCAGGTTCCGGCAGATCTTCTCCACAGAAGCCGTCTACAGCTCCCCTTCCACAGCTCACCCACAGTTTCAATTTCTTCTCTGTAGCTGTGATAAAACACCATGATGAAGAAAGCCTATAAAAAGAAAGGAAGGAAGGAAGGAAGGAAGGAAGGAAGGAAGGAAGGAAGGAAGGAAGGAAGGAAACCAGGCTTTAATTGAGCTATGGTTCCAGAGGGTGAGGACCCATGATAGGGAGGCAAAAGCTTGTCAGCAAGAGATTTTGGGCACTCACATCTCAAACCACAGACAGGAGGCAGACACTGGAAATGACACAGATCATTTGAACCCCCGCCCCCAACCCTACCCCAGGGACACACCTCCTCCAACAAGGCCACCTCCCAATCCTCCCCAAACAGTTCCACCAAATGGACACCAAGCAAGCACACATACAAGTCTGGGGACTGCATCCACATCAGACCCCAGCTGCCTTTCTGCTGTGCTGTGAAAGGGTGTGGTTCACAGTGTTCTTACAGCCCAGTTTCCTAAACAACTGTGAGCCATGATGTCCACACAGTCTCATAGTTGAATGCAGATGGTACAAACGTTGTCAATAATAAAAGGTCTCTGCATACTCAATGACTTCATGATTAAATTCAGCCAGTGCCGAGGTTCTGGTGGAGCTGGCCTGTGCTGAACCATGTGCGTGAGTGGGGCAGGACGTTGACCATGCTCAAAATGCCCAAGATAGCGCCACTCAGATGTGAGATGCTTGTCTGTTATGAGGTACAGAGTGTGTCTGTACTGTACATACAGAGTTCTCGGCCCTTAAAGAAATATAGGGACTTTTACACAGCCCCTCCCCCCACCATCAGTCCCTCAGCACGTATCAAGCTAGTATTTCTTTGGATTGAAAGTATTAGACTTAAACGCTAGACTCACAACAGAAAATATAAGAGACTGTCAGATTTCTTAAAAAATTGCTATTTGAGTTTCTGACTTGAATTTCATTTCTGAAAAATGCTCAATGAATTTTGGGTTGGAATTAGAACAGAATTTGCAAGATTTTCTGAAACGATTTTAAATCTTCTTCTGCCATCCTATACTATGTCTTTATGAAAAATGGCACTGCTGGTTGTAAAACTGAAATGTCAATCAACTCTGAAAAAGAATGGAGAGTCCCCAGGCCTCGTGGCATCAAATGCTCAGGCAAGATTTGATCTTTATGTTAAAATAAGCACAGCCGCACACTGACAGGTAAATTTTGTTTTTGTCCTTAATGAATGATAAATTAATATGTCTATGAAAGGCCTATTTTTTATAATTTATTATCAATAAATGTTTGGTATGTATATCTGTTTTATGCATCTATATGACTAGAGTTATATAAAATTTCTTAGGAGAAGAAGAGTCAAAGCCAGAAAAAGTGTAAGAAGTCATGCCCTGGATTATTTTTGTCAATGATGTGAGAAGAAATCTGGTTTGTTTTTTTCCCCCTGAGACAGGGCTTCTCTGTGTAGCCCTGGCTGTCCTGGAACTCACTCTGTAGACCAGGCTGGCCTCGAACTCAGAAGTCCACCTGCCTCTGCCTCCCAAGTGCTGGGATTGAAGGCGTGCAACACCACCGCCCGGCTGAGAAGAAATCCTTATGGTCCATTTTCAGGTGAAGTGACCTTCAGGTGAGGTGAATTCATCAGGCTGTCACAGATGGGCAGGAGGCCCTGGGCCCCTGTCTTCCCTGGTTAGGAGCCAACTCCTGTCTGCCTGGAAGCATTTTGTGCACCTGAGGGTTGAAAAGGAAGCGTCTGTTCTGTGGCCAGGGCCTCAGAACCCATGTGCCAAGAAGTGGGCTGGGACTAACCTGGAGCCCTGGGAGGATGGGGAAGTAGGGGTGGAGTATCAACCTATGGGAAAAACAGAGCAGGAACCTTTCATAATCGGGGGCTATAAAAGAACTGTTCTTCAGCAAGTTGGCATATCGGCCACTTTCCCTTTCTCTGGGCTTACAGCTGATGTCACAGGCAGAAGGGTGCGTGCTTTGTCTTGGCAGCACTGAGTCCTCGGTAGCTCTCCTTAGGAGCAAAGTCCATATTCATCTCAGTGTGAAAGAGATATGAGCAGCCTTCAAAGATCCCAGCTCTGCAAAGTGACAGGTGGGAGGTGAGGCTCGGACCCGCAGTATTGGGGGTAAAGTCTACAGAAAGGCAAAAACCTTGGTGGAGTCTAGACATTGTAAGAAAGGGACGGCCAGCGGGGGAAGACCGTGCAAAGCATGAGCAGAGGTTTGACTGCACAGGGTGTGTCACCCCATCCTGGACCACATAGGCATCAACAGGCAGGTGGGTGAGTGACGCCCACTGTTGCTCATCCTGACAGTGACACAAAGGCATGTGATGTCCACATCTCCATTTAAAATCTCTGTATTTCACTGATCTGTGGAATAATCTTCCAAAAGGCCTCTGTGCCCCACCCAAGCCTCCCCTCTATGCCAAGTTTGAAGTCACAGCCATGTCCCCATCACACGACCCTTTTGTTTTCAAGACCCTTCCCGAGATGCCCCTTTGCTTTGAACTGAAACCTTCAAAAACAGGAGCTAAATAAGCCTTTCCTCTTCATAAGGTGATCTTCTCTGGTATTTTGAAATGCTGATGAATAGTCTAAATATGCAGAAGTGGTCCAAGCCACTGCCGTGTTCCAGCTGTGCCTTCTGTGACTCAGTCGTACTATCTTTGGGTGGGAACACATTTGAGGAAGTACCAGAGGGCAATGGATACTTTCACAGTTGAACAGGTTTGCTCACAACATATGCCCAGGGATGGGATATCTCCCAAACCTCTGTGATTTCCTGACAGAGGTCCCATGTGGGTACAGCACAGGCAGAGGCGGATGCTTGTGGCTCATGTCTCAGAAGTTAGGGGAGGAGAGAGCAGGTGAAAGCTTGGGCTTCAGGTAGGCTTAGATTTTTCAAAACCTACTTTTAATAACTGTTCTTAAATGTTTTAACCTCCCTTCTGGCCCACCACCTACCAGAGGTAGTGGAAAAGAAAGGTTATTAGGATATGGGAGAAGTGGACCTGCTTAGAAATAGTTCTTTGGGAGCAATTTCAATCTCTGAAAAAAATTTTCAGGATACCAGCAGTCCAGTTCTGTAGTATGTCAGGATAGCTAATATGAATCAGCAGTTGTGGCATGACCCAGCAGAAACAGCCAGGCTTCCCCTGAATTGGCATGAGTCAGCAGGAGGGACTAGGACCAGAGGGATGCCAGGTGAAGTTCTCTGCCATGCTTCTCTCAACGAAGTGAAGATCAGTGAAGACATGAGACCAAAGAAGCGTTGCCCAGCTAGCTATGCAAGCCCACCGCCACTGATGAGTCCTATTTATACTCCCTCCAAATATCACATGTCCGCCCACGGGTCTTGCCTCAGCAAAACACCATGTGAGTCTGTCTTAGCAAAACTCCACTTGAGTCTGTATCAGCTGACATATCCAGAAACTTCACTTTACTCTGCCAATTGGCTCGAGTTTTGCACAAGTGGCAAGAAGAAGCCAGAACAGCACCAGAAGTTTTTTTGGTACGTTTCTATCTGTGACGTTGTCTTAGTTAGGGTTTCCATGCTATGAAGAGACACCATGACCAAGGCAACTCTTAAAAAGACAACATTTAATTGGGTCTGGCTTACGGGTTCAGAGGTTCAGTCCATTATCATCAAATCAGGACAATGGCAGCATCCAGGGAGGCATAGTGTGGAAGGTAAGGGTCCTACATCTTGTTCTGAAGACAAACAGGAGAAAACTCTTCCAGGCAGCCAGGACAAGGGTTTTAATACAGTGACAAACCTACTCCAACAAGGCCACACCTCCTGATAGTGCCACTTCCTGGGCCAGGCATCTACAAACCATCACAGTCCACTCCCTGGGCCCCATAGGCTTGTTTAAACACATGAGTCTATGGGGGCCATACCTAACCGTAGCATAATAAAAACTACATTTAGTCCAACTTCCAAAGTCCCCATAGTCTCCAGCAGTCTTAACAATGTTAAAAGTCTGAAGCTCAAAGTCTCTTCTACTGTAATCCCCAAAGCAAGATAAGAAACCAGCTGGGCAAACTCCAAACTCTGCATCTCCATGGCTGATGTCAAAGTAGTTTTTAGATCTCCAACTCCTTTTTCATCTTTGTTGACTGCAACAAACTTCTTTCTCCTGGGCTGGTTCCACTCCCTGTTAGCAGCAGATATGCCATGGCTTGGCTCTGGCATCTCGAACATCTTGGGATCTCCAAGGCAACTTCAATGTACAGCTTCTCATTCCAATGTCTGAGATCTACACATTGTCTTCTAGGCTTCTCCGAAGGGCTTGTGTTACTTCTCCAGCTCTGTCCTCTGTAGCACTTTAAGCTCAAGTTGGTCCACTCTACTGTTGCTGTTGTTCTTGGGGTGTCATCCCATGGTACTGGCATCTCCAATATGCTGGGCTCTTCTGCTGCAACAAGGTTTCACCCATAACCTCTCATAGGTGGTCTTCATGGCACCAAGCCTCAACTTCATTGCATGACCCCTTCAGTCCAGGGCTGACAACTGCAACTGAGGCTGCACCTTCAACAATAGCCTTCCATGGCTTCTCACAGTGCCAGGCCTCAGCTGCTCTTCATGACCCCTTCATGCTTTCAAAACCAGTACCACCTGGGTGACTCTTACACATTATAAAGTCCAGCTGCAGCACGAGGTACAACCTTGTCTATTTCTGGAACACAGATTCTTTGTACTCTCAGAAAATACTTCCCAGAAGATTTCACCTCAGTAATGCTGGTATCTTCTTAATCACCATTAATTTCTTAGCTCCAGCTAAGCAGCATCAATTGTCCCAGTAGTCTTCTTCTCCTCTTAACTATAAAGGTAGAGCCAAATGGCCAATTCTGAGTTCTGCAGCTTTCTGGGACTAGAACATAGGCCCCTTGTTCTATTGAATCATCACCAGCTTTCTATTTTCCAACTCCCTCACTACCTAAGTTTGGCTGTCCTGGAACTTGCTCTGTACATTGACCTTAAACTCAAAGATCTGCATGCTTCTGTCTCCTGGGATTAAAGGTAAGTACCACCTAAGCTTTTCATAGCCATAGTTCCTCAAGATCCAGATCTGTGTCTTTCAACCTCAAGATCTGGATCACAACTGTGCCCTCCACTTCTGGATTGTAATTCATTCCATATTAAAAGTCCAAACTATTCCTTGTTCAACTGCAAACACAAACAATAAGCTTAGCTGGATGGGATCTTGCCCTGAGATCACTACTCCCTAAATCTCTTTATCTCCTTGAACATAGGATTCAGCTCCATTTTATTTTCTGATGTCCTTTTATTATTACTTGAACCATACATCTTGCATGTTTCCTTTATAAGCTTGCGGTTTGAAACTCTCTTTGTGAGACTTAAACCAGAGAACAAAGTCTTTTTTTTTGAGACTTCCTTTGTCAATGTATTAATATAAATCTCTTTACCTTAGCCTCAGACAAGGTCAAAAGGCAGCCATGTTCTTCACCAAAATACAACAAAAATGGTCTCAAGGCCACACACTGAAATTTGTCTCCTCTGAAACCTCTTGGGCCAGGTCTGTACAGCTCAAATCACTCTCAGCAAAAAAAGTCTTCCATATTCCTACTAGGATAGCCCATTAGTCCCCATTTAAATCATTCTATTGCTTTCCAAATCCAAAGTCCCAAAATCCACATTCTTCCAAACAAAAGCATGGTCAGGCCTAACCCAGCAACACCCCAGTCCCTGATACCAACTTCTGTCTTAGTTAGGGTTTCCATGCTGTGAAGAGACACCATGACCAAGGCAACTCTTATAAGGACAACATTTAATTGTGACTGGCTTACAGATTCAGAGGTTTAGTCCATAATCATTAAGTCAGGGTCATGGCAGCATCCAGGCTGGCATGGTGCAGGAGCTGAGAGTTCTACATCTTGTTCTGAAGGAAAACAGGAAAAACTCTTCCAGGCAGCCAGGACAAGGGTATTAAAGCATATGCCCACAGTGACACACCTACTCCAACAAGGCCACACCTCCTAATAGTGCCTCTCCCTGAGCCTAGCATATACAAACCATCACAGAAGTCATGAGAAATGATGACCAGTAAGGAATGGCAAAACGTACCAATATCATCCAGCATCATCCACAGTCTGGGTTATACTCATATTTCTTCTTAATCTCATGTGTCCTTTCACGTGTCTGCTTCAGGAAAACATTCTTTCACATGTTTGCTTTAGCAAAAAGAATGATGCCCCAGCAGAACATCATTCTTTCCAAAGAAAGACATAGTTCTGACATAGTTCTTTCCAAAAAAACCCAGAAGTTTCCACTTCAGCCTCACACTCCAACATGGTTTCCACAGGTTGAGTGAGGGATAGGACAAAGGGCTGAACTAAGGTCTTCCAAGATCAAAACTCATTGCAGCCAAGTTGGGATATAGCCTGTGTTCCTGATGGAGCTGGTGATATCCTCATCCACCACATTGCAGCAAGACAGGAAGGTTCTGACATCCAACATAGTGTCCAGCTGTCCAGCCATTCAGAGAGAGTCAGCTGATCACCCCAACCAAGTGTCTTGCACAACCAAAGAGAGTTGAGCAAAGGAAGGGAGGATTCAAGAAGGCCCACCTGGTCAGGGCTCAGACCTCTAGCTGTTTTTGAACAAAGTGAGGAGGGAGAGATGGAGGGAGGGTCCACTGAAGCTTGACTTACATCAGGATAGAGTCCCTGTGCTTACAGGGGTCAGGAGTTGTGGCTTCACTGGGACCCCTCTCTGCCCTTCCCCACCCTTAGTGAATTCGACTTAGAGATGAACTCATGGACCACGCCTTTGTAAGCATCAGTCAAGGGGCACTTGCAGAAGTCAGGAGCTTCTCAACCTGTAGGGGTGTACTCCAGCTCTTTAGAATGTTCTAGAGCATAACCCTGGAGGAGAGAGCCCTCAGGCTGGGGTCCTCAGACCTAGATTGTGGGATTATAATGCTAAACTCATTGTTGGAAGCAACTCTGTTTATGATGGTCTGGGGTCAAGTATAGGTTTATGGCCACCCAGCCTCAGTCACTGCCTGACCCTCCCACTCATAGCCAACAGGCTAGCCCACTCTGACCTGGAGGAGGCTCTGCACTTAAGAAAGTGTATAACCTGCAGATGCAGTTCCCAAGGAGGTGAGCCGGGCCAATTTCTTTCCATGTGCTACTCGATATGGGTTCAAGGTCAAGAGACAGTGTGAGGTTTCATCGCCAACTCCTGCAGACCCTGCTGGAGGCCTTCTGTGAACTCCATCTCTTAGAGACAGTCAGCTTTCCACTGTTCCACCAAGTGCACCAAGGACACCTCCCACCATGACTCCCTGGACTTCCTATTCTCCTATGGGAATCTTACCATCTTACCTCTACCGGCCTTTGACAGTGTCACACCATCGGTGTCCCTTTCCTGAGTCACTCACTGCAACCCACAGGATTTTTTGGTATTACCTGCTCCCACTCCAAGCCTGAATTCCAGCTGCTCAGGCACAGTGACCACGTTCTTATTGGTGTGTCCCCGAGAGCTTTTCTCCATTTGATGGTTCAACGGTGGTTGCTCAGGAACCTCGTCCAGCACTGGAAATTGTCAATTCCGTAGGATCTGCTTCCCACAGATGAGGGCTGCTTCTCTCATGCACTTTGCAAGCAGGCAGGAGCAACCAGCTTTCTGTGGCAGCATCTTCCTACCTAGGCCTCATCACCCACGTCCAAGCCTCGAAGCTATCAACTTATCAAAATGTGAGACTCAATATCCTGCCTGTGCGCAATATCCAGCAGCTTGACACTCTGACAGAGGGAAGGGCAGCTTTCCCCTCCAATACCAAGTCCTTCACAGTTAAGGGATATCAGGACAGTATTCTCAAATGACCCAGCCTATGAATCACCTGCTGGCTTGGCAGAAACATTTGACTAGTTGTCTCACAAAACATCTGTAGGTCAGAGTGGTGCACCGCTGTGGGGCTGTGGGCCACACTGAGATCCACTGGCCTGTGGCTCTGTGGTAGCAATATCAGTCGTGGTGGCCCAAAGCAGCACAGTGTTTCCTGGGAGATGGTAAGAGTTCGTGGCAGCTGGTGGGCATGACACCAGAACCTGCTGGGACGTAGCCATGGCTGGTGACATACACAAAACCCGCCCCTTCAAAGGCAGCAGGTATGTGTCCCATTTGCTGAAGGTCATTCGTTAGCTGAAGTGAGCCACATGCTGACTCCTCCAGCCGTGAGGCCGGAATCAAAGGAGTGTGATCCAGTCAGTCAGCTGCAAAGGCATCACCTGATGGATCTGGGCACTTCCCCTCAGGTGTCAAATGCCCGGAGTAAAAGGTACGGCCTCTGAAGCTAGCACCAGCTGCATCCTAATACCCATTCATGGGTACAAGGCTGCTCACAGCTAGGCCGACAGCAACCAGAGGTGTCAGTCAGGTAGCCAGTCTCCATCCCTCTTGACTACCATCCTCAAGTTCATAGTTCCTAATGTCCTAGGCTGTAGGGCAACAGGAGAGTCAGGTGATGGAGGGTCTGGCCATGCAAAGAAGACAGCCAGTCAAGTTTCTGGGGTGTAAACAGTAAACTCCTTTATTGAGACACTGTTACAATGATTCCTTTGTTACACAGTTTTAAAATATTTTATAACACTCTTCCCGGGGAGAAGTTAAAATCTGAGGCTTAGGTTAGACTGCTGGGAAATATACAATGTATTGTTTGGCCTGGAATTTTAAAGGACCCAAGGTCCTATAGTTTTTATCACAGCCCTTCTGTTTACTTTGTGTGTATTTCACCAGCATTTGCCCAATTTTTATACATATATATATATATATATATATATATATGTATATATGGAGAGAGCGCGCACACACCAGAGAAAATGGAAACATAAAATGATGCCAGAGGCATTTCTGCAAATATAAGAAGTAATTTTATTGTAAAATATTGGAGCTAAAGTGGACTGAGGAGAACAGAACACATTTTGGGTTTCAATGCAAATTACAGCTTGGAAGGGACTGACAGAACAGGACAGAGCGAAATCAGATGGAGCAGGAGGCAGAAACCGAATCACATGACCTACACAGAATCCACGGGGCATATGGCCATCTTCCAATATGGCTTCTTCTCATGCAGAGGCATGCACAGCAGTCCCTGGCTTACGATGGCACCCTGGCTTTCAGGAGAGCTCTCCAGGCCAGGCATTTCTTTGGCAAGAGTAGAACTTGTTCTTCAGGTACCTTTGGGGATGTGTGTTGGTGGCACTCATCAGTCCTGGGCTGCTCCTGGGTGCTTCGCCCTGGATTCCTTCACTTTGGGGACTGGGTGGGGATGCCCGCACCAGACTGACAGCTGGCTCTCTGTGGGCACCACAGCTTCCTCATGGTGGAAGGAGGCAACTCTCAGTGAGGCTTCTGTTTGCCTTGTTGGTCCTGGAGACCTCTGCACTCAGAAGGTGGCACCCCTCCCCCCTCAAACACCAAGCACACCCTGGAGGAGGGTGAGGGAGGCATGCAGAGGAATCCCTGCGGACCCCAGCACTGACTGTGGCACCCAGGACACTCACTCCTCTGCTGGAAACCCAATCAACTCGGCCACCCGGGAGCCAGAGTCCATTACACATTTCTCAGACCACCGCTGCTCACAAAGCAGTCTGGCTGTCAGTGTGGGCACCCAGCGGCTTCCAGACCTTCTTGGCACACACACAGATATTAGCACCACAAACATTCAGCAACTGAACGAGACCATGGATACACCATGGGCCATGCCGGAAGTCTTTGTTTTGCTCATGTGTTTTCAAATGACGTAAGCAGAGCCCAGAGAGGGGGACAGGCTTCAGGAAGGGACTCCCCACCATCATGAGCACAAGGTGCCAGGAGGGAAAAGTCTCTGGCACCAAACTGATCTTCAGGTCCTTGGCAAAATCTCAGAATGTGGAGAAATAGCCAGGTTAAAGGAAGGTAGGGAAGGGAACGAGGCAAGGCAGGCACCCTAGTGCTGCCGAAGGATCTCCGGACACATAGCACCACAAGAGACAAGTGTAAAAAAAAATCAGCACCAATGTTCATAGTTATTTATCATCTATAGAACACGTGGCTCTCCAGCCCTGGACACTGTCCCATCAGCCTCTGCAGGAAGGAACACGGAAAAAGGAAGCAATCAGAATTAATTTAAGCCTGTGTTTTAATCTGAGTGCATGTAGAGAAGGCAAGATATCACATGCCTTTTCCCCCTCCCCATAAAAAATTATCCAGAGCTAATCAAAAAGAAAAAAAATAAAGAGTCTGGAGCGGGGCCCAGGCACCTGCAGTGGCAACGCGGCTTCTTGCTGACTGAGCAAATTTCCAATTTATTGCACATTCTTGTGGGGGTGGGGATAAGGAGATGCCCTCTATAGAGAGCCGGATGGCAAGCCCGAGCGGGTGCCTTGCCCCAGCTGCCCGATTTCCCCATGGGCCTGAGGCTGGGTTTCCATGCAAGACTGAAAGCCAGGCACACTTAACATTTATAACAATACAATACAAATATTTACTTAAAATTCTCACAAAAACATAAGCACCTTTAATCCATCGGAAAGGCACGTGTGGAATGACATTTGGCCTCTGAGTGGATGTGTTGAGGGTTGTTTTTTTAAAAAAATGGAGGCTTTGGTGACCTTTACAAGACCACCTCAGAACATCTTTTGAAGGTCATGGGGAATACATATTTTCAAGTTGAAATTTTTTTTAAAGTGATTTTCAAATACCGTCCCGCCCCCACTCCCGGCCAATGGTCCATTAACACCTTTGATGAACCTATCCGGAGAGCTGAAGCATGGCGAGAGGCTGTGGTGGGGATAGGTCATGTGATTCGGCTCCGTGGGGACACGGCTCGTTCCCTTTGTTCTCTCTGGGCATGGGGTCCAACGCCACGGAGGATCCGAGGCACAGATGAGTCAGGCAGGCAGGGGGGAGAAATGTTCACTGTCTGGGATGGGCCGTGCACAGGACGCCCACAGGTGGGGTGCTGAGGTCACGAGGTTGCTCTGGAGACCGGTGGGTGGGCTCAGCAGCTCCTAGCCTAGGAAGCAAGCTGGCCCCACTTCAAATCCAAATTTCTGTGAGGCTTCACCAAAGTCGTTGAACATGATGTCCACAATGGGGACTTGTTCTACTTTGGGTGTGTCGATCTCCAGCACCGTCTTCTGGTAGCCTTTCCTTGTCTAGGAAGGGGGAAGGAGTGGAGGCAGTTAAAGCTGGTAGCCTACCCCTGGCCCAGTTCCCTCTCCACCCCCAGGCTCCATGAACTCCTGGGCCAGCAAATTAGCAGAACAGTAAGTTGGAGGAGACATGACTGAGCAGAGAGGTGACAGGACTCCTATAAAACTTGACACAGCTCGAGGGAGGTGAACTCTGCAGCTAAGCCCCGCTCCTTCACAGCCGTGGGCAGGGTAGGAAACCTTCCATGCTACCTGCTCCAGGTAGTATGGAGCAGGTAGTATGGAAGTGGGTAAACTGAGGCACAGAAGGGTCATGACTGTGCAGGGCATGAACAGCCTGCGAGGTCAGTGTCCCTCCTGTGTTCCGTACTGCTCAGGACTCCTGAGCAGAGAAGAGCAAGGCTCTCCTAAGAAAAGCAGACTGAGCCTCAGTCAGGATGAGGGAGCTGTCAGCCGAGATATGTCTTTTAGCACAGAATATAGGCAGGAAGGCATACGGGCACTTCTGTCCCTAAAGCCAAGCAAGCTTAACTTCAGGTGTCTAGAACATCGTCACAGAGGACAGTCTGGTTCTGCCATTCTGCCGACTTCCTTCAATTGTCCCCAACATCTGATTTTCTTCCATGAATCTTGGGCCATCCACTGGCCATCTGTCCTGACTCCATTCACATGAAACTGTGTCTGGTCTGGGAAAGGTGTCTCTCCACAGCCTAAACCCTGGCAGAAATCATGAGAAAGCAGATGGGCAGCAAGCATCCCACACTTTAACTACGGGTGCAACATGCCAGGGCGCTAGCTGGGAGAGAGGGTCTCCTACTGACCTTGGATCAGTTCCGAAACTTCCGTGCTTGGTCTCTAGCTGCACGGCCTTACTCTCCCTGGGAGTAGACTGAGTGTGGACTCCAAATCCAAAGAGAAACCCTGTTACTCAAGGTGATGGTGGGAGGCAGGCCTTGGAAAGACGATTAGGCCACGAGAATGGACCCCTCACAAGTGAGTTTGCTATCCTTATGAAGGGAACCCAGAAAGACCCTCCACCTCTGCCTTGTGATATCATTGCAAAGGTTGACTGTGTACAACCTGGGGT
The DNA here is from genome assembly GCA_036184795.1 of Tokudaia tokunoshimensis. Taxonomy (NCBI): domain Eukaryota; kingdom Metazoa; phylum Chordata; class Mammalia; order Rodentia; family Muridae; genus Tokudaia; species Tokudaia tokunoshimensis. The sequence continues at coordinate 1,496,656 of BTHU01000004.1, read as the reverse complement.
GATGACCCCAGCCCTGAACTTCCTGCTTGCTTCCTGTGAGTAGTTCTCTCGTCTTTAAGTTACTTAGGCCGTGCTTCCCGCCATGATGCTAATCTCTGAAATTATATAAGTCAGCCCCGACCAAAGATCCTTTATAAGAGTTGCCTTGGTCTGGTATCTCTTCATAGCAATAAAATCCTAACTAAGACAAGTAGATTCAGAATCTGTGTTTTCTTAAATGAGAGTCTTGGGCAATTTTGTCATTTATAGTTTTCTGGCTGTCCCTTGAGAACACTGAAATAATTTGCTACTGGAATCCCAGCACAGATTCTAGTTGCTTAGAACATGGTTGACTTTTAGAGATACCTACAGCTGATTTGGCCAGGCAGGTTGTAAGGAGACTAGCCAAAGGAGTGGCCATACCCTTCCACTTCCAGGGTCATTGCCTGAAACTTACCATGTGATATATCTAAGGGCCTAGAGAGATGGCTCTGTGGTTAAAGTGTTAGTCATGCAAACATGGAGGCTGAAGTTTAAATCCTCAGAAATACATGTAAACGCTAGGGGGGGTATAGCAACTCCAAAGATCTAATGCTATCTTTGGAAGACAGAGACAGGAAATCCCAGAGTAAGCTAGCTAGTGAAACAAGCCACATCAGTGAGCTCTGAGTTTGAGAAAACTTGCCCCAATGAATAAGATGGATGAGTCCCAACAGACCCTAATGTTGGGCCTATACACACGCGGACACACACACACACACACACACACACACACACACACACACGCGTGAACCTATGTGCCAATACATGAAAAAGCATGAACATACACAAATATGTACACCATAAACATAAACAATATAAGAGGAAAAAAGAGACAGGGATGGTGGCCCATGTCTTTAATTCCAATACACAGGAGATAGAGGCAGGTGGATCTATACATTCAAGGCCAGTCTGATCTATAGACTACAAAGAGATTCTACACCTCTGTACTAATGAGAGGATTGTGACCAGGCTATGTAGAAAAACCCTGTCTCAAAAAAGGTATGTGTGGGGGATCTGTGTAGCTTCAGGGGCTGGACTTACATACCCATACAGTTGACTGGGAGTATCTGAGACCCTCACTCTCCTGGCTAGGCTAGGGAGTCAGAGCTGGTCATCCCTGCCATCTAGGGCCTGTTACCTTGGTCTCCGTTCCCAGACCCAGAAACTTACATGAGGTGATCAGCCTGGCCTTTCCTGGGCCCTGGAAGGTGCTAGGCTAGAGTCTTGGGAAGCCATGTGAGGTCAGTGATGGAATGTCACTTTCGCACACCAGTGAGTCATGAGGCCACCCGCCTATGCCAGTCCACATTCCCTCCCTTCACAGCATCAGCATCAAATGGGCCTTTCTTTGCCACCCCAGGGACCACCATGTGTGGAGCTGGCAGGTGATTTCACGCAGATTTGTAGAGCCCCGTTGCTCCAATTATCAGAGTGCTTAGAGAGGGACATATTTAAAGAAGAGACATAAATAACCATTGCCAGCTAGCAATGGCCCCCCAGGGGCACACAAACTGCACAAACAATGGATTGATGTGGAATGACTCTCCACCCCTCCATAGGGTTCGCTGCTTGGCAGCCCCGTCAATCAGGCTACCCAGCCACACAATAGTAGCGTTGGAATTCCAATTTCAGAGGCTGTGATTACAAAATGAGCCAAGCTGGCCTCCCAGGGCTGGGCAGGCCTTGGCACCACTGGCCTGCATGTGGAGGATGGAAGAATCCTGAAGGAGCCCCGTAGCCCGAGGAGAGGACTGTGACCTTTCAGATCATGGCTGAACTCAGGGGTTTGGAGGCAGAGAGAGGTTCGCCACTCCAGTCAGCCTGCTGCACGCTGCTCTCCTTGGACTGCCTTGCAATTCCATGGTTCTGCCAGCCTGCTTCCCATCGCTGAGTCCCCTCCCAGTACTCAGAGCCTTTTTATCCCGTCAGCAGGTTATTCTGTTCTGAGCCGTTATTTTCCCCCCTTTCCCAAGACAGGATCTTTCCAGGAGTAAAAACAGGAAGGGGCTGCTTTCCCCTCCCCAGCCCAGTGTACGTCTGTCCTGTGCCTCATCTCTGCACTCAGAGGTGCTGAGGGTGCCACAGCTCAGAACAAGGTTTAGAATAGAATAGGCCTTCCCACAAGGAGATGGTCCATGTGGGCTGTGGTCAGAACTTCCACTTCAACTACCACACTCTCTCAGGGTCAGCAGGACCCTGGAGCTGTGTAGAGAGTTCCCCAATATGTTTGGCTTCCTCAGAAACCCAGTCCCAGATCAGGGGGATGTCTCTGTCAGTAAAGTTCTTGTCACGCAAGTATGAAGAGCAGAGTTTGATACCCAGAACCCACATTATAAAAGCTGGGTGTGAGGGCTGGAGGGAGGGCTCAGTGGACAAGAGTACCTGCTATTCTTGCAGTCCTGGGTTTAGTCTCAAGCACACACATGGTGGCTCATAACGATCTATCACGGTTCCAGTACCATGAGATTCAGGGCTCTCTTGTGGCCTCCATGGGCACCAGGCATACATGTGGTACACAGACATACATGTGAGCAAAACATGCACACACACACATGAAATAAAGATGAAATAAGTCCTTCCTTAAAGACAAAAGCTGGGAGGTGGTATGTGCTGCAGTCTTGGTGCTGGGGTGGGAGTGGGTGGCTGCCGGATCTCCAGAGTTTACTGGTCAGCTTAGCTTACTTGGCAGGTTAAAACCTTTTCATTCTACAGGAATGACAACCACTGTCTCTTCCACGTGCACCTCCCACATACTCACATACTCACACATATAAATGCACATGTACACACAAAGACAGCCAGTCCACAATTCTCACTCTGCCCAGAAAAACACCTACTTCAGTGGGAGTGGTCTCTAAACTCCAACCAGGACCTCCCAGGCCAGCCACACTCTGACACGGCCAGGCTGGGGGCATATCTGGCTCTTAAATCATCCCCACCACACAGCTCAGAGAATGGCACACACAAGGACTCTGTAAATCTGCACTAGGTGAGCACCCAAGGGAGGTATACTCACAGCACAACCATCCACCAGGGCACGGATGTAGGGGTTGTTATCATAAGACATTTCCTCATCGTTGGAGCCCAAGAAGCGGATAGCCTTATCATAGCTGCCTGTGGCGGCATCCTGCCAGGCCACGGACTGGTAGCAGTTGTAGGTGATGTTCTGGTGGGCAGAGGCACTCAGCAGCCGCAGGAAGGTCATTTGTACCACGCCCACAGGGTTGCCTTCAGCATCCACATAGGAAAGCTGGGGGTACGCACAGCAAGGGGGGTGAGCAGGGTGGATACACAGCAATGGGCAGTTTCCCACACCCACAGGGCTTCACCCAAGCCTGTCCCCTTAGGCCGCTGCCTGGAAGCTTCTGTACTCCTCGCACCCGAGAGTGAGCCATGTGAAACACACCTCGTTCTTCAGAGACGGACAGTCCGCCTGTTAGAACTCATCCAGCAGCCCTGCCTCTCTAGATTCCGTGCTTCCCCTGCCTCGTCCAGGAAGCCTGCCTAGGTCAGGTTTTCCTGCATTTGGCCCTCTTTTCTGCCTCCAGCTTCCAGGCCACTTCTGAGGATCCAGTCACCTCCAGACACTTGGCAGAGTCTGCCTGGATTGACTGTACCACATGGTGTTCCATTAAGACCCGCCTTCTCGTCCATGGGACACAGAAGGCCTGACACTCCTATGGATGGAGTCAGCATGCTAGGATCAAGAGGCAGGGTCCGATTCCTCGGAGCGAGCAGATGTATGAGAATAAGGCCTTGGAGTAGAAAAGGCTCCTGGGGCTGGTGACCCTTTCCTGCCCTGATACGTCTTGAGTGTTCTATCTGACTTTGAGTGTTGACAGTGGCCCATAGGCAGAGGACGCTGCAACTGTCACCTTTGGTCACAACTCTGTGACTGTTCTCACTGTTCCCTGAATACAGCCCTGAGGCTGGGTGCACCAGCTCAGGTCCTGTGTCCTGCTGCCCATCTGTCACCTTCCTCAGAGCACACATGCCACAAGCACAGGAGCTCAGCCTCTTGTCCCCGACACTGTGTTGATCAAAGGGAGGCAGCATGGGCTCTTGTGAAAGATGGAAGGCCACTGCTGAGTGTTCCGGAGGCACAAGGCCCATCTTGGGAACAAGAGCTAGAATGGCCAAGAGACCTTGGGGAACAGTGAGGAACGGCACAGCCTGGATGGATGATGGACTAGCCTGTGTAGGGCCTGAGCTATGTGGGAGCCGGAGTGACCTGGTGTACCCTGGAGGTACAAGGGCATCCTGTTCTGCCAGGGGACAGGCTTCTGAGGCAGCAAACAGGCTATCCTGCAGAGCACTGCCCATACCAAGCAAGTAGCGCAGGGCTCTGGAGACAGGACCTTTCTGGAAGGCCCCACCATCCACAACAAACTGGGAACTGCCTCAGGGAAAGAGACTTGCATCCCGCAAGTGGCTTCCAGAGTGTCACCAGTATCTCAAGTCATTGTGAGCTCCACTAGGTGTAGGCTGCCATGGACACCCTGAGAGAAGAGTCTCATTGTCTTTTGCCAAGACTTTTCTGAGGCATCAGTATTATCAGGGGTGCAAAACTCGTAGCTGTGGGAGAAACCACAACCTCCCCAAGCCTGGGTGTGACTGAAGGCCTCTCTCTAGGTGAGGACTATCAGGGCTCGTCGGGGCAGGTCCTGTAATGATATTTGCATCAGGAAAGAGACTGGCAGAGGTCAGTGTCTCATTCTGGTAAACCCAAGTCCAAGCAGCTGGTGCCTCAACACTGTTCTATGTTGGCCACTCCAAAGGGCACATGGGCAGGGAAGGAATGCTTGGGACAGTGCTGAGTGTGGCACAGGCCATGGTGACCAAGAAGACGTGACAACTTCAATAGTAATAGGAGGAAGGAATAGGGTGGTGGAGGCAGGGCCAGGACCTTGTTCCTTTCCACCATGATGGTGGGACACCCTAGGGATTCCCAAGCTACCAAGGACACTCCACTTCCTTGAAGACAGCTTGAGAAAAACCCACAGTCAAACTCTGCAAAGGAAAAATGCATACAAACCAGCAGTCTGGGCATCTGGCGCTCCTGGGAGGACACATGACTGACTTGAGAGAGGACACATGCCACAGCAGAGGCGGGGGTAGCCCCACAGAAGGACCTGAAGCCCTAGTACTGTCCCAGGTTGACGTCTTCAAGAGAACCTGCCCTAGAGGATGGATTCCCTGCATCCTCCATGTGTGTGGCTGTCTTAGGCAGTTCCTGGTTCTTACTGGGAACTGGGAGCCGGGCAGTGTAGCCTAAAGGCAGACTGGTTTGCCTTGGATGGTCCCTGGCCTCTGTCCCTGATAACTAACTCAAGATAAAGTCAGACAGGGGCACGCCTAGACATGGGTATTTTATGACCATTCGCTCCTTTAGCAAGAATAGCAATTGGGTGGCTGCCCCTGGGACTCCTGGGCTACCCTAGGTGGAAGCCATTTGGAGAGGGGAGAAGTCAGGTCAAGTTCAGGCAGACAAGAACCAATGGACTTCAGCCCTGGCAGTTTCATTTCCACGGCTCCTTGCCCTCAGATCTCCTGTCACTGCTACTGGGTCTTCCTCCTGACAGGTCCTTCTGTGTGACAACTGTTCTCTGAAGAAAGCAAAGGGAGCAGAGGAGAGGAAGCAACAGACAAGGATGTCCCGCTCCCAGCAGGGGAAGAAGGCTGTGGGGCTGAAGCCCGAAGAGTCCAGGCCACCGCTTCTGTGCAGAGGTGAGCTCCTCAGGACACTGACAGAAAGCCAGGCATGCCTCCAGGCTGAGGGATGGCAGAGGTGGGGGCAGGATGGTCCTGGAAACCACTTGGCTCTGTGATCACTAAAGAGGCAGAAGCTGGTGCAGTGCTGAGAGGCAGCGGAAGCCCCAGTGGGGTTTGTGTGAGCAAGGACTCATAGGGAGAGGTCCACTAGATGGAAGAGCCAAAGGAAGGTGTGGGCCCTTCTCCAGACCTGGAACCTGAAGTCTAGCTGGGTTTTACAAAGTTTGGAGCTGACTTTACTAAAGGCCCCGAGTATTTGGGGAAAAAATGTCTCATTTTGAGTGGGAGAGTATTGGTCTCACAGCAGTGAACCTTAACAAGTTTCTGACCTCCATGTAGGCCATAAGAGCCTTCTGGGTGACATTTTTAAGATCTCTTCACCTCCAAGATGGGTTATGTTCGAAGGCACACCTCCCATAAGTTAAGCACAGACTAATACAGCTATGTGGGGCGCACCTGGTACCTACAAGGTCAACATTGGCCAGAGCCTGTGGGCCTTGCATAGCCCAGGAAGAGGATGTGAACGGCAGGGGTCTGAAAGTACTCTCTGAACCTCCTAATTGGCCATGCCCATGAACTTATGAAGATTCTCCTACTCAGTGCATGTCTCTGACCTGTGGCTTGTCAGCCAAGTTGTGCCATCCATAAGCAGCATGTGGCTTTACTAGCGTGCCCACTTCCAGCTGTGGATGCCCTGAATCTCAGTGGGAAGCTACCGGCCTACTTTCAGGATGGAAGGAACTCTGGTCTGGGTGAAAGAAGAGGCAAGAGGAAGGAGCATCACCCCCATCTGGCCTTGCTGCCAGGCGTGTGGAGCATTTTGGCCTAAATGGGCCATAGCAGATGTGGCCCCAGCTGCGATAAGGCCCATGCAGCACCCAGAGCCAGGCCGAGCCACAGCAAGCAGCGTGAGGCGGCCACTTACCAAGGAACCCCGCTTGTACTGACTATACCAGGTGGAAGGCTGCTCTTTGGGCCAGCGGGCCATTTTACTCTGCAAGATAGGAGATGGTGGGTTTAAAGTGACAAATGCAAAGAACATGGTGTCACCTTACCAGTTTCCCACGCTTGAATTCACTGAACCAGGAACCTGGGTTTTCTTTGGGCCAAGAAGTGATTCTGGCCTACGCATCAGGCAGGGATGGTGGGGAGGGAGAGAAACAGAAAATGAAAGGGTTACTTCTGCCTCTACAGACAGACCTTCCCAGCTCTCCTGGCCCCTGCATCCTGCCAAGATACCTAAGAGCTGACATGGGGTGACATGTCAGAGTTCTATGGACAGTGGCCAGGTACATGCTAACATGGTCATGCCAGGATTACAGGTGCACCCATCAGCCTGCATGTACCAGGGGATCTAGTGACGGCTGAAAGGTAATAGTGGGACAGTAAATGACAAACACAGAAATCTCATGCCAGTGACAGAGAAAGTTGCAGCCAGTATGAGTGCAGCAACATAGACTTATTGTGTATGTGGTGCGTGTGTGTGTGTGTGTGTGTGTGTGTAAGTGTGTGTGAGTGTTTGTGTATACAGTATGTGCGTATATGAATAGTATATATGCATAATGTATGTATATGGCACATGGGTGTGGTATGTGCCCAGTATGTAGCCATATGGGAAGCTCCCTCTGTGCTGGCTGACTTCGGGCCATGGAAATGTCAGGCTGGGACCGAGCTGGAAGCTCGCCCCCTTCTGGTTGACTTCTTTAGTGCCAGGAGTTACCAAGTAGGCTGCTGGGGGGAGGATTGTCCCCAACAGACCTGTTTGGTTGTGGGTCCTATGTGCTCTGCTTCCAACAAGCCAGACAAGATGTAGACATTGGAGCCACAGTGGTACAGCTGTTGTGGTGTCACCAGCTGCTTTTAGTAGGTTTAAGGTCTGTTTCACCGAAGGGAACTCATATGTACCTATCAAGTTACCTTTTAATTACTGGTGTTTAGGCCTACAGAGTACTGCCTCTTTCTCAGTTGGTCATCAAAGGAAATTTATTTTTTTGCAGCAGGAGATGTGGAAACAATGTTAGAGTCAGAAGGGGTGAAGCATTGTGGTGCAGTTATCTCCTCAGGGAGTAAACACAACCCTCAAGTCTCAGGAACCTCCTCAGACGTACAGTACACAGAAGGCCCCTTAAAACACTATAAAAGCAGTGAGAAAAGGGTGTTCTCTGACCAGCCAGGTTGTGTGTCAGTCACAAAACTCGAATGATGCAGCTTTTGAGAGCTGTAGGCCTCCTGTGATCTTTTCAGTGGACAGCTAATTTTTAGTCACCTGAGCTCCTGTGAGTAACCCCAATAAACTCTACAGTTTCGCTCAGCTAGACATGGGTGGAATTAAATTTTCACTCTGTTCTATTGTTGCCCTTTATGAGATACAAAGATGTTTGTTGGTGTCTCCCCAGAAAATGGCATACAACAGAGGTGTGCGTGTGTGTGCGTGTGTGTGTGTGTGTGTGTGTGTGTGTGTGTGTGTGTGTGTGTGTGTGAAGGCCTTCACTGGGTACTAATGGTCTTTGGGGTTCCTGGAGCCATTAGGAAATCTGCCATTCATATAGGGCTTCATATAGGGCTTACCTCTGTGCCTCCTTGGGGAGTCTCACTTGGGGGTCTATCTCTATGAAAGCCAAGACTGCAGATATGCAAAACTGACCAACAGAGTGGGCTCAGAGATTATTGGGTTTAGGTAATGAGTGTCTGAGCCTCTGTAGGGGGAGGGTGGGAGGTCGTGTCTCTGCACTGATTCACTGTTGGTGTGGAAAACCAGAGTTTTCAAGGCATCCTGGACTGACCAGATCTTTTAGAAACCCATATATGGGATCCAGGCCCAAAGATTAAGTGGGGAAGAGGCAGGGATATGGATCAATGTGATCGCCCCCTTTGAGCGGACTGGGTGCTAGGACAAAGCCTGGCTGCTGGGGAAATGAGGTGTTCTGTCTGCCTGCCCCCTGCACCTTTGCCTGTGGTTTTCAGATCTGTCTGTCAAAGCCACACTCACATTGTGTAGGAGCAGCTCCTCCCAAGTTAGGGACGGAAGACTCAGGCTTCAATTAGACTTCTGATCCTACCTGCTCCAAGATCTGGAGTCTTGCTTCTCACTGACTCTAGCAGAAGATCTATTTATCCTGGGAAGGTCAGCTCTGGCTCAGCCCACAGTCCATACATGGGGGAGAAGCAAGGCGACTGAGTGCAGTATCTGTATAGACTCCATCTGACACATCCCAAAGATAGGTTGGCTACGAGAGGCTGTCTGCAGAGGGCTCTGCTCCTCCTGCCAGTGGCAAAGTGTGACCCAAGGGCATGCTGGTGCTTACCACTTATATGGTGAGATTTAGAGAGAGGGTGGCAGCCCCAGGGAGTTCCTCTCCCGCAGGAACCTACTTCCCACGTGCTAGGGTTGCTAGGAAGCTGTGGTGTGGAGTCACATCCACACCTGCTGTGGCCTCCAGAAAAGGGCATGGGACATCTCTGAGCCAGGCTAGATGGAGGGACACTGAGGCTGGGGTCATGGCCATCCTCTCAGATATGAGAAGACTCATCCTCTTGCCTGCCTGCGGCAGGTCAAAGTAGCCTCTGATACAGATTCTGCCGCACAATTTACACATCTATCACATGCACACAAAAACCTACCTACAGGAGTGAGCTCAGAAAGGCCACAGCAGTGACTAACTGATACCCCACAAAATCTCTTGAATTATCTGCCTACAGATTCCTCACACATACCCCCTGCCCAGCACCTGAGAGGCCTGGAATAAATACCACAGAAATAAGCTGACAACCCCAGTTCGGGCACACAGCAGACTCTAGGTCTCCTTCTCACTTGTCCCCAAAGGCCTTTCAAAGTTTTAGGTTAGCTTGGGCTGTGACTCTGCTGAGTTCCAGGGATGACTGCTGTCCCTGGGATAATCCTATTGTGGATAGCTGGTGGAGCATGTGCAGGGCAGTTGTCCTTCACAAGCAGAAACCGAGGCCGCACCTGCCACTGCTGCACACCTAAACTACCTCATCTTCGGACAACTTAAGTGTGGTTTCCAGAAGAATGCTCTTGGTTCTGAAACTGACTGTCTGCTGGCTTTCAGTCTTAAAGCTTTATACATGCAAGAAACACTGAAACCCTGGCCCAAGTGGAAGCCGTCAGTTGACACGGGTACTCACTCCCTCAGACTTCTTGTCAGGGAAGACGCATGTGGACCCTCCGGCTGTGAAATTGCAGTAGACTTTGAAGGAGTCCCTGGAGCACCCTTGGTTGGGATCGACCCAGTATTCGCCTGGATTTCAGAGACAGGGAGGCAGATTCATGAGAATGGCTCCCTACTGTTACAGAAGCCACCGCGACATTTCAGTCGAGCTGTTAAATGCACAGCCAGGGCCATAAAGCCACAGACACAGCCTTCTCTCCTATCTCACAGTGTTTGCTTTTCCTGCCGGGAGCATAAAGAGAAGCGGACAGCCCTGTTCGCAGAAACGCAGCTGGGGCATGAAGCACGCTGTGTAACTGTCCGCTGACCCTGATGGGTGGACGGCGCAAAGACAAAGAGTGCTCTGAGATGAACCTGGAAATTCATGGGCGTGGGCGTGGTGTCAGAATCCACTGAAACCAGAAACCCTCAAATCCTGCAGGAGGAACATCCCTACTTCTGGGGAAAGAGAAGCCGATTTCATTTTACTGCTCAGTAGATCCTTGGTTTGAAGGGGGAGGGTAAGGTTCTGTGGTTCTACCAGTGCTTAAAACCCACTTTCCCAAGCACAGCACTGCATGTAATCCTGACTTCAAGCTGCTCTCAGGGCCAGCTAAGTGCCAGGCCACAGGATAATACCCAATCAGCCTTGATGCTTTGATGCGTGACTTCTCTTCTCTCTGGCTTCTCCTGACATGTTAACCTCCCTCTCTTATGTTTCTGAAGCTTAATGAGGGGCCTAACCCAAATTTCCTCCCACAGATGTGAGTGAGTGAGGGGGTGTCTCCGACTGGCCCTGTCTCCCACACTGTGGTCCTCCCTCACCGTCTGGGAAGTCAGGATGGCAGAGCTGTAGATCCTTGCAGGTACGGGCTGGGTTCTGCTGTGTGCCCAGTGGCCGCTTCATCTGCTCAATCTCCAGCTTCAGGGAGTTGAGGGAACCAAAGATCTCTTCCATGCCATCTGCATAATCCACGTAGCTCTCCCCAGCCCCATCGTCCAGGAGCTGGCTAGCATCAATGTTCCGCCGAGTCCTGGACGCCTGGATTGGCAGGGGCTGAATGACCTCACCTGGAGGGCCCTGGGGTGCAGAAGAGAGGAGTTATGAGAATGACCTTGTCCCAAGGGCAGAGTTAAGATGACCCTGAGCCAGAAGTCTGGGTGCCTCAGTCTCCATGTAAGGTAGTCTAGAGGCTGGCAGCACCCAGCCACATCAAGCTTTTCCTGCATGTAATACAATCACAGAACCACACATGCAGACACAATACACACATGCATATAAATAGAACCATACACATCCATATTCATGTGCACATATAAATACATGTATGATCACAAAAACGTCTTGCATGTAAGTACCTTAAAAGGAAAGTAAACAATTTAAAATAGCTTCAGGAAGTCCCTGAAACTAACTAGATTCATCAGGCCTCTCTCTGCCAGACTAAGCAATAAAAGTTGAGAGTCCCTCTCTGAGAAGTAGAGTTAAGCTGCAAAGACTCTGAGGGCAGACCAGATGCCTGGAAGATGTAAAAACCAGCTAAGCTGCCTGGAAGAAGTTTAGGTCAACTGGGCCACTTAGAAAGGACACTCTTCAATCCTTTGAGCTACACAGTTGCTTCAAGTTCCCAGCTTTGTGAGCTGTCACCCATGCGGTGGCAGGCTTTGAAGAGGTAGCTGTTTTTGAGTCACTTCTGCTCAAATCCTGCAGGAGGATTTGTAAGTAACCCCTCACCCATACTCCTGTAACTGACCTCAATACAAATCATGGTTCGTCAAGTTGGACTTGAGCAGTGTCCATACTTTGGTCTACAGTGGGTTCCCTATCTGGGGTGAGTAGGCATGTGTGTTGTATCCCCAGGAAATGTTTAGTAATGTAACTATACACATGCACAATATACATATAGAAATATGCATGGATGTTTATATGTGCCTGTGCATACATATATATACATAATACACACATAGAAATACACACATAAGTGATCATACATATGCATACATACACATTTAGAAACACCTACATATGTATATATGCATATTCATATACACAATATGCACACAGAAACACATATATGTTCACATACATAAACATATGGAAACATGCCTGCACATTACACAGCTATGCTGGCACATATACATGTACATAAATGCATATACCACAATCATGAATGCATGTTCACAATACACATATGCACATGTACAATATCAATGTAGAAATATACAATATACATTTCATGTTCACACACATGTACATAAGTACATATACATGCATCTACACATATCATATTCACAAACATCATGTTATACATACATATGTATGTTTATATACATGCACACACATATACATATAGAAACACACCCTCAAATTTACAAATGCATGTTCACACACATACATGAACATGCACAATACATAGACAGAAATGCACATACCTGCATATACATGTGTGCATATATGCACATACATACATATCTTAACAATATGTAAAGCAGCATACATACATATTCACAGGGAAGCATATATATATATATATATATATACATTTACATGTGGCATTTTCACATATGTATACAGATATACATGAACACATTTAAACACACATATGCATCCATGTTCAAACACATGCATATAGCACAGAGAAATATACATTTATGTCTACACATGCATATGTGCATGTGCAGACATATATGACCACTTTCACATATACTTAATGCATATTTGTACACATATGTATATTGTACACACAAATGCACAAGTCCATACTTGCAAGCAAACATGTATATAGAAACCATACACACACAACTATGTTGACACATGTTCACATATACCCACAGATCCCATAACATCCATGCATATGTACATGCCCTATCTCTCTAGCCAATAATCCTACCCAGAGCAAGTCAGCCCATGAGCCCATTGATAGGCCTGTGAGACTCACAGTGCCCTCTGTATCCCCAGGGTATGCCATGTGAGTCTCACTGCATCTCAGACAGCAAGCTCCACAAACAGACAATCCCTTCATTCCCTTTCACATTTCACAGACTACTCACAGGTGGGCCAGGGAGTCCTGGGTGGCCTGCTTCACCCTTCGGGCCGGTGGGACCCTGGGAAGAAAGCAGCACTTGGTCATGGGGCCTCCTGTGTTCTGAATGACTTATTAGCTCCAAGAAGGCCAGGACAAAGAGACAACACAGGCAGGGTTCTCTGCTCCTGAGGCCAGGCCCAGCTGCCTTGGCCTGAGATGGGCTAGGCTCATTTAGAAAGACAGGAGACAGGTGTCAAAAGAAGCAAAACCACCAAGAAGCAGGTTTATGGAAGCATGGAAGCTGCGTGGGCCATCAAGGAAATGTAAGCCCAACTTTCAGTGGACCTTCATCTCAGCACAGCCAGCAGGAGAGACAAAAAGTGCCAGAGAGGATGGGGCACTGCTGGTGTGAATGCAGAATGACTCCGCACTGCTGGAAACCAAACAGAGACAGACATGCTATGCAAGCTTGCTGTTCCACCTCTGAGTGTGTCTGAGTCGGATCTGAGTGACGCTCACACACCCACGTGACTACTGCAGAGCTAGCTACTCTCACTTGATTTTCTCCCACCTTACCCCATGAACAGCTACAACTAAAATAGTACTTAAAAACAGCCAGCAGCAAAGCAACGGAATAGTTATTTGAAAACAAAACAAAACACCCAAAACCAAAAACCTAAAGACAACAAGAAATGCCAACAACACACAGTTGGCATGTGTAATGAAGAAGAAAAGAGGAGGTGTGGAGAGGACAGCTATAGGTCGGGGTTGGGGTCCCATATGGGTACTCCTCTTCCACCTCTCCATTCTGTGTCCAATCCCAGCAAGGGAGAGTCACTTACCGAAGAGCCTTTAGCACCTTTGGGACCTGGAGGGCCCTGCAGAGAGCAGAGGTCAGAACGTCAGTAAACAGAGGGGCCACTCAGGTCTCAGTTTTGCTTGGTCGCCCCCTAAGAGTCCTCACGCCTGCCTGGGTGGTGGGCAGGAGGAGTGCGGAGGTGGCTAACACTGACCCTCCAGGAGAGTGTCTGATGGGAGGTCACCCTGCCCACAGTGCTCAGCTGGACATAAAAAGCCAAAGAAGCCCCTGGGTTCCTGTGGGGCCTGGAAGAAATCAGCTGCTGGACATCCATGGCTGTGTGAGCCCAAGGTCCAGCCTACATAGATCGGTCAGAATGGGCAGAGCCCAGGGATGTGGCAATACTGGAGTGATGGACCCTCAAAACACAAGGGAGGCCCAGGCTAACTTCCTAAGAAAATAGGTCCCTCATTTTCAAGCCTGGACTAGGCTGGCCCTGCCAATGCACACTGGGAAGAGGAGAGCCAAGACCACTCCTCTCCCTGTCCCCAGATACAAAAGGCTCTCCATTCTTTGTGAGGGGGTTCAGGGATTAAAGTCAATCAGGGGATCCTCTCCTGCTTCTGTTCCTTAGGATACCAAGGTTATATTACATACAAATCAACCCTCGTTCAGTCGTCTCTCCTAATACCCTTGAGCTTCTCTGGACAGGCTCATCTGTCTCTCATCCATCCTTGTATGCACTAAGTCCTATTCCTCTGCATCCATCCTAGATACATACCGGCAAGCCAGGAGGACCAGGAGGCCCAAGTGGGCCAGAAGGACCTGTGATGCCCTGGAAAGGAGCAGAAAATGCAGGTTACCAGCTTTTAGATGAGGGTGGGATAGAGGGAGGTGACTCGTGACCCTGCCATGATTCCGGATTCCCTCATAGTCCTCTTTCAGGGACCATGTATCCTGGCTGGCAGCTGTAGTCAACAACTCTGGGTGGAGCTTACATCATAGTGAGAGCCACCACATCTCCTCAATGGACTGGACTGATTGACCAAAACATTAGTCACAGGCTGAAGTCCCCAGGGTTAGCTCCCTGCCCAGGCTGGAAGGATCTGTGCATTAAGACACCACACCTACCACACACTGCTGGAAATCAGAAAAGTCTGCTCCAGCCTCCTGTCCATCTTGATCACATATCTCAGCTTGTGATGTTAGGCCTCACCATAGTGGACAGAGAAACGTGAATGTGTTTTCCAGTCACAGTTGACAGCCCAGACTCACAGGGAACAAAGTTCCTGGACCTCTGGGTCCCTAATGGGTCCCATGCTTCTCAAGCCTATACCCTGGAGATGTCTCCTACCTGCAACCTGGCCAAGACCACAGTTTGTGGGGAGAAGTGAATATACATTCACATACAGAACCACACAAGTCTGAGTACCCCTGAAGCCTGGGGACATGGGACGGTCAGAAAAACGTCCACGGCGGCTGAGGCAGGGCTCCAAGGAGCCTCATCCTTCTATGCCATGCACTTCCAACATGACCTAAAGAGGGATGTCGGCTGTTTCCTTAGCCCCAGGGCTCCTGACACCCCCACATCCTGCTGTCTTTAGGGACAGATGTAGGCTGGGAAAGCAGTGATCCCCAGATGCGAGTGCTGTCATTCTGTGGGGACAGTGTAGGGACTCCCACTACGATGAATGGGGATTTCCCACACAAAGACATGTGTCTTCCCTCCAGTGCCACATACAAACTGCCTCTTGAGCTTGGGAGTCTCCCCTTTTTCACCTCCTGCAGTCAAACAAAGACACATCCAGGGTTTCCTCCATCATGGCTCACCAGGATTGCAAACTAACCAGCTACGGTGAATTCCAGGGTAAGCCTGGGGTCAGATGTGGGCATCTGTGGCAAGGTGGGGGCAAGGATGTTAGTGGCCATTGCTCTGCCTCTCCCCACAAGTGATCATGGCTGCTGGCCTGCCATTATCTTCTGCCTAGCTCGTTGGGTCAGAGGATGGAGAGAAGGATCTGAATGCTAAGACCCCCTGATTCTGAGGATCCTATAGCACTGAGGAGAGAGCACCCGCCTCCACTTGAGACCTGGGTTCGGGGTGTGTTCTAACTTGCATCTCCTGGACCTAACTATGTCCAAGTCTCACTGGCCCCATCTGCAAAACAAGATTTGAGATTCCATGGCAATGAAGGAATCCTCCCAGACTCCTTGGGAAACTAGAAGTTGCTCCAAGGATGTCAGTTACTATATATACCTGTTCTCCTTTAGGACCAGATGAACCCTGGGGCCCTGGGAGTCCTCGGTCACCCTTTTCACCTTGCTCGCCCGGAGGTCCAATGAGTCCAATCAGGCCTGGATGGCCCTGTAAGAAAATGGAGCCATGACAGGTATCTATGCTACCAGTGCCCTGAGTCCACCGCACAGTGGGCTGGGTAGCATGGCACATAGCCATGACTCAAGGAAATATATCATAGCCAACATGTTGTGGAGTGAAAGTAAGCAAAGACAGGCCAAGTGACAAGATGGGTCTCATGGCCCCTTGCTAGTAAGGAATGGAATGTATTGGGAGAAACACTCAGGGAGAGCCAGGGTATGGCTGAGAAATAAAGTACTTGACCAGCATGTATGAGGCCTGGGTTCAGAACCACAGTACTACCACCATCCCTGGCACTGAACCCCAATAACAACCAAAAGGAAGCCTACAGGGTTTTTACTTAGGAAACATTCTGACTTTTGGTAAGCATGTCCCCTTTTGCTACAAGGCCTGAGGCTGACAGAATAGAAACTGCTGAGAACTGAGGATCTCAGCCCTGTATCTGCCTCACACATCTTTGGTTTCATATGAGCATCTACAATGTTCTGGAAGGACTTCCGAGTAGAAAAGGATGTTCCTTGTTGCCTTCTCTGTGAGCAGCTGTTTGTCTTGTGAGCTAGTTTATTTTTAAATAAATCGATGGAAGGAGAAAAGTCACCATCCGTTAATGAAGCCACCAGGGCTCTAGAAGGTTCTCGTCAATTCTGGGGCTTCTAGGACTCCTGACATATAGACACGAGTCTTAGAGCCCTGTGTATATTTCTCTTTTGTTGATCTACCTCAGGGTCCCATGACAGCCACAGCAGGTATTTGGCAGTGGGTTAGTAACTCCTAAGACTGAGTCAAGGGTGCTGCTATTGCAATGTTGGGGTCCCCTAAGTCTCAGCTCACCTTTTCACCTTTGGGACCGGAGTCTCCTTTGAGGCCAGGGAGTCCTGGTGGACCCTGCAGGAGAGGGGAGAAGAGTCAGTGTTCTTGTCCCAGTAGGTTCCAGTGCCACAACTATACAGACAGAGTGACACTGCATGCCACCACTCACCATGGGGCCGGGTGGACCATCGGGGCCTGGGGATCCTGGAAGGCCTTGCTCACCCTGAAACAGAGTCCGTTGATGTAATTCTGTGCCTCCATCAGCACCTCTCCCTCATCCCAGCCTGATAGGCCACTTACCACAGGACCAGGGATCCCACGAAGACCATCAGGGCCAGGCTTCCCAGGAGCCCCTTGGGGGCCAATGGGGCCAGTCTTCCCAGGAGGGCCTTCTAAGCCAGCTTCTCCCTGCAGAGGAGGATGCACATGTTCAGAGGCCCAGCCCACAAACCCCTGGGGTGTTGTGGAGGTGCTCCCACATGTCCTGAATGATGCCATGCCCCACCTTCCTGTGGAGGCTGACTTGGCCCAAGCTCCATTCTGTTATCCAAACACAGTGGTTCCCTGACTCCTGCTGACCACAGAAGGTCACCTACCCGGTGCTAGGCCACACAGCACCCAGATGCAGAGCTCACTAAGTCTCAAAGGAAGATGGCAAATGTTCCCATCTTGGCCATGTGGTCACCTCACTGCGAGAGTGGCTGAGTGTCCCAGCGCTGGAAACCACATGGACCACTCAGGCGGTGGCTATTCTGGTCTCCCAAGGCCTCACTTCCTATATGTGCTGTCTTCCCCTCTGTCTTATGTCTGTCTTCCCCTCTGTCTTAGGTCAAAGACTGGGTGTGATATCACCCTGCCCTCTCTCTGCCTACTCCCTCTGGCCTCTTTTCCTCCCTTAGGCTCCCTGACCCTCCCCACCTCCCTCTGTGTTCCTGGCTCCTCTGTCCCCAGGCTGCACCCTGCCACTACCCTAACCTCCTTCAGGCCTACAGGTGTTACAGCCCCCAGGATAACTTACCTTGGCTCCTTTCTCCCCCTGCCTGCCTTCAGGGCCTGCAGGACCTGGGGGACCCTAGAAAAACAATAGAACAACAAAGACTTGAGTCTGGAGACCAGGTCTAGAGTTCAGGGAAGCTACAGAGTGTGAGGCCACGATGAACCACTGGCCAGTGAAGATGCAGGCTCCCAAAAGGGGTCCACAGCTCCAGGGGCTGGCAAGGCCTCTGGTGGATCTAGAGATCTCTTAGGGCCTTGCTCCTAAGGCCCTCTCTCGCCTGTACGCGCTTTGGCTCGAGTGCTACACGCAGTCCAGGCACCCACCGGAGCTTGCAATACAGATATCTGTTCCTAGGCCTGATCTCCTCTCTCATAATGGTCTAGGGAAAAGGAGATCCCAGCTTTTGCAGATGTTTTCCCCACATAATGGTATAAAGGGCATGTCAGCTACTGACCAGCCTAAAAGACCAGGTCTAGACTCTGCTTCCTCAGAGGTCACTGCACCCAGCTGTGTCACCCCCACATATCTGTGTCCTGATGATTGTGTCCTACATTTCAAATATCCATGTACCTTTCTTGGGGCCATGTGGGGCACCAGGGACTCCACAAAGGGTGGGGAGGGGTGGGCAGAAGGACTTACCCTCTTTCCTGGAGGCCCAGATGGACCAGGTTCACCAGTAGGGCCCGGGGATCCCTGGTAAGGAGAAAGAACACAGAGTGTTAGAAATTTGTCCCATCAGGACACACGAGTATGCTGCCCACAGCCAAGGTAACACACAGAAATATTGTCCTTTCCACAGCCAGCCCTGCACGGGCCCCCTCTCTTGTGTGAGCACAGAAGTCCACAACAAACCAGCCTTCACACCCTATTCGCTGTTGCTGGCACTCAGAGAATCCAACTCACATCCTGTTGCTGCACCTTGAGCGAAGAGATTCCCTGGGGCATGCTTGCGCTTGGCACTGCTGTCTGGTCTCCACCACATTACCATCACCCGCCTCTCATTTGCAGAAGGACCAAGCCGGGAGCCCAAGGCAGGGGCTTAGGGAACAGGGGTGTGGATAGGACATATCTGACTCACAGCTTGTGTCCCCATCCCTTTGTTTCCATTGCTGCCTGTCTCATATCAATGATACAAGTATTGCCCTTGGGTCAGTGATACGGTTTGGATGGCCTCTGAAACTCAGGCGTATCAAAATGCCCTTGTGCTGGTATTGATGGGAGAGGCCTGCTTTTCAGATCATGTGAGTATGAGTAGATCTCATCACCATCAAAGAAATAAGAGAATTATAAAAGGGGAGTTAAGCCCACCTCCCCCTTTCCATAACGTCATGATAACAGCCACTACATTATTATCATTATTTGAGACAGGATTTTGCTCTAAAACCAAGGCTGACCTTGATCTCATAATGTAGACCAGAAAGGTCTCAAACTTGCAGCAATCCTCCTGCCTCAGTTTCCTAAGTGCTGGAATAAGAAACATGAGCCACCATATCTGTTCTTGCTTTGTTAAGCCACAGCAGACACCCCACCTGATAAGTTCCCTCTATCTTGACTTCCTAGCCAGTAGCAATAAGCCCAACACACTTATCTTGTTTTAATCACCCAGCCTGTAACATTCATGTTAGCAGTAAAAAGACCTTGACAGTCAGTTGATCCTAGGAGCTAGTCCCACCTTGGGTGTGGGCTAAAGAGACCTCTGACAGAGGCACAGTCCAGCCCAGGGACCTGAAAAAGTCATCTGGTCCCACCCCAAAGAGACCACTTCACATTAAAGCAGCCTGCTCAAGGTCAAGTGGCCACAGTCACAGGATGTCAGGCCTGTGGGAAGGGGTTGTACACGTGTTGATCAGCTTTGGCTGACATTCAGGGTGATACCTGGGGCACTTTGCAGAACCCTTGGAGCTTCGTACGGGTCCTCTGCTGGGACATGTATGCATCCTTTCTTTGGAGGAAGGGTCCCAGCCTTCACCAAGTCCTTGGGCCCCTGAGCTCTGCCCAGTCAAGAGGGACCTAGGTTTGGGCTTCTCATAAAGACCCGAGAATGCAGGGAGGCTCCCACCAGAAAGCCATCGACCGCACACTCACCGTCTGCCCAGGTTCACCATCATCTCCTTTGTCACCAGGTGGGCCATCTTGACCCTGTGGGAACAAGAAAGGTGCTTCCACTGCACAGACCAAGTTCACCCTCCATCCTGAGTGTGTCCTCAGATCCTTTCCCAAGGGTTGGGCATTGGAACAGGGGCAGCCTGAGGAGGTGCTGAGTCCTTGAGAACCCAGTAGAGGAGAGGAAGCAGAAAGCAGGAAAATTGGGGGTGACAAGAGGCATCAGAGATGAGATGGACACTTACTGCGGGGCCTGGCTCTCCAGGGGGACCAGGGTCTCCAGGAAAGCCCACGGGGCCCTGAGAAAAGAGACATAAGCTATCAGCAACCTGGCACACCCTGCCCGGCCTACCAGGACCCAAGTTACAAGACAAGGGACAGTCCCAATACCTCCAGCACTTTTGATCAGGGAACCCCTATCCTAAAGAGTCCACAGAGCAGCACACGCACCCATGAGGCAGGACTGGAGTAGCAGCCTTCTGGTCTTTAGAGACTAGGGAAGGCAGACGTTCTGTCTATACATACACTTTGTTGTCCCCCTTTGACTTTTGATGCAAAATTGGGGCCAGCAGAGAAAACAGTACCCACGTGACTGGAGACCTTTCATCAGGAGCCCCCCCCCGTGATCCCCACTGAATGCTGCTTCGACCCCACACCTCCCTGCACCCCTCTTACAGACTCACCTGTAGCTAACGTGGACACCTCCAGAGTAGACAAAATTACCCCTAAGACACACAGCATTCGCACAGCTGTCCCCAGATCAGGGTACACTTGATGCAGGCACTCCAGGGACTCAGAATGGACTGCGTGCAGGGGCACTGCCCAGATACCACAGTTTCTAACATTACTCACAGGGCTGCCTTTGGGGCCATCATCTCCAGGAGGGCCTTTGGGTCCAGGGGGTCCAGCAGCACCAGAAGGGCCAGCCTCTCCCTTCTCCCCTCTTTCTCCTTTAGGTCCCTGTGGAGGAAGAGGCTATGACTCAGTTCTCAGAACCCACTGGGTGCTCACCTCGAGCCTGAAATGTGCTGGCTTACAGGGCCACCTACGGACTCATTGCTGCACCTCACTGGCAGCTCTTTCCCAGCATCCCCTGGGCCCCAGGATGGAGATGGCTGCTGTTCTTGCTACCTATTCTCCATAGCAACCCCATATGTAACACCAGGAAGGCACAGAGCCCTGTCCTGCTCGAACCTTCGAGGCCTAGGCTCAGCTCTATGTTAGGGCTGGCCACACTTTCCCACCACAGTTCTGAAGTGTGCTGCACAGCAGGGCCATGACTCCCATTTCACAGGAGGGGAAACTGAGGCAAAATTGAGGCTTCTGGTGCAGCACCTTGTCAATGTTCCCACTGGGCACCTCCTACCCCTCCTCCAGGGCCACACTCACCAGGGGACCTCCTTCTCCTGGAAGGCCAGGCTCTCCAGCCTCACCGGGCTCTCCCTGAGGAGACAAGTCAGTGTTAGCCTCCCTCACTGAGGTGATCGAGGAGGGTCCATCTGCTAGCACCTGCCCGACTGCCCATTCTGCCTGCCAGTGCTTGGAGCATCTGATGTCCAGGACTCTGGAACCACGGTTATTGTCTCCAGAGAGCTCACAGGAATGCAGTGGGAAGTCAATCAGGAAGAGAAAGCTTGTGAGGGATGAGAAGGATGGGGGTGGGGGGGGTACTGTGCAAATCACAAGGAACACCAACTAAAGGCTGCCCCAGCAGGTGCTCTGCTTCCTGACCACGGATGTGATGTGATCAGCCACCTCGCACTCCTGCCACCACGCCTTCCCTGCTAACATGGGCCAAACAAGCCTGGCAGCCTCAGGTATTCTGTCCCAGCAATGGGACAGGTAACTAACATAGGACACCAAGCAGGGCAGAACGAAGCGGCCCAGAGCATTCTCCAGAAGCACTGAGACAGGAAGGAAGGGCCTGTGGGGTGGTGGCAAGTGAAGGCTACTCAGGGTTGAGGCAGGAAGGGGGGACAGTGGGGCCTCTACCCCTGCACCCGTTTCTCGGACCTTTCACATCATAAAGAACAGGAGCAGAGCAGCATGTGCAGAGCGTAACAGCCCACATCAGAAGCAAGCCCTCACCAGGGCAGGCAGCAGACTTCCAACCCTCCCAAGGCCCAAGATGGCTTCCTAAGGCCACGCTCTCAGCACTCTGTGGAGCTCAGTCTCACACTGAAACTGTCATGGTGCCCACCCAAATGTATCCATGTGTATTCAGAAGCGTGTGTGCACACATGCCCACACTCTCAGACTTACTGCACTCAGCCTCAAGGGCCAGGCCCTAACACCAACCAGAAGGAATGACAAGGCCCTAGCTGTGAGAAAGCAGGCCATCACAGCAAGCTCAGTGGGGAGAAAGGGGGACTTTCATCAGGTCTGAACTGGACGGAAGGAGACCGTGGGGCTTGAAGATCAGATGGGCACATTATTGCTTTAGATTTGGCAAACAGTTGTTACAAATGTACACTGTCAGAGCTCCCATCTCAGGCTTATGAGTATACTTTTGGTTTTCACAATGAGTGTGATGCAAGTGTCTGCACACACACACACACACACACACACACACACACACACACACGTGTGCACATACACAGGCAAACGAGTGCATACACAATGAGCACACAGGACTGTGTGTACACACAAACACACTACTTCTCGTGCAGCAGTGTTTCCTTATCCACTGATAAGGAGACAGACATCACCTTTTCTCCGACTGCACCAGGGTTGCCAATCCCTCCAGGAGGACCCTGTGGCCCATCGGCACCTGGAGCTCCAGAGGGTCCTCGGGGGCCTGGTGGACCAGGAGGGCCCTGGGAAGAAGAAAGGCCATTGAGCAAGACAAGACGTAAATATCCTTCTCTGAAATGAAAACCAAGGGAGCCGCAGTGGGTCCCCATGGCACAGCTACTTACCATCTGGCCCACATCTCCTGTCTCACCCTTTTCTCCTGGAGGTCCTGGCAAACCCTGTGGACAGAAAACTGTGGTGAGGTGCCACTCTGTGAGAGACACTCACGGCTCTTGGGACTGCCACTCCCATGATGGTTCCTGAAGGCCCTGAAATGTGTTTCCATGAATCTGCTTCCAGGGCTCAAACAGCTGAGGACATAATCAGAGGAGAATGCAAAGATTTATGGGCAGCGGTGCTTATGGTGGCTTCCTATAAAACGATAAACCTAATGAGCCGGCAGCAGGGAACCTTCCGGATAAATCAAGTCCTCACCATATGCCAAATACTACCAGTAACTAAAAACTGTGTTTTCCAAAATAAAGTCTTGTGTTCAAAGAATACTTAATGGCGTTCAACAGGCCTCGTAAGATAAAATAAAGGCTGCTGCATGCATTACAGTGTGCATGTTTGGACTCACAGGATACTGGCAGCAAAACTCTCTACTACTGAGGCTCAGTTTCCCTATTCTTAAAATGACAGGAAGAATGGACCCGGCAGGAGACTGATAGCTCTGATCATGGGAAGCTCCGTGGTTACCTGCAATCCCACTGGCCCGGGGGGTCCTGGGAAACCTCTTGAACCTTCATCTCCTTTCTGCCCAAACAGGCCCTGCTGCCCACGAGGGCCAGGTTCACCATCTGCTCCCTGGAGGAAGAAGTGAGTGAGGGTGAGACACATGGACGGACAACAGGTTGAGAGGCAGGCCTTGCTATGTCATCCGACACAGACACTCACCGAAGGGCCTGGCTGTCCAATGGGGCCTTGAGGACCGGTAGGCCCAGGGGGACCCTGTAGGTGACAAACAGAGACATAATTGTTTTGGATTGTAGATGAGTCCAGGAATATATTAATTCTGACTCCAGAAGTGGCTGGCTTGTACAGGATGTGATTTATCAGTCCCCAAATGTGCCAGTCATCCGAGGAACACTAATTATTAACATTAGAGCAAAGCCAGGTTATAAGCTTTGCGAAGTGGGCAAGGCTCTCAATTCATCCATGATCATGTTGCTGTGGGTAACAGAAGCAGAACAGGTCACTATGTGTCCTCTCAGCAACCTTTGTGGCACATGGAGCCCCTGGGACAACAAGGATCAGAGGCCTCAAATGTCCTAAGTGCTGGGCTAGGAAGGTCTCCACCATGACCCCTGATGTCATGCCGTCCTTAGGCACCTATCACTGTGGGCACAGGAACAGGGAGAGAGAAAAGCCAGTAGGAACAGAGGTCCTGCCAGGGGCCGGTAGAGAAGCCTGGTGATGTCACCTCAGGTGAAAGAACACTGATATTAATATGAGGTTCAGATGAGCCCCCAGTTTGGAGGGGCTCTTGGTACTGGAGAGGGCTGGTGTGGGTGACCTGGCTGAAGCACCCACACCCTAGCATCTCTGAATGCATGAAATGCCAAGGTACAGATGAATGCCCTGCCTCTGCAGAGCTCTGTGGTACTCAGTGCTGGGCCCCAGGCAGATGCAGGACTGGTCATGGTCTCATGCCAAGATATTCTCTCACACACCTGAACTTACATGAACACATGCATGTGCATGGGATAGTCTCAGGAAAGAAAGCAGACTGGTGTGAGCCAGGAGTTGGCAGTGCTGGAATGGTTGAGTGTGAAGCTAGGGTATACATTCCGCAATCAGCCACCGCCCCTGCACATTCAAACTCTTACCTGCTCGCCCTTGTCGCCCTTGCTTCCCTTCTGCCCTGGCTCTCCGATCTCTCCCTGGGGATGGGCAGGGAGGATGCTGTTAGTATGTGCCTTTCTTGGTCCCAGGAATCACCAACAGAAAGCATTTCCTTATATGAATTTGACATCGTCTGTATGTATGTATGTATGTATGTATGTATGTATGTATGTATGTATGTATGTCTCTCTTTCTCTCTCTCTCAATCTCTCTCTCTCTCTCTCTCTCTCTCTCTCTCTCTGTGTGTGTGTGTGTGTGTGTGTGTGTGTAGTACAAATTCCTATGTGTGCATGTGGCCTGCATGCATGTCCGTACACTGCATGTGGACACTCTGAGGAGGCCAGAAGAGGGTGTTGGATTCCTTGGAACTGGAATTACAGGCAGTTGAGAGCCGCCACGTGGGTGCTGGGAACTGAACCCTAGATAAGAGCAGCAGTGCTCTTAACACAGAGCTGTCTCTGCAGACCCCCTACTTGCTGTCTGTTTCATTTTGAAATGGCCTTGAGTTCACCTCTGTAGACCAGGCTGGCCAGCCAGAGAACCCAGAGATATACCTGTCTCTACCGCCCCAGTTCCAAGATTATAGACACACCACCACACTGGGCTTTTATAGGCAAGGACAGGGGGTGTCAAACTCATGTCCTAAGCTTGCAAGACAAGCACTTTACTGACTGAGACATTTCCCCCACTCCTTTGTTTCCTTTGTGATGCTTGGATTATTGCCAAGATGATAATAGTAGGCGATGTGGAGGTCTAATGTCCTCCCTGGTGTTTCTGTTGGACTGCCTCCGACACAGAGACATAAGACTAAAGCGTCCTTTGTGCAGAGGTCACAAAGTCAAAAATATCACCAGAGAGCAATGACAGAGATCGGCCCTGAAGAGCTAAGCTGCACCGTCTTTCCTTAATGAAGTATAAAATCCAGGCTCTTCTGTAATGGTATCAGAAATAGCAATAAAAACAGAGCTTCGATCATTCAAGAGAAGACGCTTAAAAATAGACTCAGAGTAAAATCTCATTAAATCCAGCCCCACACAGTCCCAGTCTGAAAAGGTTCAGGAGGGAGCAGGGAGCAATTTCTTCAGCTCTGGTTACGACCTGCACACATCTCAGGTGACAGGAGAGGAGCCGAGTGCTCTCCCCACCCACCCGACACACACTACGGGTCTCGTCTGTTGCCAGTTATTTGTGTGCTAACTTCAAAACCATGGCTCATGCCAGGCTGAGGGGGCACAGCACTGCTCTGCCCACCAAATCCTCTTTCTCATATACACTGCTGTTTAAAACACCACCCTTTCACCCACTGCCTGGCCACACACACTCCAAGTCCTCCATACCTTATCTCCATCTTCTCCAGGAGGACCTACGGGACCGGCTGGTCCAGGGAGCCCCACGGGACCTTGGAGGCCATCTCGGCCAGCGGGGCCTTGTGGACCTTTCTCGCCCTAGAGAGGACCGGAAATTCAGACTCAGTATGGTTTCATATTGGGAACACCATGTCATGTCTCCTTACCCCAGAGAGGGACACAGGAGTGGGAAGCTGGGGGTGTGAGGGAGTGGTTAGGACCATCATGGTCCTAACATACCACCCAGTGGCATGGAAGCCAATTCCAACCAGTCTGGACCCTGAATGGTGGGCACCTTGCTGTGCCAGAGTCACGCTCAGAATGGCACATGATTAAAACCTCATTGAATCTAGCCTCATATGGTTTGGTCTGAAATGGCTGAGAGGGGCAGGGAGCAATGTAGAAGGGCCACTCATCAGGAATGAGGAAATGGAAGCACAGTTGGTGCTGTGGCTTGGGCGTGCAGTGGTGAGGGCTTGGTGCTCTGTGGAGGCTGTGGGAATGTGAGGAGCTGGAGGTAGTGAGAGGAAGGACAGCACCACCCTTGTTCTGGAGAATAAGGACCTGCCCATCCCCCTTCCTGGCTGCCATGAAGGGATTGGCTCTGACCCAGCAAGTCCGTCCGCCGAGATGCCCTCTCTCACTGTAGACCCACAGCAATGGAGCCAAGCACGAATCGAAACCTCTGGAACCACCAGGCCCAAACAAATCCTTTGATTTAAGTGGTTTCGCTCAAATATTTGTCAAAGTGACAAGAAGGTTATTAGCAGAGGTTGTGAATGTGTGTCTCGGAGACTTTGAGGCTCCTCCAAGCTGGTGAGCAGACACCACACAGACATGCATATACACACGTACACATGACATGTGAGCACGCACATAGACATAGGCACAAATCAACAAGCACGCATGCACGTCCATGGTCATGTTCACACACAGGATACTCCACAGGCAGGCATAACCACACATACACATGCACGCAGACATGTGTACTCCCATACATACACGCGAGGCATGTACACAGCATGACATGCATTGCGCACAGACATATCCATACACAAAATCATCCTTTCTGCCCTCGGAGCTCTGACTTGCTTTACTCACAACCGCCCCTTCTCCCCTAGGATCTCACTAGCTTCTGCTCTGCTTGGTTTTGGTGAAATCCCATCACCCACGAGCAACGAGCATTTTCTCACCTCAGTTAGGAGTTCCTTTCTTCCAGTGTCACAAAGAATGAAATTGTGTGCAACAGGAGGGGAGCACAGATGCTTGGTTAGCCCATCCCATCCTTCCCGCACCCCATAGCCAGCCTGCCCTCCCTAAGCTAGTGAGTGCTCTGGCGGCCCGGGTTTCTGGGCTCTGTCCCTGCATTTCCTGTCGTCAGGTTGGGAGTTGCAGAGACCCCGACTCTCTTTTCCTCTTGCTGGAGTTATTCTGGCAGAATGGGCTTCCCTGCTTAGGGCAGTTCCTGCAGGCTTCTGCTTAACTATTAAGTCTCAGAAATGCTGAGCTACCTCCAGCTGAGTCTGTGAGCTCCGCATGTCCTGAACCTCCAAGGACTTCTGTGTCACACTGAACCCAGCTGGCTCTGTGTCCTGGGCACCTCACTAAAATGCCACAATGCTATCAATTGCCAAAATACGTTGCAAGGTTCTCCATGGTACTGATGTCCCAGTGCAGTCTGAATGTTCTTCCTCCTAGTGTGCCCAGAGAGCAGGACACACAGAGCATAGGGCGTCACTGGCAGAAGTCAGTGGGCCTATGTATCTGGGTCAGTGCTCCACAGCGATCCTCCACAGAGCTCAGTGCTCCACGGTGATCTTCCACCGAGGCTCCTTCTAGAACTCTGCCCTGACATGGGGAAGCTGGGATGAAATCTACCCCATGGCCCTGGGAAACCAGGGCTGATGGGAGGGCATGGAGCTGCTACTTATAAACTGGAGGTATAAAGGGGGGTTGGGTGCCACTAATGGACTGGGGAGCTATGCTGGGTGATAAGAGAAGAAACCCAGGCTTCAGAGACCTTTCAGAGCCCAGTGAACTCAAGCCTTAAGGAGGACCTGCCTGCCGTCCTCTATCAGTGTGTCCTTCCTGTGCTCTCTCATCAATAAAGGGATGACCCATTCCCAAATGCCTGTCTTTTTCCTAAAAGGCTCAGGCATGGGGTGAGGCCAGTGGGGAGGTGATGCTCACTTAGCAGACAGTATGGTCCAGCTACTCAGGAGGCTCAGAGGGTAGACAGAGAACAGGTTTTATAGGGGACAGACTGTCTAGCCACTGTGATGTCAGCACTCTGGGCAGGCCAGGCTGAGCTGCCTGGGACGCCTCAGAGTGTCTATCCCTGTATGATAATTAGACTCCACAGCCTCTGCCTTCTCTACCCCAGGGGAGTTCCCATGGAGATAACACAGCAGAAAGACCAAACATGGGAGGGGACCCAATCTCAAGTGGTACTTACAGGAACCCCTTTCTCTCCAGCAGGCCCCGGAGGTCCCTGGGGCCCAGGTCTCCCTGGAATTCCAATGGGCCCAGCAGCACCAGCTGGTCCTCTCTCCCCTGGAGAACCCTAAAGTGCAATAAAAAAAATAGCTTGCTTTAGAGGTTCTTGAACCATGCGGGAAGACTTCGTTCAGCATCAATGGGTCACATCACTCTTCCCCACACTTTAGAGGCTCAGCATCTCCCTACATGGCTTCCTGTAAGCACACACTATTTGATCTCGTACTTAGGCTATCATGAGGCCCCTTCTTGGCTCTTTATCTCCCAGAATCCATCTTACACATCCACTTTCTCTCAACAAGTGTCTGGGAACAGGTCTTATTTTGTGTCTGTCTTTGATGGTCTTTTCCAGAGGCCTGGCACCTACCCATCCCTGTAGGGCATGACTGCCCACAAAGTGCTCATGGATTTGGAGGAGGAGGCCCTAGACCAGGGGGTAGATATTGATGGTAACGGGAATCTAGGCCAAGCTCGAGGTCACCTCAAGAAGCTTCCATATGCCCTATCAAAAGGAAGGCTAGTTTCTCACCCCATCTGACTTGCCCGGTCTGGAATTCAGCTAGGAGGGGGCCACTCCTAAATTCAGCTGGGATTTATACCTGAGCACAGCCATCAGGCTGGAATGGCAAAGGGAGCAAAGCTGATCATCCTTATTCATAAGGGGGAGGAACAGCCTCAGACACGGAGCCACGCTAAAGGCCTGGGAGTGCAGGGTCACAAATCCTCTCACAGTTGGGGTTCTGAGATTGGTGAGGGGCTAGTTAGTTCATGCAAAACATGTGTTAGACCCTGGAATACAGGCTAGAGATAGACCCCTTCCCTGCCTGTGCCAGGTACCTCAGCCTGCTCTAGGACACGTCCTTGAAGTTTATAAAAAGAGTGCCTACTGACCGCTCCCTGCTGACCCAAGATGTCTACACCAAATGTGGGCCTCCCTCCTTGCCTCCATGCCCAGGGACTTCACTTGTAGATCCCTAAGCTGCTACTTTTCTGCCATTCCTCATACAAAGTGGCCCTCTGAGTCGATCAAGCCAGCTTCTGGCTTGGGGATACTGTCCCTATGCTGTACTCTGTCCCCCTGAAACACTGGCTCTTGTTGCCGGGAGAACAACAGGTCTGTAGAGTAGGATAAAATGCAAGGCTTTGACTCACCGCAGGACCTGGGGGGCCAGGGGGGCCTTCGCTGCCTTTTAGTCCAAGTGCTCCCTGAGAAGTAGTAAGAATATAGGTTGAAGGCCTCAGAAAGAGCTCCAGGGCTGTGTGCCACACCACTACGCCCACCTGGCCCCTCACTCACCACAGGGCCAGGGAGCCCTCGGTCCCCAGGGAATCCACGCAATCCTGGAGGGCCATCCTTCCCAGGGAGGCCAGCAGGACCCGGGTCACCCTGAAAAGAGAGCCAGAGTTAACCTCACCTGGAATCTCCGGCATTGACTTTGCACCAACCTCCAGGATCCACGTCTGAGGAGCAGGGTGAGGCTTCTGTCAAGAGCCACTGGGGATCTGGGTTGACCTGAGCTTTGTCTAGCCCTTGGCTTTACAGAAATTCTCTCACATTGCTTTGAGTTAGAGGCTGGGGACGGAAGCCAGGAACTGACATATCCTCTCTACTCTCATCGTGGTCTTGAGCTCAGCCCCTTCACACACCTGGGAGCCATGTTCTCCAGGCTGGCTTTGTGTGTAGATCTGGGGAAGGGATCCAACTGTGACTCACTCTCTCTCTCTCTCTCTCTCTCTCTCTCTCTCTCTCTCTCTCTCTCTCTCTCTCTCTGTCCCTGTGCTTCTTCAGGTCCTAGACCCACTGAGTCTAGCAGGGACATAAGAGATTGAATGGGAGCTGGAGTGAAATCCAAGTCCTCACTTGTGTTGGGTTCCTCCATGGCCTGTGCCAAGCTAATGACACCCCAGTGGCTTGTGGTTAAGAAAATACAGCCACGCAGGGAACTTGCTATCAGTTCAATGACCACTTCTAAACACAGGTACCATTGAGCTTATCTTCCCTGATGCTGTGAGGGCTAGAATATCTTCCAGAATTTTCCCTGGTGAAAGGCACATGCCTTTACTGCCAGCACTCAGGAGGCAGAGGTGGGTAGATCTCTGTGAGTCTGAGGACAGCCTGGTCTACACAGCCAGTTTCAGTCCAGCCAAGACTACACAGTGAGTCCCTGTTTTCAAAACAATAACAAAAACAGACTGAGAGCCTGTGTCTTTAGTTCCCCTCAAGGAAACTTGAAGGATTTTATGCTAACACACAAGTATTATGACCACAAATTTGGGGCACCCCAGCAGGCTGAACAGACTATAAAAAAGGCATAGTGAGAACCGGCGCTGGGCACAGGGCTGGGGATATGTTCATTTTTCACTTTCAGAATCTATTTGCAGTGTTTCCAAGTGAGGGGGTTTCAAAGACCATTCTCTACCAGATCTGTATGCTGTTAAAGATCGGGGCCTTTAGTCTGTTCGGGAGCAGTGGGCAGCGAGGGGAAGGTGCGCTCCATGGGGTATGGGGTGGTTTGATCCCACATCCCCTCTGTGCTCCATCTGCAGCGGGTCGAAGCCCTGCCTCAGTTCAAGCAAAACGGATCTGAATGTGTGAATTTCAGAGAAGCGTTTGTCTGAGAAATTACCCATCCGTCCAAAGGGATCAAGAGAAAACACAAAGTTCTGATTCTCTAGGCAAAAATATCAGCCTGTCCCGGAAGCGTCCAGAAACTTACCTTCGTCCCTTCTTTCCCAGCAGCACCTGGGAGGCCCTGTTCACCAGGGGGACCTGGAGGGCCAGGGTGGCCACGCTCACCCATGGGGCCTGTCTCTCCTGTGGGACCCTATGGGGAGAGACACTGTTGTCACAGGTTCACACATTGGCTGTGAGAGACCTACAAAGGAATGATCTCTTCCTCCGAGCCTGGGTATGGCTCTCACTATGGTGATGCCCACAGTAGGCCTACCACTGGATACAGTCCTGACTATGATGATGCCCCAGTAGGCCTACCACTCCTTCCTGTTATCTCTCAAGACTCCTCATGCCAGCCAAACTCCAGAAGGAGAAGATTCTGAAACCAGACGGCAGTAGCCATGGCTGGTGTCCTCCTGCCCCTGCACCTCTCTGGAGGCTGTGTTTCTGGGATGTGTTCAGAAAGATGCTGAGGGCTGCCATATTTGCCATGGAAGAGAGAAGGCCTCATGGGCTCCAGTTCTGTGGTGACATTAGGTGTCAGCCTCTTACTTCTCATTATGTCAGGGGTGGCTTGCTAAGTGGCGAGGTGACAGGTACTGACTGTCCTTGGCTCTAAAGCTGTGAACCCTGGCTGGAGCCTATGCCCTTCACTGCTCTGTGCTGGTTGGAATCAGGGCCCCACGACACTGACCAGTTTAGCCCTGTTTGCTCTGGGGTCACGCGAGCTCTGCTGCTGAGCTCAGGTCATGTGCTCCGTGAGGCACCTGCCTCATCTCAGCACGGCCCCTTTCAAGGGCTTTATCTCTTACAGTTAGCACATCCTTGCCATGGGACTTAAGCCTCTCCACTAGTGGGCTCCACCCCTCTAGAAAACTGACCATAGTCCCGTGTTTCTGTAACACCAGAGAACCCCAGCCCCAGGATGCTGCAAGGTCTCACCTGAGGGCCAACCACTCCTGGGGGCCCTGGAGGGCCAGTCTTGCCTTGGAAACCCTGTGGAGAGAGTCAGGCAGTTGAGGGCCATTGCATCAGCGCTCCCCCCCACCCTGATGTAGTCTCAGAAGCCTGTCCCCCATCTGTCCCCAATGGCTGTGCACCAAACTCTAAGTTTGAAGTCATGCCTTATGCTCCCCTTCCCATATTAATTTCATGAAAGTACTGGAGTCAAGTGGGTTAGCTCCATGCTGTGTTTTTGTGCTGAGAAATGGATTTGTAAGCCTGTTATTCCCCCTCATGTCACCATGTGTTCATTTTCTGAGGACACATAAGAACCATCTCTGGGCTGGTGCTCATTAGTAACATTGTGGGACGTTTTAGCCTTTGTTATCCATGCCTCTGACTCACGGCAGGTGACTTGCAGCCTGCCCCACTTTGTATTTAGGACAGGCGAGAGCAGGATCTGACTGTTCTCTGAAGTTGTCAGCTCCAACGTGTTACTTTAAAGTCACTTCACAAACCCTGTCTCCTCCAGTATCTGAGTGCTCATGCCAGAATGGCCCAGGCTCGCCTCCCACTCGGCTCTGCTTCCCAAACTCTCCTATGGAGCAGGAAGCTGCAGCAAGTCACGCTTGATTTGGGGCAAGATGGCGGAGCCGAGTAGGCACGATGAGATACACAGGCGGCTGCCAGGTTTACAAGGGTGGCTCTACCCAAAGCCTGAGAGGGGCATTCTGGCTATGCAGAGGTCATAACTATGGCGTGAGGGTGAGCAGATGGCTCCGGGTCAGCAGGCAATAGTCTACTATCACACTATCTGGCCATAGGAACCACAGCAGACTCTACCCTGGAGACCCCAGAGGGCTCTTCTCTCTCAGCCCGGCTCACCCAGCGGGCAGAAGTGGCCATTTCTAAGACACAGTGCTCTGGCAGTCAAAAGCAAAGAGTGAAGGAGAGGTCAGAAGGGAGAAGTGTCTGAGGGGAGGTGGGAGCCAAAGCTCGGCTCACGGCAGTGTAAGCGGGAAGGGCAAGCAGTTCCAACTGCCTTTCATGTAGATGAGGCAGGGGCACACAGTTAATACACCAGCACTTTGAGGGCTCATTTGCTCCAAGTCTGGCATCCCAGGGTCACAAGTGCAGGCAAGGCCACGGGCAAGCACATGCTCCTTTTGAGATAGGGTCTCTTTCTGAACTCAGAATCGACCCACTGGCTTCTAAAAACAGCACTCTAAGGTGATGTGCCTGATAAGGAGGGAAATGGTCTTCTGCTCCTCACTGAGAAACAGACTTTTGGCTCCCATCAAGGAGAAATAACAAACGACCATTTGTGTTCACTGGAGGAGGAAGATGGAGAAAGAGAGGAGAGGTGGAGGAGGAAGGAGGGGGAAGTGAAAGAAGAGGAAGAGGAGGAGGAGGAGGAGAGGAAAAAGAAAACGAGGAAGTCTATTCTAGAGAACTCCAGACTAGTCTCAGAGATTGCCAAGATGGTCAGCAGCGCATTGCAGCACCCTGTGTCTACAGAGGTAGCTGGACATTGTAGAAGTTGCTGGAAACTACACTTTTCCAAGCAAAACAGGAGGCTTAATTATCTGCAGAATGAGTTTGAGAGAGAAAAGCATGCAGTATGCAAAACTCTTCTCTCTTGTCTTCTTGGAAAGGCATTAGAGGAAAATGTGCAAAGCTCTGAAGAAATGTTTTAATTTTTCTCTCTAAACAAAAGAGCAAGGTAATCTCCATTTATCAGCCAGCACAGGCTGCTCAAATACCAGCAAAGGCATAATTAAAAGACTTCACGTCCCTGTGTGTTGAAAGACAGAGGGGGACAAGCTGGTACTTCACACTTTAACAAGTGTTAAAGCAGGTACCAGGACTCTATCTGACAAGGTGGCCAAAGGTCCACATTAGGAACGCCAGTTTCAGCCATGAGAGCTCCCACCCCAACCCCAGCACAATGACACAGGACCCTGTCAGGGAGAAATGCTTATACCAGTACAAACTGCCCTTTAATGTGGATGAGACAGGGCCACACAAAGAGAACACACAAATGTCACCTACACTTTGAGGGTTCAGTTGCTCAAAGTCTGGAATCCCAGGGTCACAAGTGCAAGGTCACTAATGTGCACATGCTTTTTTTGAGACAGTGTCTCTTCCTGAACCCAGAGTGGACTCACTGGCTAGCCGAGCTGGCTGGTCAGCCTGGGAATCCTCCTGCCCATGTTCCCAGCACCAGGGTCACTGACTCGCGTCTCCATGCTCAGCTTTCCCATCAGTGCTGGAGATGGTTCAGATTCTCATATTCGCCCCATTAGGCGCTTTACCCACTGAGCCATCTCATCTCTCCTACACAGCATCTTCTTTCCAGAGGAGGCTAAAGGCCTCATTCCACTCCTTCCCACCAGCTCCCCAGGCTGAAATCTCCCAGATGGACAAAGCTGGGATCTGTGTGAGACCCAAGGCCCATGACCCTTATCATGAGGTTTTGTAGCCTAAACAACCAGCTATCCACAAGTACAGAGCCTCCCCAGGTACTTTTCCAAGTAAGGCCTGTGGTGTCCCAGCAAGGCTACACTCACAGTTACCCTCAGAAAATAAAGGCTGGAGACACAGTTCTTGTGATGCCAATGCACTCTGTCCTGATGCTTTAAACATGACCTTCGGCCAAAGCTGCTAAAACACGCAAAGAGCCATTGTCGGGTTTCCACTGTGACATCCTGGGGAAACATCCCACCCACCTGATAGCCCAAATTAAGTCAACAGCAGATGGCAGGCCCATGGGAAGTCTTGCCAAGGCCTTTGGTCTTTCCCAGAGAGGAAGGACCCCCTGACTGTGCCAGGCAGCCAGTGGCATGTTGTAGGCTGTGGGAGACACAGCCAGAGAGGCCAGGCACACCCATGTCCCCAGCACTTGTAATACTCACGGTCTCCCCTCTCTGCCCAGGGTGTCCAGGGAGCCCGTCCTTGCCTGGTGGGCCCTGGGGAAAGAATCAGATCAAGAAAGGTTCATTCAGCAGCTCAGAGAAGCAGGTGACAAAAATTACTGCCATTGTATTGGCTTTCAATAAAGTAGATCACCCAGCACCCACTGGGACAGTGATTGTGGAACTAGATGCCACAGAAGAACCCACAATCCCTATAGCTGCCCCAAGGGGTTAACAGAAGCAGAGGGGGTCAGCTGGCTCCCCAGGTTTGAGCAGGTGGGCAGCCTGGCTGCACTGAGACCCTCAAATGCCTATTTTGACAAACACCAAGGAAGGACCATAACTCCAGAACTTAGAGAGAGGTCTGGACTTCCTGGCCATGAACTTCTCCCTGCTGCGGTTCTTTCTCTTCTGTGGACCTCCCATGCCAGGGACCCTTTCCTCCCACGGACCTTCCCCTGGCTATGGTCCCTCCCCTAATGTGGCATTTCCCTGGCATGGACTTCTGCATGGACCTTCCATGCCTTGTGCCTTCCCCTACAATGGATCCTTTGCAGGCCTGAACCTCCCCTGGCATGGATCCTCCTGTTCCCTGGGCATTCTCCTGACATGAGCCCTCCATTGGTATGAATTCTCATTTGCTGTGGGATAGGCCCTGCCATGGACTGTCTTCTCCTGAAGACCCTCCCCAGCAGTGGGTGGGCCCTGAGTGAGCCTTCCCCTGCTGTGACCTTCTGCCTGGTTCCTGGGGAGACCCAGCTTTGGTTTCAGAAATGGTCCCAGGATTGAACAAAGACCTTTCTGTGGTTTTACAACACCATGTCTGCTACATGTGTGGTCACCCTAGCCATTCACGCTAGCCTAGGCAGAACATCATGATGGTCTCAATGACACCAAGACCTGCCACAGGAGGTCCACACCAGGAAGAGGACCTCGGAGGGCATGTTCATGGCAGGAGAGGTCTGTCCAGAACTAAGTGCTCGCCCGAACAGAAGGCTTGCATGGGTGGGGGGCACAGCCACAGTCTCAGCAGCTGGACTTCGGAGGTTGTCTCCACTGCCTACCCAACAGGGGTCCAGTGTGCCTGTCCCCTCTCCCCATAGCCTAGGGAGATGAGAACACTGTCAGGGGAACCCGATCTGCCACCTCCATTGGAGAAAGCACTACTTACCGGGGGACCCTTGGGTCCAGGGAAGCCAGTGGGGCCTTGGGGTCCGTTGGGTCCCTGGGAACAGAGAATGTCCAGTTTGAGGAGGTGTACTTCCTGTTAGCAGCCCCCACTGTTCCCCCACTGTGGCACTGGCTGCACCTAGAACCTTTTCCCTGTTTAACCTGACCCTGCTTTTCCCATTTGAGTCTAAAGGAAGTGAGAAGAGAGGGAGCAAATGCAAGAGGGAAGATAGATAGAAGGGTAGTAGACGATAGATAGGTAAGATAGATAATAGACAGACAGACAGATAACAGATAGATAGATCGATAGATAGATAGATAGATAGTAGATGATAAGTAATATAGATAATAGACAGACAGATGATTGATAGATAGATAGATAGGACAGATAGATAGATAGATAGATAGATAGATAGATAGATAGATAGATAGATAGATAGATAGATAGATAGATAGATAGATTCCCTCACTAGGAAATCTGGTTGCCAAGAAACATGGCAATGCTCCAGAGTTCTCTACTCTGTATGATGTCAAGAGTCAATTTCTGTGGTGTCAGTCACCTCTAGCACACTAAGGCCAGGTCCAGAAGCTGGGATGAGCCACCCTTGGGCCTCAGCAAGCCTGCTCCTCTGCAGAGCACCGTGGGCCTCCTTTACTGGCCCACCCAGGGTTAAGTGTATGTCTGGGGTCAGATTAGTCCCTGAAAAATTTCCTCATAGCCCATGCTGGGAAGACTCTTACCCGCTCACCAGGAGGGCCAGCTGGGCCATCACCTCCGGAGTTGCCCTGTGAGAGGAAAGGTCACCATGATTGTTTTCCCAAGGTCATCCTGACCCCAGTGCAGGGCATTGTGTAGCAGCATTGAGCCTTAGCTCCATGCTAGCCTGCCTCTGTGCACAGCCAACTATGGAACCAGCATGAGCAGGATCGTAGCATTGCCAGAACGGGTCCCCATGAGTAGCTGGACACAGGCTGTGCTTCAGGATCATTCCATGTACCTAGCTGCTTCTCAGGAGCGCTCTCTCTCTCTCTCTCTCTCTCTCTCTCTCTCTCTCTCTCTCTCTCTCTCTCTCTCTCTGTGCGCACATGCATATGTTAGGGATGGGTCAGCTCTGACTCTCAGCTAACTGGAACCGCCTCTCAGCAAGTTCCCCCCTCCCAAGAATGATTTTTTAAATTTTTATGTGTATGGACGTTTTGCCTGCACACATATCTATGCATCAGGCACACGCCTGGTGCAGCAGAAGACAGCATCAGATCTCCCAGAACTGCAGTTCCACATGGTTTTGTACCACCATGTGGGTGCTGGGAACCAAACCTCGGTCCTCTGCCTCTTTAGCCCCCTATTCTTGATTTTTACTGGTTAGAACTAGACAGCACAGTATTCGAGGCTTTCACCCAGATTTACAGCGGGGAGAACTTGCTTCATTCCTGGGCATGAGAAGTCCTTGCAGGGGTAGGCTCAGTTTCTGCCTGCACCAGAAAGAACCTTCCAGGAAAGAGCTCTACAGTTCCCAGCCACCTTTGCCAGAAAAAAAATGAGGCTTCCCCACCAGACCTGTGCTAGACTGACTTCCTGGGTCTGAAGCCACACAAGAATGGGGGGGGCAGGTCTGTCCTTCCTCTGTCTGTCGGGTCATTTGGGGGTTACCCTTAGCCATGTGGTCCAATCATGCCATTTGCTGAAGGATGCTAACAGGCAGACTCCCTTGACTGATGTTCAAGAAAACTGTTCTTTTTGTCTTTGTTACATGAAAAGGCCACTGACCACCCTCTCATGCCTCGAAGGACCAGGAACATACCTTAGGACCAGGCTTCCCCGTGATGCCCCGTGAGCCTCGTTCACCCCGCGGGCCCTGAACAGACAGACAGAGAGAAGGAAGGCCAGTTAGCTCAGAGGCGTCAGAGTCACAGCCCACCCACCTACACCCTCACCCTTTGCCACAAGGATGGTTACCGTTGGGCCTCGCTGTCCCCGTGGTCCTGGCTTTCCAGGTGTCCCCTAAAAACAGAGAATTGGATGTGAGTCACACCGGGCACGTGTGGCCCTGCTCAGCATGCTGTCCCCACTCCCCCCCACACACACACACACACACTCCAAGGGAGAGACTTCATGAGTCCAGAGTGAGGCCAGGAGGGCCTGTCTAGGGGTGAATGGGAGCGTGTAAGGGCAGAAATAGTGATGGCAATGACTGCTGCTTAGCTGGTTCATTTGCTCCCTCCCCTACTTCCCTCCCTCCTTCCCCTCTTCTCTCTTCTCCTTTTAGGAGGCACAGAAATCATTACATGAAGAGAGAAGAAAGTCAACTCCTATCACACATAATTTTCTTCTGCTACTGTTAAGAATATTAGGCATTAAATTTTCATCAGGCTCTGCAGGCGCGAAGGGAAACTGCAATTTAACATATAAATCATATATCGAAGAGTCCCCGGCATCGCTCGGAGTTCAGTCCTTTTGCTGTTGCTGATCTGCATTTTCCGAACCACAGAAAGCAAACTCGGGGTATTTATTTTCTGTTTTTTACCATAGCAAGGATATAATGGCCGGCAAGTGCAGTTTACACACAGCACACAGATGTGATGGATGGAGCAGAGCCTCCCGTGCTCTGAGGTTCATCCCAGGTTTATCCTGGTCTCTACCAACAAAGCTAGGTTAGCTTATAGCTGAAGCCACAGAATGAGTCTCTCCTTAGCATTTTCAACTGGCTTACTGTCAGAAGCAAAACAGCCTCCCATTTTTAAAAGCATTTAATGAAACAATTCACAGCAAATGAATTATGGTTGTTTTCTGTTTGTTTGTTTGTTTGTTTTCCTTAACAACATATTCAGTCCTGTTACAATGCTTCAGCTCTGTGACAACA
This sequence comes from Tokudaia tokunoshimensis, assembly GCA_036184795.1. Lineage (NCBI taxonomy): Eukaryota > Metazoa > Chordata > Mammalia > Rodentia > Muridae > Tokudaia > Tokudaia tokunoshimensis. The sequence continues at coordinate 1,457,543 of BTHU01000004.1, read as the reverse complement.
TCTTTTGGCTTCAGGTAAATACCTGCATATAAAAATTAAGTAACATACCTGCTCTCTTCTCATGCTAAATGTGTGCCCTTATCGACAGTGTAAGCAACCTGACTCACCAGGGTATGTGTGTGAGCCAGGCTGGGCTGTCCACACTTCTGTCCCTCTCTCACCATTAGCACCACCTGGATCACAATCCGGATCCCATCTGACCTTGCAGCACACCTGGGATCCAGATGCAGCCTGCCCTGATGGTACTGGGGCATCTCAGGCACTCAAGTCTTGGCTGCAGGCAAACAGGTTCCATCCGGGTCCTCGTGTAGCATGGTGCTCAGCAGGGCATGTGGTAACCTAACCCTCACTAGAGCTTGGCCTACTGATCAGGCTATACCTCCAGGACTCCCTCACAAAGTAATTGCTCAGGGGCACCTGGTCTCCAGTCCCTGAAATGGACTTGCCTATGACTCTTCCAGAGCCAGAGTCAAGCTGATATATAAAGAGCCTTGAATGTGTTGGGAACCACAGTGGGGCCTTCCTCGCCTGGGACCCCTCCAAGGGGCGGGATACAGTCTCTTCATAGGACATTGCTTTTTGAGTATCATGACACTGCCTTGGGATGCAGCTGGTTTGACAGTGCAGTCTTGCTTCTGATGGTTTCGTATTTAACCTCCCACTGTCAGGCACAGACACGAGCCACCATCTCTGCAGAAGTCAGATCTCTCGTAACAGAGGACTGAAGTGTATAGGTAGCACTGAGTAAGTGGCAAACACACACACACACACACACACACACACACACACACACACACACACCATGTAAACCCTGTCTGGCATCCAATACTAGAGGCAGCCTGCAAGCAGAACTGGTTGGTCTCCAGGGTGCAGTGCAGACCAGCCCACTTCACAGCCCTCGGTCCCTTCCTGATCCTCTCCCACATGGGACCAGGACTACCTTCAAAACTGTCCCCAGAGTCATCCCATGACTAAACCCTGGCTGCCTTGGGACAAAGACACTGTGGAGGCAAGACCTCCACCCACTCCGCTAGCCCAGGCCTCTGCACTGGGCTCAGCTACACCAGCTTCTCTAAGCAGTTCATCTTCCCTCCCCACCCCCAGCCCCTTTCTGGTCTCAGCAGGAACATCTCTGCCTCCTGGAATTACCCAGGCCTAGGGGCTGGGTTTCTCCTTCCTTACGTGCTCATTACCCTTGAGCACTGGTTACTGGCTGTTCCTTATCTTGCTCAGTCATTGGAGCATCCCCTGCCTGGTAAGCTCCTAGCTTAGCAAGGACTTAGGGAACGTGCAGTGCAAGTGAATGAGCTGCCTTCTGTGAAGCCCCACGTCACCACACAAGCGAACAACAGGGTAACACAGCCTGACCCCTAGGGTCAGCATTCATTCAGGCTATGGTTTTGCCCCCAAGGCTGTTTGCAAGGCCAGACCAACCTCCAACATTCATGGCCAGTTAGGGAAGCCAACATACCTTGTGGTCGTACCCAATTTTCTGTTGGGCTCTTGCTTAGGCCAAGTAACAACCCATGAGCTCCCCCATTTTATCCCTGCAGCATATTCCACACTGTGAGACCCAGGACTTCTTTTTGCAGGGAGTATCTCCAAATATTTTAGGGCACAACCCTCCCCCCAACCACTAGTCAGATGACTCTAGATAGAGAGTCTGAGAGAGAGGGATAGATGATAAACGATAGATGGATGGATGGATGGATGGACGGACGGATGGACAGACAGATGATAGGTGGATGAAGAGAAAATTGAAGATATGTAGAAAAATAGAAAGATGATAAAGGGACTGCGTGAGAGAGAGGTAGATGGTGGCAGTAGAGAGGGTCCTCTCTGTGTGCTCCCTTCCAGGATAGCCCTACTCCCTGCATTGTGAGGCTAGTGACCACCAGCTTGTCTGTAGTCTCAGCTACCCTGAAGTCATTCTCCTGGCTTTTAAGAGCACACAGACTCTGCTTTACCCATGGCATGTGGCATTCTGATGAAGCAATGTCCCATGAGGAAAACCATGTGTGCTCTATGTCATGGAGGAAAGGCAGCTAAGAACACTCTCTTCTGTGTCCTCAGCCACCAATGGCCTCTCTGTGTCCAGCATGTCCAAGGCCCATGGTGACCATCACACTCCATCTCCCAGTGCTTGGGCTCTGTGACTCTACCCAGAGACATCCAGGAGGGTTTCTGCAGGGAAGGCCTGAGCCAAAAGCAACATCACAGAAGGCAGGTGGATATCGTGATCCCCAAGTGGAACCTCAAGAGACCTCTGTCAGGATGATAACCGGGAGAACCGACGGCGTCATGCCCTGCCCTATATTTACAACCATGGTAACTTCCAATGGGGACTGTAAGTCTGGGAGTCACTGTGCATAGCCCCAAGGTATATCACCTAGCCTCCAGGAGGTGGTGGATCTCAAAGAGAACAAAATATCACCCTGTTTCTCCCTGTAAATTAGGATGCAGGAAAGTCTCCCAGAAAGAGAAGACTGGAGGAGCCCCAAGAGCTTCCTGGCTCCTGTCCATCAAAACCTTCACTTTCCCAGCATACTCTTCCTTCTTGCCGCTGCCCCTACCTATCACAGTGCCTCCATAACGGAAAGGCCTAGAGTTCAAGATCAGCTACTTATGAAAAGTGCTTTAGAGAACCAGTGGAGAAAAGTCAACAGGGCATTGACCAGAGAGCCAGCACCTACACACCAAGTGACCACGGTCCTTACCCTGCCACCCTTCTCTCCGTTGGCACCCGGGAAGCCAGGGAATCCAATAGAACCCTGCAAGAGAGTTAAGGGAAGATGAAACATGACCACCAAGCCAGGCACGAGGGCTACACTGTCATGCTTATTAGGGAGAGTCCTTCTTCTTCGTACACAACCACCTATGTACCCCCCCACACACACACACTAGCCACTCTATCACTCACCAACCCCTGGAACACCCACTCACCTACAACCACCTATGTACCCCCACACACACACACTAGCCACTCTATCACTCACCAACCCCTGGAACACCCACTCACCTACAACCACCTATGTACCCCCCCCACACACACACACTAGCCACTCTATCACTCACCAACCCCTGGAACACCCACTCACCTATAACCACCTATGTACCCCCCCCACACACACACACACTAGCCACTCTATCACTCACCAACCCCTGGAACACCCACTCATCTACCTTGTTATGCTCCCATCATTCACTGTCCAGCCACTCGCCACCCACTCAATAAATATTTCCTGAACTTTCTCCAGACCCCAAATCTAAACCCCAAAGTCAAGTCCTAGCATGCTCCATTCTGTTCCGCTCAATCCTTCAGAGGATGTGCGATGACAACTGATGTTTTGGGGGATGGGAGAACATTCATTGCTCAGGTTCCCTGGAAATGGGGGCTGCATCTCACAGCTCTGTCCACTGGTCCTGCTGTCATACTTTGTGACCTGTCCATAACCCCCGAACTAAAGTGTCAGTTTGCCAATTCAGGCATGGACTGTAATATCTAACATTTTCAAGTCTATAGACACTCAGGGGCCAAATATGGTTTAGACTTTGACCTGCCAAGCATCCAAACTCACTCTATATACAAAGAGACATCACAAGGGTTCCCCAGGACATACCAAGGGCAGCCCGCTGCCCATCAGTGTGCGTGTTGTCTACTGCCCTCTGTGAGCCTCTGCCCTCCAGGTGGCTGACACTCTGACCTGAGAACAATCCTATTCCAGAAGTCTGCTTGTTTCTACACTTTGCCTTCCTCCTCTATGACTGTCTGCTCACCCAGGCAACTGATTGAAACAAACGGACCTGGGGTGGATGACAGAACTCCCAGGCTGCCATAAAGCCCACTGCTGCATGCAATCATAGCCTGAGAACACTTCCTCATGTCCCCAAGACTGCCAGCACTTAGTCAGCCCACCCTCTGCTCTCAGATGCCTCCTCTCCTTTTCTCTCTTCCTGAGAAAGGGACCTGAAGAGAAGAAAAGTCAATGCGCTTGGGTGGGTGGCTCTCGGTGGGGGCTGTTGGAGTCCCATCTAAGGGACACTCTCCTGCAGGCTGGGTGTGTGCCCACACACAGTGGACAGGAGGATAGGCCACTGCTTGCCCATACAGCCCTTCCTCGTTCAGGCTCTTGTGAGTGAAAGAGTGAAGCTGGTACGCAGTGGAAGGGCGGGGATGCAGATCGGGGGTAGGCTGGCTGCGTGCTGCTAACCAGCTCTCCAGCGCAGGCAGTCTTATTGTTTAAGAAGAAACCATGAATAATAAAATGTGGGATAAGAAGAAAATAATGTTCTCACTGATTTCCAAAGCCTTCAGGACCTGTTCCACTTAAGCCTGAACATGAGTGCAGATGAGACAACGGCTGTCCCTCTTCTGCTCCATTATAAACAGTCTCCATACTTCCAAAGTAAGTGGGGCTAAGAGGAGGCTGGTGTGGATAAGTCGGCCGCCAGGGGTAGTTTCTGCCCTCTTCTCTGAAAGGCTCAACTCATTGTGCATGTGTTTTCTTTGAGTTTGGTCAAATTAACACCAAAGGCTGCCTGGGGAATGCGATCACAGCAAACGCATTGTTCCACCATGGCACAGAGGCCACTCAGAGGTAGAGAACGGAAGAAAGGGTCTGGAGTGTGAGACAGTGCCTGCTGGGACATACTTAGCGGGGCTTAAATTAAATTACCTTTGGCCCTTGTCTTCCTGGGTATCCCGGTAATCCGGGCACTCCAAGCTTTCCCTAGGAGCAGAAAAAAAAAGACTCATGAACCATAAACATGACTTTTCTCAACCTTGTTCTGTAAACATGGGTGCTGATGTATTCTGAGAGGAGCCAGGGCAGGTTGGAAGGGTAGGGATGGCATGCAGAGGCAATTGGATCTTCCCAGGAACTGAGTGGGTCTCTAAGCCTTCAGGAAGTAGGGTGTGCTGATCCTACCAGCATGCATGGAAATCCAAACAAGCAAAGAGATGGGTACCATGGCCAGGAAGAATATTCTTATCTGTGGGGGTTCTGAATACTCTGTAAGAGTTCTAGCCACAGTGGGATGGGTATTCAAGTGTGACTTGGGTGAGACCCCCAAGACACACACACACACACCTACTGGGAGAGGTGACAAAAGGCTGGGGGTAGTGGCATAGACTATTCAGGAATCCTACTACCTATGCTGAGCATAGGAGTGGCCATCTGGCACTAAGACACCTCTAAGCATAGTCGAGTATTATAAACACAAACCTTTTCCCCAGTTGGTCCCAGGGGGCCAGGATCGCCATTGGGACCACCTCGACCTTTTGGGCCTTCAGGACCATCTTCTCCACGGGGACCAGGTGGGCCGATCTCCCCCTGCAATCATAAATGAGGAAGTTAGGGTGATCCTTCCCAGTCTCCACTGCCAACTGATCCCTCCTACCACCTTGGAGAAGGGCTGCAAAATAGGCATGCTGTGCTGTGCAGCATGAGCCGCACTTGCCTGACCTCTCTGTGACAACCAATGGCAAATCCAAGGTGTAGCTGGGCCATTGTCATCCCTCTGCACTGACTGCCACCATGGCTGCCATCCCTGCTTCCTGGCTCCCCTGTCTAGTTAAGGGACTCTTAGCTAAAATAACTGGTTAGCAACAGTGGCTGTGAACAGCTCTGCCCCTGCATTAGTCTGGGTTTTCTAAAGGAATAATAATCATTCCAGGAAAGACCCCACCCAGAGGAGTGTTCCTTAGTTGATCCAGACCCAACTGTCACAGTCCCCAAATTCACCTTCTTCTGAAGCCTCGGGAGGCATCAAGGGGACCTGTCCCCAGCTGGGAGTGATCTGACTATACCCACACCCAGGAGACCCAGAGACTCCATCCAGTGTCCCTAGTTGCAGGCATAAAGTCTAGGGACTTTGACCTACTCAGGCCACAGAAGCACTGAATAGCATCCCTGGAGTTCTAGTGACCCGTGCCTGAGTCCTCCTCTGACTACCTGCTTCTAAGAGCAGCTGCAGACAGATGGATGAGCATCACATCCAAACAAACTGCTCAGAGATCAATGACCTCAGAGCTCCTGAGCACCAATTGACCCACAGAACTAGAAGTCCCTATCCTGGGAAAGCACCCTTTTAACCCATTGATCCTTTAGGTATTCCCATCTGAGTACCTACAGAAAGCCCAGAGCAAGGCTGTTTGTAGAGAAAGAAAATCATAGCACCTGCTCCCCCAACTCAACTCACCCTCCTCTACTGAAAACTGATCTGTGCTCCCAGGAAGTATCTTTTGTGTGATTCACTACGTCTGTCTGTCTGTCTGTCTGTCTGTCTGTCAACTCCTGTCTCCTATTTCAAAATCATCTCCAACTCATCTCTTTATAAACACCAAACTGGCTGCAAACTCATACCTATCCTCCTGCCTGTCTCCTGACACTGACTATAGGCACGCACCACCACACTTGTGCCTCAGTTAAGTAAAATTTAATTGTCTGTGCCAGATCAGCAGAAAGAGGTAGTCAAAGGGACTTCTGCCTCTCAGCAAGAGGCACTGAGAATCCCTCACTTGGAGGAGACCTGGGGCAGTCACCCTCAGCAGCAGCATAAGAGAACAAGTCCCTTTTATATTCTCCTCTTCAGACAGACATGGCGGTGGCGTCAGACACCCCATCAGGTTGTGGCAGAGTCAAGTGCATAGGCCTTCTTGTTCTGGAATGTTGGGCAGAGGTGTTTCCAGGGCCTGCTATGAGGATAATTACACAAGCAGACAACAGGCCCGAACTAACAGATAGACGGCACTCGGGTATATGCAACAGCTGGGCTACCAGACACACAGTGTGGCACCTTCTGTCAGGTTCTGAGTTATTCTGAAGTTGTGAGAAAATTTCTCAGCAGGAGCTAACAGGCGACTCTATAAATCAGCTCCTAAAACCACCCTCAGTGTCACTGTTAACCCCTGGTTCATTGTGCTCGCTGTGCTGGGAACCCCCACCTGAGCAAGCCAGGACCTTTTCTGCACCAACAGCCTTCTCTGGATCTGGGATGGGAAACTTGTCAGAAAGCAGCCAGGCTGCGGGGCTTCACCCATGGACCAGCAGGGTGTTGGGGTCGAATGGGCTTCAAAAATGATTTGGGGTACATCCTGGGGATCAGGAAGGTCCAGGAGATCAGCAAAACCTCAGGAGGGTGCAGGAGGGACTACAGATCCTCAGCGGCACATGGTCCTGCTAGCCATCTGCTACATCTTGGACAGGGATTTGCTTATGGGTCTCTCTGGAGTGTTTCCATCCCCTCCTTCCTCTTCATTCTCTCAAGTCAAATTTCTCTGTAATCCAGGGTCCCCAGTCCTCACTAAGACACCTATCCAGCACCCAGGGTAGAGTGCCAATGACCAAGCTGTCCTTGGAGTTACCATGTGTGAGAGCTGCCCTGACTTTGGAATGGAGACTGAGGAACAGGCTAGAGAGCGCTGCACAGAGCCCCTGGGCTCCAGATATTCTGTCCTCAGACTCAGATTTTGTAGAAGTGTTTGCCTTCCTTCTGATAAGATGTTCTGTGGTCCCAAATACCCCATGTTTCCAGGCAGGTCCCCAAACCCATTCTTCTTGTCCCTGGCCCAAGTCCTACACCCACAACACTCACCCGGTCACCCTTTATTCCCATGTCGCCTTTAAATCCTGGGAAGCCATCTTCACCCTGAATAGAAACAAAGAATACATCAGTCTGTAGAAAAGAACTCCACTCCACAGCCGTACTGTCCACTCACAATGGGCCTGCACAACACAGAGCCCCCAGCCCAGGACAGAGGCAGGAGAGCTGTCCCGGGAGGAAACATTCAGCCTGCATGAGGCCTGCATACCCTGGGCTGCTACATTATGCATGATGTATCATAGCCACAGGTCCTCAGACACCCCTCTCCCTTGAGTCTCCTTATCTGCTGTCCTAGGCTGTTTGGGACAGTCAGGGACTTTCCTGGTAAGACAGCATCCCCAGGGAACCCAGTTACATCCTTCCAGGAATGTAACAAGACACATCCTGTCTCATGAAGACAAACAAGACAAGATAAAGCAGTAAAGCTGGGACTCTGGAAATCATCTTCAAAGAGACCCTCCAGTAATAGAGTCCCAACGGGATGGGGAATCTGGGACATAGGGTTTGGAAAGAGTCCTGGGGAGCAAGACCATGGCAGGCAGTACCACATTCTACAGTGTGGCTTATATGTTGTGTCACCAAGCTGGGCAGTGGTGGCGCACACCTTTAATCCCAGCACTTGGGAGGCAGAGGCAGGCGGATTTCTGAGTTTGAAGACAGCCTGGTCTAAGGAGTGAGTTCCAGGACAGCCAGGGCTACACAGAGAAACCCTGTCTTGGAAAAAAAAGTGTCACTGGGCTGGACATGCCTTCACATGTCTTGACTCTGAGCCCTGAGACTGGACTGTAAAACTAGATAAGACTCTGCAGGAATTCTGGGCCTCTCAGGTGAGAACTGACCACCACGAGGACTGCTGCCTGCAAAGGACCCGCAGGGACAAAGGTATGTGAATACAGCCATGTGGCCATCCTAGGGTCTCCTGAGTAGATGCTCTGGGCCAGCCCAGGAGATGCTGACAGTACCATGGTCCTCAGCTTCCTTCGGGGTGGCATCAATTCCTCTCCACATTCAGAGGCAACCCCACAGAGTCCTGTACCACACTGAGCCAGCCCACCCTCAAGGGGACAGATTCTTACCTTCTCCCCCTTGGTGCCCTTCAGACCTCGGATGCCATCTGCCCCCTGTGCAAGCAAGAAAAGAGAGTGATCACAAACACGTGTGGCCCAGGAGGGAGCAGCTCCCACAGGCAATATGAAGGCCTTAGATGAGCCCTCATCCAACATACCTCCATCTCCGGAGGGAGAGTCATTTCCTGTTCTCTCATTGATTGACAGGAGCTCATGTGAGGCCCCCACTGTTCTTAACTCCTATACCGACCTCTGACTCCTTCTGCACAAACATCCAAACTTCCCCCTGCCCAATTATTCAAAGGTCTGCTATTGCCTTTCTAAAGGCCCAAAGCCCTGCCAACAGTTTCCAGACTAACATGACTGCCTGTTCTAGGAAGAGATCCTCAATCCTGTAGCTAAGAAAAACTCAATGCAGGCTGGCAAGTTAAGATCCTGGCCCTTTCTGTGGCTTCTGAAGATATCCCAGATTTCTGCATGCCTCAGTTTCCTTATCTGGAAGTGACAAGGACTCCAGCCTATTTCTACTGTTGGAAAAGGGTGATCTGAAAGTCCTCAGGGCAGTGCCCAGTGCGTACTAGACATCCAGTGGACAACAGCTGTGCATCCAGTGGACAACAGCTGTGCATCCAGTGGACAACAGCTGTGCATCCAGTGGACAACAGCTGTACACTGGCTCTTTGAGTGAATTCTGCATTATCATTGAAAGGTGACATGGTATTGCACCGACTAATGTCACAACCTTGAGTGTGGCTGGCCTCAGCCCAGGGTGGACCACATCGAATCCTTGTTAGACACAGCTCTAAGGACACACGGCAGGTTCCCTTTCTTCCATTCTCAGTGGTCCCAGTCCCTCTGCTGACAGATGTGAAATCATAAAACCTAGCGACAGATGAAGCCACAGCTTCACGGTCCATGCCTTCTGACCTTGGGTTCCTGAGAGGGGTGACATCTACCTACATGGCCTCACTGTTGACTCCAGGGGTTGCCTCAAGCCACCTCTGCATAGGACCCCAGAGAGTCACAAGGCTCAGTTTCTTTGTGATTGAGACTGCAGCCTGGGCCTGAGCCACCTTCTGGACCCAGGTGCCACCAGCTGCCCTCTGCTGGCCAGAGATCCACATAAGTTTGGTAGTTCTGAGGTTGGGGCTGGGAAGAGCTTTCGGGGGAAAAAAAACTCTTTCGAATGGAGACATATAGACCCAGGAGCCAGGGCTGTGATCTGGGCTTTGACACAGGAAGGTAGGAGCGGCAAGCCAGGTGCACAGGCACCCTGAGATCTCAACCACTTCTCAAGGAAGGAGGGATTGGAGCATCAAGAGACAAGCCCATTGCTGACAACATCCCTACTCAGTATCCCATGATGCACAGCTTAGAATGTGGAATGGAGGGGCAAGAGGGCAGCTGCTGAACAGGGAGAATCTGGATAGCAGCTGGATCGGAGCAGCTCTTCTCACTCATCCCAACCCCGAATAAATGGATGTGGCTTTACAGCAGAGGTGCCCAGCCCATTAGGAAGGCAGCCCCTGGCCCTTAAAAGCAGCCGTCGATGGAATGGGCCCTAGGGAAGGGGTGCTGACTCTAGGGAGTCTGCTCTGTGCTTACTCAAACCTGAATCAATGGTGGGCAGCAAACTGAAAAATGAAGAGGGGCCGAGAGCAGACATGGATGTATCATGACATGTCCACACAGAGTCTGTGAGCAAGGTTTGCCTCATGCACCCAAGTAACAGGCGTTTAAGAACATCTGTGGTCCAACGGACCCAGGAAGGTACAATGTGCCCTGTCTGGCCAGCTGCCTTGGAACCAACAGTTTCCAAACCCTGTTCTTTTCCTGATATGCCTTCTGGATCTCTAGAAGTCTCCATAGAAGAAGACAGTGGGTGGTACCTAGAGTCCTGCCCACCATCTCACTTTTCTAGGCATCTCTGTGGTGGAGCGAAACAGAAACAGAAGAATGCAACAGAGATGAACTCTCAGGTCCAGCCCTGCTGATGCAGATCTGCAAACACAGTGGCTCATGACCCTGAAGCAGAAGGATCATGAGTTTAAGGCCAGACACCTAGGCAACTTAGTGAGATTCTTCCTCAAAACAAAGAGTGAAAAGAAGGGGTTTATTTAGCTTGGTGGTAGAGTACTCATGGGATGTGGTCAAGCCCTGAGTTCATCTCTTGGTGGGTAAGAGAGTCTGTCTGCTCTTTCTACCTTATGAGGAGGCTGCAGTGAGAAGAGCCAGGTTGTGAAGCAGAAAGTGGCCCTAACCAAATGATGATCTACTTTCACCTTTGACCTTGGACTTCCAGCCTCTATTGCAAAACCCTAGATCATGGAATTTTTCTTATAGCAGATAGGCCATGACAGAACCCTATCTTGGGAAGAAACTCAAGTAGGAAATAATCAGATCTCTCTACCCTAATGGTGACAGCTCCCACACCTACCTCTGCTGTGCCCATGGGCCTGGCATTCATGAGGTGGCCACCACCATGTCTGTTCTCAAGAGCACAAGGGGGCAGAACTATCTCTTTCTCTTGTGAAAACTGTCTTAATGATTGCTTCCCTCTCTGCTTCCAAGACTAACTGGATTGCTCATGTTATGAGTGAATTTTAATAAGATAGATAGATAAGAAGAGCATTCCCTATAAACATTTTAAAGTAAACACCTTTCAGCTTGCAGAAGAAGCGTTATGCAATTAGTCATGTATAGGAGCTGCCAAAGGCTTGGGATAGGCGACAGGAATTTGTAAGATAAATTCCCGGAGAGCTCCTATAATCAGCACTGCTGTTCAGATATCCCCCTCACAGCCTTCAGTAGGCACTGTGTCAGGAAAAACATGTTTTAGAAGGAACCTGACCTGCCTAAGGCTGCCATCCTCAAGAAGTTGCTCTTGAAACTGGGATGTCAGGGTTTCTGAGGCACAGAAACAGGACCATTTGGGTTCAAGTCTAGACAGGGGTACCATGCTTGGTGGGACTCTGGACAGTCTCCAGACACTGAGGTTGTGAGTTCTGTACCCTCCACACCCCAGGGAGGCTGTATACTATGGGTCTGCATCAATGCTGTACAGAGAGAAAGTACCACAAAGTACATTGGTGAGGGCAGTGGCCTGGGTCATGTTTATATAAATTCTTTAAACTTGGTTGTTATTTTGTGGTGTGCTTGTGCATATGTGCACACTCACAGGGGGCACACTTGTGCTTCCCTTCACGTCCCTTTGAAGGAAGGAGTTGTTATCTTTTTTGCCTGGGGCTGGGATGGGGGAGAGAGACCGGAGCTTTGAGATGTTACAAAGTCCCTGTTATGGTGAAGGAAGAGACCTTGTCTATGCTCATCTTCTACACAGGAATGTGCCTTTGCCCCAGGAACCTTGGAACTCAAGATTAAATCACGCAGCTCAGAGCAAACTCAGTTAGTGCTGAAGGGACAAAGGGGACCTTGCTCTCAATATTGCTCTGGCACTCTGCGTCCCATTTAACAAGGTTCCAGGAATTTCTACCAGCAGAAACACAATTGTAAACAAATGGACATCTCTCACGAACCCAGCCTCCTGGGGACTTGAGAGGACATACTAGTCTTTTTCCTCATTCAATATGCCAGTGGCTCAAAGGACTGTTTCTGGGCTTCCCCAGGCTGGCCATGTCCCTGCCTCATGAGATCCACATCCGTGAGAGGCTCCAGAGGTCAGCCTGGTATGAACAAATGGTAAACATGAGAGGGTAGTCAGTACAGTACCCTGCTCTTCATAGGTTGACTAGGAGGTAATCCCTCATCCTGTAGCAGTCTGTCCCTTAGCTGACAGACAAGATTCTCACCTGCTCAGACATGCTGTCTGGGGTCCCAGCATGTACATCCTGACCTGGGGACCTAGGCTACTCTAGAGTGCCTAGAGCAGGTCTCAACAACAGAGAAGTTGCCAGGAACCAGCCAGGTCCATACATCCATCCCACCCTGACTTCCATGAAGACCCAGAGCTGCAGAATCCTTACCTTAACTCCTCGTGGACCCGGGTAGCCGATGGGACCCTGGGGGCCGGGAGGACCCTAAGATCAAAGTGAAGAAAACATTAGCTACTTTCAGGTGTGCCTGGGCAACCTCTGTGGGACCCTAGGAAGCAGTCTTGTGGGAAGATACAGGAGGCCCTGCCTGTGGTCCTCACTGGTACTGATGCTAATGATGGAGGCAGTGGGTGGTGCCTTTCAAAGAACAAAAATATCTGAGGATAGTCAGATGCTGTGTCCAGCTTCAGGAGGCCAGGAGGGATGAGAGAGAGGGGTTACCATGTAACAGAAGGAAACAAAGCACTGGGTTGAGAAGAGACAGGGCCATTAAATAACATGTCTCCATCCTAGGGACCTTGATGGGAGACAATTTTCAGCCAAGGTAAACAAGGATATCCTGTCTAGGGAAATGGCATCCTTCAATAGTCAAAAGCCCTTTCCCATGACTGACTGAAGCTTACAGTCCCGGCACTGCCCCTCCCCCCATGCCCCACCCACCACCCTGCTTAGGAGACCAATACAGAGACTGGCTGCTGAGGCAGAGTGCAGTAGGTACCCACCTGACCTCCTTTCTCTCCTGGAGGACCTTCTTTGCCAGGGTGCCCCTGTCACAAGAAGAAAGGTCTTCATTAGTTAGCCACCTGCTCAGAAAGAGGCCTCCTACCTTAGCAGTATTTACGTTCCAATCCCCCAGCTCTGTCCTCTCCAGGGGGAAAAGTGAAAATCAAGGACTTCCAGACAGGCAACCAAGCCACTTCTAGTCCCTGGACCTCAGCTGATTCGTCTGCAAAATGGGAAGAAGCAGTGTGGCCTTGCAGTTGGCTGATCATGGAAGGACATTAGTGTCTGATGATGAGAATGTGTAGCAGGCTACCCTGAGGCCAGCCTACCCTCCAGGGCAGACTTCATAGGCCACAGGGGAGACTAGGTTCAAGGTCACACTAGCCAGATGAACCCACAGGATAATGAACTTAGACAAGACTTCTGGGTCCTGAGTTGTAGGACCAGCAAGGGCCACACGATGTCTGCCAAACACAGCAATTGGCTGTTTGGGGAAACTGAGGGCAGGCAGGTAGGGCAGAAAGAAAACCATCTTGTCACATGACTGAGTGCCTCAGTCACATCCTAGAGGGTCTCTGAGTCCTGAGAAACAGAGCAAAGGTGAGAGGTGGTCCTGCAGAGGCACCTGTGTCCTCTGACCGTGTCTCACCTACCTGCACCAGACTAATTACATTCTTCACAAAGCAGCCAACTGACCTGGGGTCACAGAGCCACAGGGAGAGAGGAAAGCAAAAAGGCTGTGCTTGCTTATGGACATGCAGTCTGGCCACCACCTTTTCCAGGCTATGGGGAGGGGCTCAATTCTACCTTGGATACATTGAAACTATGGTGCATGCTTGAGCAAGTCCCTGGCCCGCTCTAGGCCCATACTTCCTCAGATGAAGAATGCAAAGATAAATGCGTGCTCTGGCTTGAGTGGGTAAAGATCTGGGGCCCTGTCTCTCCAGGGGAAGAGCTGGGCCTGTGCTCCATCGCTTCTCTTGGCTGGAGCTCTAACAAGTGAGTTGGGACACAAAGTTGCCATGACCTTGGAGGGAAACTAAGGCACCCACTGGTGGATTGTGGCTGCTGTTCTGGCCCTGAGGACAAGCTGGACCAACCCCTGCCTTTCAGAAATGATGATCACACTTGTGTTCGGTCCATGTGCCCTACACACGCTTAAGGTACCAGAGGTTCTTGGTTACAAGGCTGAATGTAAGACACCAAGGAGAGAATGTCCCACCACAGGCAGACCTGTGGTCTTCTTCTCAGTGTCCACCCACCACATGGATCTACATGCTCAGGAGTTAGGGTGGGTGGGCACCACGAGATGTCGTAAGCCAGGACATGCAGTGAGGGTCACTAGAGAAAGCAGATGCCCTCGCCATGTGTGACTCCTTCAGAGGCATGCTAGAAACGGCCTGTGCTTACACCGCAGAGAGCACCAGAGACACCAGGAAGAGATTCCCTAGGTGCTCAGCAAGCACCAAGCAGAGTGTGACAGACAGGAGCTGGGGCACACCCCTGCCGTGGCTGCTCAGATGCCTTAGACGTGTCTCCGCTGTGTTCTAGAAGGAAGCAACTGCGGTGGAGGGGCCCAGGGCTCATTTTGTAACCATGAGGCTGGGGAGAGGAGAAGAAAATTTAACACTGACAACTCTTACTGCTGTGCAAGGCTAGGCTGCACTCGGTCTCTCTCTCTCTCTCTCTCTCTCTCTCTCTCTCTCTCTCTCTCTCCCTCTCTTCCTCTCTCTCTCTCTCTCTCTCCTCTCCTCTCCTCTCCCACTGCACATTTTCCCAATATTTTACAGTGAATGTTACTTTCATAATGGAAAAATAATAAAGCTTAAATTATTTGTATTTGATATTTTTCTGATTAAAAAAGTAATATATGTTCATTGTAGACAATTAGGAGAGCGGAAAAGGAAATTAAACTCCTCCACAGCCCACCATGCAAAGCCTCTCGGCTGGTGAGGGGCATGGGCTTCCCAACTCATTTTTTTCTGTGTGTGTGTGTGTGCATACAAAGTGGGCAGGTATAATATGATCCACATTTAATATTGGATCATGAGCACTTTCTCCGAACCTTTTATTTATGGCTCTATTTACCCATCATTTTGCTGTGTGCTCTGGGGAATTAATCACATTTCAGGGTACTAGGTATGACTTACCCCCCCACCTCCCTCCCTTCCTTCCTCCCTCCCTCCCTCCCTCCCTCTCCTCTCCTCTCTCTCCTCTGTCTCTCCATGTGTGTGCATATTTATGGTCATGTGTGTACATGTATGTGAGTGCATGTAGGCACCAGAGGTTGGTGTCAGGTGTCTTTCCCAACTGCTCCCCATTGTAACCTTTGAGATTGAATCTCACGGAACCTAAAACTCTACAGAGAGGCAGGCTGTAAAGGCCCAGGGATCAGTCTCTTCTTTCTCACAGCCCCAGAATGCCAGGCCTGCACTGTCATACCCAGCCTCTATGCATGCTGGGCTAAACACTTGCCTAACTCAGTCATCTCCCTGGCCTGTCAATCACTCTTTCCTCACAGCCAAAACTAAAGGAATACTGGAGAAAAAGAGCCTCAGCACAAGCTGCCCTCTTCAAGGTTTATCAACAATAAGCTGCTTTTATAAGGAAAGCCATCGTTCTTCCCTCCCTTCCAAACGCGGACAGCTGGCTCTGTTTAGGGTCCTCCATGTCTTTCTGGCCCACATGCTGTCTTTGGCCCCTTCACAGGCAGAAACCAGGCCTCTCCCACAGCACATTTTAAAGCTTCAGTATTGGACCTGACAGAATGTGGAATCACCCAAGAGGCAAACCTCAGGGCTTGCCTTCTAGGGAGAGTCTAAATTAGGGTAACTGAGGTGAAGATTCCCCCTAACTGTGGGTAGCACCATCCTAAGGTTCTGGGCTGAATAAAAAGACCAAAGTGGGCCGGGCGGTGGTGGCGCACGCCTTTAATCCCAGCACTTGGGAGGCAGAGGCAGGTGGATTTCTGAGTTCGAGGCCAGCCTGGTCTACAGAGTGAGTTCCAGGATAGCCAGGGCTACACAGAGAAACCCTGTCTCGAAAAACCAAAAAAAAAAAAGAAAAAAAAGACCAAAGTGAGCAGAGCACCAGCATCCACCTCTCATTTGATCAGCTTCTTGCTGATACAATGTTACCACCTACTCCATCTGCAGCTGCCGGTGACTTCCCTGTTGTGATGGACTGTACACTCTCAAACCGTGAGCCCCTCCTTACCTTAAGTTGTTTTTGTTTGGTATTTTGTCACACTAATAAGAAAAGAAACTAATAGAGCCCGGGGCAGAGAAGAGAGTTCTCCAGGACAGCGGGTTCTGGGGGCCACACTCAGAAGATGTAAAAGGAGACCATGCTCGGGTCCTGACGCTAGGGGGAGGGGTATTCAGTATGGTGAGAGGAATTGAATTCCAGGCCAGAACCAGCCAGGTCTATGGAGGCCAGAGACATGTCTGGTTATGGAAAGGGTGTAACTGCACTCTCTTCCCTGCAGAAGATATGTGACATACTGCAGTAGGCCTCCATCTGTGGGCACCACCTACAGGAAACAGACACTAGGAAGCCATGGTCCTGTGACCAGTGCTGGCCAATGGGGATGGATGGGGCCATCTACTTGCCACTTCCCTGACCTCAATGTCTATTAGAAAATGTGTCATTGACATCACTTGTGTGTGTGTATGTCTATGCGCGAACACAACATGAAATAAAAGACAACTAAAAAGATAGAAATAACACACTGGGAAATACCAGTCACTCAGCTCCCAAACTCCCCGGCATGTCCACATGGAGATGGGAATGACTAAACTTATTTGCTCAGGCCAACCAAAGATAATCTGGGGTCTGGGATTCAATGGCCCATGTGACTCTTAGTTGTAATGGAGGTGAAGGCTGATAGTCAACCATCCCCAGCACATTAGCACACTCAGAATCCTCATTTAGTTTTTTTTCTTTATACATTTGCATGTGAGTGTATAATGTACGTGCGTGTGTGTGTGTATGTGAGATGTATGTTTACATGTAAACACATTTATGTGCACATGAGCACTCAGAGTCTTGAGGCTGGAGTCAGAAGTCATCCTTGGTCACGGCTCCAGCTCATTCACAGACCCAGAGATTGCCAACTTAACTACTCTTGCCAGCCAGCTTGCTGTGGTGAATCCCCTGTCTCTCCTTTCCAGAGCTAGAATTGTATGTGCACACCATGACCACCCAGCATTTACATGGGGTCTATGGATCTGAACTCTGGTCCTCACATTTGTGCTGCAATCCCTTCCAGGCCTCTGAGGCATTTTCTCAGTCCCCCATCTACCCCCTGCATTTACGTTTTAATGGTGTTATTAAAATAATAAATGAAACTATCATAAATAATTCAAGTATCTCATCTTGCCTTCTGAGAAAGATTCTCTGAGTTTCACTAAACACAAAAGAGCACACAAAGTGGCGGAGGGGAGAAATTGGAGGAGTGAGTTTAATAATTTATATTAAAAATACTTAAATTAAATTTATAATTAAAAAAACTCTCAAACCAGAGGGCATCTTCAGTCAGAATGGTAGGTGTGGATACACACACACACACACACACACACACACACACACACACACACACACACACACCTAACTGCTTCCTCTTCCCTGCTCCTCTCTTTCTGTGCACCCTGCCCCCAGGTTAGACCTGTCGCTCACTTGCTATTTCCAGGCGCTCTCTAATCTGGCTCCCAGCTGCGCTCAGGCTCACTGCAGATGCCTTGCCCACCCCCAGCAGCCTCCCCCACCCCCAAACTCACTGTGTGAACACTAAAAATACCTCTGGCACACCCTGCCCCTCACTTCCCACACCGGGGACAGGTGTGATGGCTTGGAGCCCAGCCCAGTTCTCCTTACAGTTTCAGACATGGTGCTGAGTTCGGGGGACTAATTTGCATACCCTAACAAGTAAGTACTCTCCCTCTATGCAGTCACATCCCCTCTGTGACAGGAACACGGTATGAAAACTTGTCCAGAATCTGCCATCACTCAGCACAGAGACCAGAGTACAGGATCTTCACCTCTAGACAACAATGCTCTCAGTGACCCTCTGGGGAGGAGAGGGGCTTCCTGGAGAGAGAGGGACAGGGTCAGGGATACTACTCACCGGGGGTCCATCAGCGCCGGGCATTCCTGGGAGACCTGGTTTCCCCAAAGGACCCTAGTGCAAACAAGACAGTCTGTGAGGGGACACCTCTGATGTTTATTCCCTTTCCTGGGATATCTAATCCTTCTCTATAGAGCTCCAAAGTAAAGATTCAGACATTGTCACTCAGGATGCCTGCTGCCCCAGCACCCAGTTCTGCCTGCACCCAATGCAGTGCCTCCTCCACCAGAACCTTCAGTTCTGCTATGGGAGCACCTCCACCCCCATCTTCTTTCTCCCTTTCATCCCCTGAGATGCTGCTGTCCTAGGGGCCTTCTGAGGCTGCTCCTGGCACAGTACCTTCCTCAGATTCCCCACTAGCACCCATGGAATCCCTCCTATGGCAGGGCAAGGTAGTCACAGGGCCACCAGGCCACCATCCCGTGACATTCTTAACAAGGTCCAGGTCTACCATAGCCTGGCTGACTGTATTTCAATAAGCTCTCCCAGGATCTGGATGCCCTCAGAACCACCTTTGTAGTCAAGACCTAGACACTTTGCATTTCCTGAAATAACCCATGCCAGGTCTCTGTGATACTGTTGGAAGGGCAAGTGCCCCAGAACATGGTAAGTACTAGAAGTCTATGTGCCAAATTTACCAAAATTCAACTAAATAAGATGCCCAATTTAATCTTCTGATAAATGGAGCCTACTTCATACTCAACAGTGTGTGCTGGCTTAAAGATTGCTAAAACTGCTACCTCTATACATAGATGGCGAGCAAATGGATGTATGAATCTATGGATCAATTAATGAGAAAGATCCAACATCCGCCCTGAGGTTGACATGCTTCATTCCCAGGGGGCTGGTCTTCAGGAGAGCAAGGCCCCATGTCTGCTAGTGAAGGGCAGCAGGTTCCCAGGCCTGCAAAAGGATGGCCCATGAAGAAGGCAGCCTCTCTCACACATCCATCTGCTCCACCTACCTTTTCTCCTGGAGGACCAATGGCACCCTGGGGACCCGGAAGACCCTAGGAGGAAAACCCAGCAGAGGAATGAGAGGACTGACCAGATGCCCCTCCTCCTCCCCCTCCACCATCTTCCCACTATATCCCCCCAGATACCCTCCACCATCTTCCCACTGACACCTCCCCCCCCCCGCCCCGCCAGGGACCAAACATGGCAGAGCTATGTCTGTACTTCCCAAACACTTGACCAGAACCTGTGTCCACCCCTGATGTCCCTGAGTCACCTTTCCTGAGACACTTACCTGGGCACCAGGATTACCCTGCTGTCCTGGGGGCCCAGGCTCTCCCTGGGGACCCTACAAAAACAGAGGCAAAGGCCCTGAGAAGAGATTTAGGAAACACACCCCATTTTGGGGAAATCCCATTTCCACATCTCATCTTTTCCACCAGTAACCCCAGGAGTTGATGTGTGAGAACAGATTTCTGGAAAAGAGGATCTGCCTGCTTTCAGTGTCAGATCCTTACACCCAAAGGACATGTGAACTTGCACCTAGCACCCTGGTGTCCATCAAGGTGAAAGTGTGACAGGAGCTGACCAGGCAATAATCTATTGTTAGAAATGTGTGCCCCTGACATAGCTATAGAGCTAACAGACTCATCTGGTGGAACTGACCTCCAACTCCTGCATGACTTAGAATAACAAATATCAACTTGGGGTTCTGACATGAGGCTTTGCCACCAGAGGGCAGCACCAAGCCGTGGGCCAGAGGCTAAGGTGCCCACTTTCCTATCCCAATTTCCATCTGATGCAGACCTCCTCAGCCAGGCATGGACTGTGCCCACAGACCATCACCAAAAGCCAGGTCATGTGACCCCAGGGACTCACCACATTTCCTTTGGGGCCAGGCTGGCCATCCATACCCGTTACACCCTGCAGGACAGTTATAAAGAAAAAAGGCATTTTCAACACAGAATAACCAACTACACTCCTCATGCTTAATCATGGGCCCAAGGTGACGACAGGGTAGTCTCTAGGGATAGGACAGACTCAACTGTCCACCCCTCACAGCTAGGGCTACTAACCCTCACAATAAGGTAGCTGAGCCATCAGGCCCCAGCACCCTCATATGAGCAGACCCTGCATTCTAGAAAAATCTCCCAGAGAGGCTAAAGAGGACAAGGCTAATCTCACTCACCAAAAACAGAGAGTCCCAATGAAAACCGTGAGCCTCTTCCTCCTTCCCAAAACCAACCCCCCAAAGATGCTGGAAGGCTCTTAAGCAGAGGGACAGTGTGGCACCCTGAGGCATCGCTTATGACAATAAGAAAAACAACAACAACACAGCTGGCACTGTGTGCCAGGACGGGGGTAGGGCAGTCTAAAGGAGGAGGGAGGCCAGCTGCCTGAGCACTGCACATTGTCTGCTCCCTCGGGTGTGAGCATCATCGGCCCACAGCTCCTCACACCTACAGCTGGTGTACACTAAGGTCAGCATGGCCCCATGGCCCTTGGTCCCGGTGCTGCTAGCTGGGTCATAGGGCTTCTGGTGCTATACTGTGTATATATATGCCAAGGGGTAACAGAACTTACAGGAGGTCCAGGAGGGCCAGGGGGACCTTTTGGCCCAAGCAGACCACGTGGTCCCTGCAAGAAGAAAAGATGAGGAAGGATGGAACCCAGCTGGACCCCATGACCTACTTGTCCGCCCTGTACAGCCCACGCCCAGTACCCTGTGCCCAAGTAGAGCTCAGCTCGTGAATCCAGAATCCTGAGAGAGATGCCATGATGCTCCCCACTTTCACTCACCCCATCCTCCTCTCTACCTGGACACTGGGGATCAGAAGGAGGGAGCTCCTGGTATGGAGGGACCTGGCTGAGCATCCCTGCCTGTCTCTGATACTCAGGAAGGCAAGCACAAAATATCTCCACTGAATACTCGTGAAGTTACATTGTACTGTTGGGCCCTTGTGTTTACCACTGAGTCTTTATTCTCTCTCCCCAGTAATATACAATGTTGTCATTTCTGGAATGACAGAGTTCAAGGGAGCAGGGAACAGGTTCAGAAGACATTCTTGCAAGGAACTTGGGGGCCTTTGTAGGGGACAGCTACTTGGGAGAGCCACAATCTATCTTCCCCTCCTCTGGGCATTGAAGGGCTGTGCCCAATGCCTGCATCCTACACTGAAGGCCTGGCCTGAGGTACAACTGAAGTCTGAGGTGGGTGTGTCTCTAGGGGAATGGTCCACCGTGGAAATTATAGGTTTTACTCAATTACCCTTGATTTTGACAGAATCTTTTAGATTGGGGGCAAGGGGAGGGGACAAACAAAATAAAACCAAAAAAGCCCAACCTTTCCTCAATTCTCAGCATCTTAAATGCTTCCTTCATATTTTAATACTTAGTCTTACAAATGTTTTTGAGACACTGATAACCCAGAAGGCACCGCTTAGATGTGTGTTAAGGAGACAAGGCTGACGGATCCTCCTCAGCGGCTAATCAGACGTCTAGGGTCTAATTTCATCCCAAATGAACCTGAGCATGCCAACCGTGCTCTGCCCCGCGCGGCATTTAAAGCGTAGCTCATCAATTAGCGTCACCAGATACAAACGGCCGCCTGACTTGGATAACGAAGGTAGGTTTCTGAACATCAGTAAATGCAGGGTAATTAATGTCCTTTTGCCCTTTTTGAAATCTGCTTTGAGCCTAAATACAAGTTGGCTGGCAGAAGGCAGCTTTTCCCGTAGTGGGCCGGGCACCACCTTGTAGGGTGCAGTTGCCAGGCCCACAACAAGCTTGGGAGTATTCAGTTCCCTGGACTACCCCAGCACCCACTATGGCTGCCGACCGGATGTCTGCCGTGGCACCTTAGACACCTCCCGAGATGCCCGAGATGGCCACCATGTTAGCGCTATGATTCCTGCAGAACACCCAGTACATTGTATCTTCCTGTCTACTCTGACACACTTGGGTGTCCACCACCACCCTCTGAATATCCTCCATGTGGCACCCAGCATAATTCCACTGGAGTTATGTTGCCCCTGGGCATTTGCTACAGCTTTCCGGGGACCAGCTTCCTCCTGTAGAAAGGGTCAATATACATTCCCTAGAGGTGTCCAGCCCCTAGTGCCCTCCCTCTTTTCTTTCCTAGGCAAATGTCACTTGCCTCTTTCCCCAGACCAAGCTCTCTAATCTACTCCACACCCATCAACTCATGACTGTGGAGCTGAGGCCCAGAGTCCCACCCATCAGTGACTTACAGGCTCCCCGGGCAGGCCCCTGGGCCCAACTTCTCCATCATCACCCTATAGAGAAAGAAAAAATGTTTAGGAACAAGCATTGAAGCCTGGGTCCCCAGAGGCCTGGGTATACACACACACACACACACACACACACACACACACACACACACACCCCACAGCAGGATTATGCCTGCTCCCCAGGCATACACTAATGTATTAATGCTGGCTCCATTGGAGAGGCCCTTGTCCTCATTCTGAAACTGCAAGGGCACAGCTGCTGCAGGGAACCATGAGGCTTGGAAGCAGGTCCTGCTTCCCAGCCACATTCACAACTGAAGCGAGGGCAGTTAGGCAGACACTAAGTTCGAGGCCTCGGCCACCCTTTTGAGTAACAGAAACCGAGGAACAGGGCGTCAGAGGAGAGGCAGAGGAGCTCCAAACAGACTTCAGTGAGCTCAGTGTCTACCGGGGTCCAAACCATCCAGTGGCAAGCTTTTCTTCCTGACTCCAGATGGGATGGTTGCTCTGGTTCACCAGGTCACACCCGG
The DNA here is from genome assembly GCA_036184795.1 of Tokudaia tokunoshimensis. Taxonomy (NCBI): domain Eukaryota; kingdom Metazoa; phylum Chordata; class Mammalia; order Rodentia; family Muridae; genus Tokudaia; species Tokudaia tokunoshimensis. Next base: position 1,434,456 of record BTHU01000004.1, on the reverse strand, counting down.
GACCGCTAGCCAGGACACTGCTTCCTACCACAGAACCCGGCTCTCCTGCCTTCCTTAAACACAAAGACATGCATGCTCACATAGCACCTGCCAGCATACATGCTCATGTGTGCCTATGTTCAATAACTGCACAGTCACACATATAGCATGCATATGCATGCATATATGTACACACATGTATATACATGCACACACCTAGGTGTACACTTTTGTATACACAGTGGTGTACATGTATGCACATGCTGTGAATGTGCATATGTACACAAAGGCATATGTGCACACAAATGCATTCATATGAATCCACCATGAACCAAGAGGATGAGACAACAAAAAGATCCCCTCTCCTTCCTCAGCTTGGAGTTGACTAGGCCAGAATCCAGATAGGGGACCTTCCTGGACAAAGTCCAAAATCTGGAGAGGACGGCACCTCTCTTCCACTTTCATGGGGTTCGTGAGCTCCCAACAATAGTGCAAGGAGCCCATAAATCCTATCATGCATTCTCTGCCATGCACATCTGGGCTGCGGCCTATGAGCTCAGCCTCCAGCCACTGAGGATACTGGGAATGGACACTGAGGAGTCCTCTGGGCACAGAAGCCCAGGTTAAGAAGCCCAACTGCAGCCTTTCCCTGCCCCCTCCCCGTTCCTATATTCAGTTACTTCACCAATGACTTCCCCCATCCCTCCACCCCCTGCTCTCCCTGAGCCCTTGCTTCTCTATCTGACACCTCATTTAGATGAGATCAGCAGAGCCGCTGAGCTCATTAAGCCCCTGGCATCTCCCCTCCACAGGATCCAGGGCACCTGCCTCCTATAGTTAGAGGCTTCCTTTCTGAGACCCATGACAGTTTGACCCTCATCAGCAAGAAGGATAAAGTAGAATGAATGCTTGTGCCTTGCTTCCCAGTAGCACACAGACACCTGCCTAGGCCAACACGCATGCTTCCTTTTCCCAACACCCCCACTGACGCTGTCTGGCCTGCACTCAGAGTTTTCCAATGTAAAAGGATGCTGAAAGATACATACCCTTTCTCCATCATCTCCTGGGATTCCCGGCGGGCCAGAAGGACCAGGGTCACCCTAGCAAATCAACCAGGGTCAATGTTAGTCACTGCAGAGTAGGTTCTCCACAACTATCCCAACCCCTTTTTTTCTGTCCTCTTAAATCTAACCCTGAATACCCTCAGTCTTGCAGGCTAGTTCCCCTGGGAGGAGGGCATATGCCGAGTGCTCAGTCTAGTGGCTGGCCCAGGGCCTTGCACTCAACCCCATCTGGATACCTTGCCAGTGGCAGAATCACCAGATTGAGCACCTAGCAAGTTTAGCAGGAGCCATAGACAGGCAGACACATTGTGCATTCAGTGTGAGGGAGGGCACCACAGAAAGGACCACTCTGGACCAAGAATCCCCATGGGTCAAGGCTGAGGCAAACCTGCAATTCCCAGTCTCGCCTGTAGCAGGAGCTCAAGAATGTGCATTCTTGTCAGTTGGCCAAAGGACTCCACACCCTTTCCAACCCTGCACCACTGGTGACTGTGAACTTGTCATGTAGTTATGAGAACTAGAAGTAGCAGTTGTGGGTGAGTTCCAGCAGACACTATTAAGTGTATACAGGGCCCAGACATTTCTCACTGTAAGACCCATATCTGCATACTTTACACCCATATTCCTATATGTGCGTATGTTTTTGTCCATGTGTATGCATGATTGTACTGTTGCACCCCTGTGTGTGTTTGTGTGTGTGTGTGTGTGTGTATTTTGTACAGGTAGTATATATGTATGCATGTATGACCTGTATGTATGTGTGTGACTGGGTAAGTATGAACGTCTATGCCCATGTGTATGTGTTTGCATACATTTATGCTCCTATGTATATGCACATTGATATCTATATGCCTATGTCTGTATAACTGTATGTACATGCTCTTGTGAATGTGTGCATAAGTATCTGAGTCCTAAGTGATTATGCTTGCTATGTATGCATACATGTCACCATGTTTGTATGTGTATACATATGTATTCCTGTGAATATGTATATGTGTATGTGTATGGCTATGAATGTGTATATATGCATATGTGTATGGATAAATATGTGTCCTTGTGCCTTTGTGTGTATGCCTGTGAAAGTATATCTGTACACATGTATACACGCATACATGTGTGCCTGGATGTCCCCAAAATGATAAATTTGACAAATAAATCCACTTTAAGGTAAAGCAAGTAAGAGAGGAACCACTCCCAGCTAGAGGTGAGAAAGGCAGGCAGGCACATGGTGGCCCAACCCCAGCCACCCTTAGCAGCAGGCTCTTGAGACTGCCCCACCTTCCTGGGCCACAGCCTTAGTGTCCTGACTCTAAGCTTGCATGTAGTAGCTACTCAGATTTTCCACAAGTGTGAAGCCTCCCTTGGGTAAGAAGTGGCTTCTAGAAGATTCTAAAATTAGTTCTAGCACATGTTTTCCATCACTTCTCTGTCCCATGTGACACCCTGGGGTGAGGTGCCTTCTGGACATGCTCCTAAGCCTCAGGTAGGAAGTCCAACTTCTCTTGACTAGATCTCCATCAACAGAGACTTCATTCCAGGGGTTCAATTCCATGAGCAGTCAGAGCACTCCATATAGAAACACTGTGAGGTGGAGGAACCTGGCCCCATTTAAGGAACCTGAGGCTATTGGAAGGAAAAGACCCTCCCAAAATCCCATAGCAAATACTCACTCTATGGCCTTTCTCTCCTGGCAACCCAGCCAGACCATCAAAGCCACGGTCACCCTGCAAGGACAAGAGTGCCGTGTTAAACAGTCCACACAGCTGGAACTAGTGATACCCTTAACTCAGTACCCTGGACCCAGGGCCTTCTCATGGTCCTGCACAGCCCTCCTGCCTCAGGCTACTGTGGAGTCTGTATATGCCACCTCCCCTCCCCAAGCAATTAGAGGTTGGAAAGGGAGGAACACTGTTGACCCCAAGCCAATGGCCAGGGCATCCTTGGAAATGTAGTCATGCAGTTAATCAGTGGCCACTGCAAAGTCCGCTTGGGTTCATTTGCTCTGAGTCTCCCCCTGCAGGAACATTCCCATGGTCCTCATGGTTGCAGCCTTGTGCCCTGGGGGCTGTCACACACCAGTGTTCACACTCACTGGTGGAGACCCTGGCAACTTTACCTGCTGAGACCCTGGCTCCTGCCTCCCATCCTCATGGAGCCCAGTATCAGCATCCCATCGTGTGGGTGTTCAACCCAGGTAGGGTGAAATCAGAGTAGGGTATTGGGGGCTTTTATGACTTTGCAGTTAAGAGATCATAAACTAGTTGGCAGAACAGTGAGATTCTTCTATCACCCACAGCTTTCCGTGTTCATTAACCTGGAGGTCACAGGAAATGAGACTATAGAACCAGGAGACCCAGCACAGATGTACTGAACAGTGACATTTCCTGGTGACTCAGGCACATGGGAGAGTCAATACAGGGTCACGGGAAGAGGGATGAACCCAGAATCCACAGCGTCAGGGGGCGGGGAAATAGCTGTCACATGTCTTTATGAGTCCAATGCATGCATGGGAGCCCCCTGCACCTGCACAAATTGTGTCTACTCACCCCCACAAGGCCTGAGTCCTGACTTCCCAAGGCAGGGCAGGAAAACTCATGTCCCATAGACTTGAGATCATCTGGCCAGCCAAGCACCAAGGGTGTAGCCTGCTTACCTGCACACTCCCAAGGGGTTCTCCCTGGATCCACCCCACCACATTCGCTGCCCCCATGAACAGGGCACTTGCTCCTTTAAGGAGACTGAATTTCACCTATGCAAGTCATCTGTCAATTGGTCATCTTACACACTAGAGGGGGCTCATCAGTGTGAATAAGCACTCCCTATGGGCACACTCATCAAGCATGGTGGTTATGTCATCAACATGATGCCAGGGAAGATGGTGAATGTATGGGTGTGGGTGACGGCCTACCTTGGGGCCTGTTTGTCCAGGCATGCCTCTGGCTCCATCACTCCCAGCACGGCCCTGGACAGAGGAGACAAGAGGTCCATATGGAAGAAATGGCAGCCTGCCACATCCTTTGGGAGCAGCTTCCCAGTAAACCAAGCAGACAGAGGTGACCACAGAAAGGACTCCAACCAATGGTAACTGTACACTGTCAACAGACTGGACAGGGCATCCAAATCCAACAGCCCCAAGGCCATGCCACACAGCAATTAATAGCCCGATGCTGCCTGCCCTTCTAGGCTTGCGGAGGATGATGGGATTTGGGAGATCTGATACAGAGAGCTTGTTTTTCTGGCTCCAGTGACGTACTGCTGACAACCTTGGAGAAGCTCATCTCTTCGCTACTACTGGGAAGAAAATTAACAACCAAAGATGCATGGGAGAGATAAAGGCCTCTCTCAGTCCACCTAAGCAAGTATGAGAATGGTGCAGAGGGTGTGTGTCCCACTCAGACAACACAGTGACCTACACAGGGTCTGCACTGCGTGGCCAGCTGGTCAGCCATCTTTGTCCACTCTCATATTTGCTTCCCAGCCATGGAAAACATTCAAGAGCAAGCCCAGGGTACCCAGTTGATTGCCATGGGACTGAAGGCCCCAAGCGTGGATCTTCAGAGTCTGCTATAAAGGCTATAGTCACTATGGGGAGAAGTACAAGAAGACAGGAACTCCCTGCCAAACCCCTGCTCACTAGCACACCAGCGTCTTCTTTCCTATCTCCTACAGATGCCTGATGGTGGGTTGGAGTTGTTGCCTGTGGGCTCATGGTCAGGCACAGAGGCTGTGTGGACAGTGGTAGCTTTGGTCTCCACATGCAACCCATGAGAAGGTCTGTTTGAAAGAACAGGTTGAGTTAATTAAGACTTTTCTAGCCTTCCTGGTGTGTGGTCATCACTTTTTAATAGGGTGGCATCTTATAGCAGCTGTGTGCCTGAGGAAACCAGTTGGATTCATCCAGGAGGACAGCGTTCTCAACAGGAAACCCTAAGAGGCTAAGAAGCTGAAGAAAGACCTGTGTGCAGAGCCGACATAGCCATTTCTGAAGAGGAGGCACGAGGTGTCCCCAAAGACAAGGCCCACTACCAACCATCAAGGATGTGGATCCAGCTCCTACTGTGACCTGTCTAGGACATGGCTTTAGGGACAGGTGAAGCATCTCAACCCTGGACACACAGCATTTATTCCTAAACAGTGGTTCAGACACAGCTTTTGAGTTGGACATAGGATCATGGGTCCTAAAGAGGACAGTCTACCTCAGGTCTATGCATGCTGTCCCATACTGTATGGTCTTAGCACCAAGCACTTACCCGTCTTCCAGGTTTCCCTGTTGGGCCGGGTGGGCCTTGCACACCTCGAGGACCCTGCCAGAAACCAGAGGACAAAGCATCAGGACATGCTCCTCTTCTAAGGAAGAAAATTCATCCCATACATGTCAACCTATCCTAAGGCTTGCTGTTTGAGCTGCTCACATGTAAGTCTCTTGGGGGTACTCCCTAAGTGAAGGTTATCAACAGACAACACAAAGAGCTTGTTCTAAGATATCAAGTGACAATTCTTCCTGCTTTTGTTGAAGAAGTGTCAGCAATTGGGCCACCAGCAACAACCAGGAGTCACCTTCCTGAGAGCAAAGCAGAGGTAGGTTAATACGTACCTGAGGTCCCATGTCTCCTGGCTCGCCCTTCAAACCTCCACTCCCAGGAGGACCCTAGAGAGACAGTATCAAATCAGAATGCACTCAAACAAGTGACATGAGAATGCTGTGTGGGGGGCAGGCAGGGAGCCCGCATCACGAGGCTGGCCTGCCTACTACGACAAAGGAAAGAACATGAGTTCTAGGAGGCAGAGAGACCTGCAGCTGCCAAGGTCTCTTCCCAGGAGATGGGGCTCACAGAGCCCATGAAGTCTTAAGAGGTTTCTCTCCACCAGGAAAAGCTGGTCCATGATTTGTGACAGACCCTAGCTTGGAACACAGTGCATAGCCTATGGACCAGTTCAAGTTAAGACTGGCCTCACCTCCTGGGTGCAGGGTACTGAGGCCAGACCTGGGGGTGGAAGGTAGCCTACGTCAAAGTCAGCCAGGGGCCCAATGGTATAGGAATCATGTGTCCTTAGAGTTGAGGATTTAGCTCAGTGATAGAGCATTTGCCTAGCAAGCTCAAGGTTCTAGATTCCATCCTCCGTTCTGGAGGGCCAGGAGGTGGCTGTGTCCTTGTATGGTTCTACTCCCAGTGCCCACAGCATGTATTTGACACTTGGATGGCAGCCCAGGGTCCATGAATACATCCTTGCTATACCGTGAGGCTCCAGAGGACAGCTGAGTTGAGGCACCTAAGCCTAACAGGGTAAGACTGTAAACTGTGCTTCCCCAGCCCTGGGGTTACCTTTGACACTGGGACAGAACTGTAAGGAAGAAGACCCCAAAAAGACAGAGGCTGACTCCTCATGAGTCGAAAGCACAGCCAGCATGGGTCTAAGGGCTGTTTCTGGGGACATCTCCAGGCCTTTAGTACAGCAGTCCCCTACCTGCTGTGTTCCCCGGGGTAGAGAAAAGTGTGAGGAGCCGAGAGCCTGTCCTTCACAGGGAAAGTTTGGAGATCATACTTAAACTGAGGGCTATTTCCCAGGACTCCCCCAACACTTCAGGTGACTTTGAACATAGCCATACCCCTGACACATGCTCCCACAAAGGGATGAGCTGGTTCCCAGCTGGAAACAAAAGTGCTGGGCACAGGGATATCCAATGTGCTCCACCAACTGGCGCCAGCCCTGCCAATCACTCACCATGGGGCCAGGTCTCCCGGTGAGACCCATTGGACCAGCTGGTCCCCTCAGCGCCAACTGTAAAGGAAAGGGGAGGAGATCAGAAAAAGACTATGGCTGGCCCCGTCCTGGTTTTCTGGCTCCTGTTCTATGACACATGGTCACAAGGAAAAGGAGCCTAGGACAGAAAAGACTAGACATTCACAGAGAAGGTCTTGCTGACCCAATTCTGGGCTCTCAGTGTCTCCATGGGGAAGCAGGGCACAGAGGAAGAAGTCAGCGCTACCTGCTGCCCCACTGTGGGCAGGATCCCTAAACCCTTCCTCTGTTTTTTGCCCTGTTGGAGAGGTGGACCACCCTGTACCAAATCTGAAATATGGTCCCCCTTCCTGAGCTGGGCTGAAGCCTATATTTTCCTTGTGGATTTTAGACTTCACTTCTGGAAGAGGCACAAAGTACACTCCAACAGCAAGAGAGGTGTGTACAGTGCATGGGAGAGCCTATGGGCCCCAGGCTCTCAGTCATGCACCGACTGTCCCCTACTTGGTGTGGCTCCTGCCAGCCATCACACAGGCTCTTGTCTTCCCAATGATCTGCTGCGTTGCAAGGTTAACCCCACCACAGTGCCATGTTAATTTTGGAAGATTATTTTGCATTTTAAAATGATCTGGGGCTCAGGAGTTGGCTCAGCTGGTAAACTGCTTGCTGTGCAAACTTAAGAAACTGAGTTAGGAGTCCCAGGACACATGTAAAAAGCCAAATGCTCAGGCACCTGTCTCTATCCCCAGTACTGGGAAGGCAAAACCAGATGGATTCCTGAAGCTCCCTAGCCGGCCAACCCAGCCAAATCAGTGAGCTCCAGGTTTGATGAGAGACGCTGTCTCAAAGTAAAGCTAGAGAGTGATAGAGAAAAATACACGACATTCACCTTAGGCCTCTCCACACAGACACACACATGTGCAAATATACCAATACACCACAATAATAAAAATATACTTTTTAAATTTACAGATAAAAATATACAAAATTAAAAACATTCCAAAAAATAAAAAACAAAAACAATCAGGACTGGAGAGATGGCTCAGAGGTTAAGAGCACATCTTCTAGAGGACCCACATGGTGGCTCACGACCATCTGTAACTCTAGTTCCAAGCAATCTGATGCCCTCTCCTGGCTTCTGTGGGCACTAGGCATACAAGTGCAGGCAAAACACTCACAGGAAAAAAAAATACATCATTAAAAAACAATCAAATCATAAAACCCTTCTCTCGGTTGACTTCTATTAAAATGCACACAGATTAAGAGGCTGGCTGGGCAGACAAGGGCCAGCAAACCTAGTCACTCATAGAACCTCATCCGACTCTAGTTTTATCACTGGCTAGCCTGGTCCATGGCATCCACTCAGTACTGAAACCGTCCTTCAATTACCCCACCAGGCTATTAATGTCTCCTCTGAGCCATGAAGAATGGTAACAACATTTCCCAAACAAGGATTTTACGTTGGCTTTCTCCCCACTTCCCCAGAGGATCGCCCACCTGCCCACCCCTCAGTGGCAGCACTGGGCCAGTCCTTGGCCAGGTAACCAGCATATTCCTTTCCCCATGGCTAGCCCCAAGTAAAAGGCCTGGCACTGTCTTGTGCGGAGGTGACTGCCTGCACAAGGCGGAAGAGGGGTTCGCTGGGCCAGACAAGCTTCAGAAGCCCAGAGGCCTCTTACCCCTAAATGTGGGCAGGACACCCCTGAACGCTCTCCATAGATTTCCACATTCTCCAGCTGGACATGGAGGACCCAACTTCCCTAGGCTCCTGACCAGGCAAACTGTGAGACAATCATTCTGTTTGCGCACCAGGGCTAAGGTCTGTCACATGGATCCCCAGGGGTCCACATTACTTACCCTGGCTTGCTGGAGGATAGCCTGGGCCTGGGACTCCTGGGCAGAGACCATGGGGCCCTTAGAACCGGCATCGCCACCACCTCCAAACCGGAACTGCAAGAGTAAGGTGAAAAGTCACCAGAGATAGAACGGGACACCCACTCTGACCCCGGGGCAAGGTGGGTCTCATGGGCCTTAAGTAAAGCGGAGACTCCCAATCCCAGAACCTGTGTGCACACAAGCCTGGTCCTCCTGTCAGGCTTTGCCTTGGACACCTGAAACCTGCCCTGTGCCTACAAAGGACTTTGAACCTCTGTTACTTTGCGCCCTGATGAACCACAGACCCTCACCACTGCAAAAAGTAGCCAAGGGCCAAAGAAACTGGGCTAGGTCCAAGGGACCTACAGGAGACATCCAGTTCCATGTCAGATCTCCCTCAGTGCAATGGACATCTTGGGGATAAACGAAGTTGTCGCTCTTGTTCTGAGACCTAGAAGAGAACATGAGCTCCAAATGTTGCATTCTTTAGCATCTGCCCTTGGAAAGGGGAATCTGCCAATCTCCTGTCCTCCTTCAGAGCAGCTGTCCTAGGACCACTGTACTGAAAGAATAGTGCTGATAACACAGTCCTGAGGGCACAGTGCTTAGGGCACAGTGCTAGGACACAGTGCTGAGGGCACAGTCCTGAGAGCACAGTGCTGAGGGTACAGTGCTAGGACACAGTGCTGAGGGCACAGTCCAGGGCACAGTCCTGAGGACACAGTGCTGATAACATAGTCCTGAGAGCACAGTGCTGAGGGCACAGTGCTAGGACACAGTGCTGAGGGCACAGTCCTGAGGACACAGTGCTGATAACACAGTCCTGAGAGCACAGTGCTAAGGACATAGTGCTGAGGGCACAGTGCTAGAACATAGTCCTGAGGATGCAGTGCTGAGGGCACAATCCTGAGGACATGGTACTCAGGCACAGTGAGGGAGATGAGGGTGAAGGAAAATAGTTAAGATCAAGGTGGCTGAGGGGCTGGTCCAGCTCTGCCTGGTTCTAACTCACTTACCCAAATTTGATTGTTAGGCCTGAGAACCCTGCATCCTGCGGGCACCTCTGCAAGGGTCCCAGTTGTTCTCCAGAAGATATACCCCTCCCTTCTTGATCTCTTGTAACCGCAGAGAACCCCCCCCCAGTGCAGCAGTGGCTGGGTGCTGGCCACCAGGACATAGATGTCTAAGAAACTTCTGGGTTTGGAACCCTGGAGCCTGGCTGGCTTTCAGCCACTCTCTGAGCTCCAAGTCCTTCATCTCTGAATGTGTGGCCTGAGGGACCATTCTCCTCTTGTCACAGACACAGAGAATGTGGGCCTGAGCTTCATCCTTACTACTTAGGACTAACTCCAGTGAAAAGCAGCATCCAGACGATTCTAGATGATATCTGACCACACAGAGAGCTTCCAATGAAGTCCCTGTTTCTCTCCTACACACAATCACTGGTTGATTCTTTAGGGAGACGGAAGTCTAGCCGTTGTCACAAAGAGCCTTGAGGCAAGTTTCCCCAAGAGCCTCACCAAGACAGTGGGACTTTCCTTTCTCCTCCTGGTATCAATCACAGACTGGGTTATAAGACCTACAGCAGCTGCAAATATCCCCACCCAAACCCCATTCCTGGGACACCGAAGATCCTTACATACCCACCCCATCCAGGACCCACCCACTGCAACCCCTCACGCCAGTTAAAGATACTCACCGGCAGCATGAGCATGGTTCCTGGGGGACCAGGCAAGCCATCAGCCCCAGGAAGACCTGGGCGCCCAGGGGGACCCTGCAGCCAGAGAAGAAAGAAAGCTGGTCAGAGAGACAAAGGGGCAGCGCTGAGCAGCGGTGTGAGAACAAGAGATCAGAAAGCAGGCTAGGCAAGCACAGAGCAACACCAGGGTCCGTGGCATGGAATGTTCTAGAAACATCAGAATGCTCTAGAAAGGAGCAACATGATAGGGGACTGTGGGGATGGGGAGTGAAGGAGCTGAGTTAGACATAAGAAATGAGACAGAAAAGATAGGCAATTGTGTCTAGTTAGAGGCTGGAGGCTTGAGAAGGGGGGTGGGAGGAAGGCCAGCTTGCATCTTTCCACATAGCCCCTACTGTCTCCACCAGAACAGGAACTGAGAAGTGCAGCCACAAACTCTCCTGGCTGAATGAGGAAGGCGTTCATCCCTTATCCAGACTTCAGCTCTGCATGTGGTCAGACACTAGAGGACAGGACAGGGCACCCACTCGCTTGGACAGACCCCGAGATAGATGTGAAGAGAAGGAAAGACCACCCATGGAAGCACAGGGCCAACCTGAGCAACTATAAGTATGTTCGGGAACATTTTTCAAGCCCTGGCTCACAGCGGTAGAGGATATGACAGCGATCAGACCTCCTTACAGAGTGACTCAGACCCCCAAACTGAATCCAGCTAGCAGGGACACCCACCCTTACAACTTCCATTGATAGCAGCAAGTTTGGAGGTGGCCAGGCAAAATTGGTTTTGCCTTCCTGTCTTACAGAACCAGTGAGGGGACATCCCAGCAGGGCATTTAGTTCCCTGAGGATCACCAGAATGTACTCTTCCTGCTATCCCTGAGGGCTGTTCACACTTACCTCCTGAATACCTTCACAGTCTTTACCTGGCATTGCCCAAATCATCATGATATCCCAACTGCTGCCTTGAAGAGGCCCTAGTCAGCAGAACACACTACAGGACATCCTACCATGTGGCCACACCATAATCTGCCTTTTCACTTCCTGCTTGAATACCTTACTGTGCTTGCTGGTCCAAGAATCAGGGACAGATGCCTGTCCTTACCACACATATGTATGCTGTCATCTATGACTTGGCTGTCTGATTTTTAATGATGATGTTCATTAGATGAGCCAGCAAAAAGGGGAGGGAGGAAGGGAGGGACGGAGGGATGGAGGGAGGGAGGGATTCAGAAACCCACAGGCTTCAGTGCACGAACCCACCACCAAGTATCAGAAGCTCACGGCCCATGGTGTGCTTCACATCCCACCCAGAACAAACCTCCCTAGCCAGTGGCTTGATCTCTACTAAGAAGGGCTAGTGTGAGAACTAATGCAGGCTTCTGGTCAGAAGCTGCTGCTGCGCAGCACAGGGGAAGCACCTGAGCTGTCACTTAAAATGACTCTCGGGGCCACTGACATAATGTAAAGTCACTGCTGAGTGCTTAGGGCTGACTGCTGGCTGCCTCTGGACCAAGGTTGGTTCTTAGGTTCCTGGCACAGTCAAGCCCATAAAGATCTGATGGGGTGACATGGGATGGCCCTGGGGAGAGGGGCAATTTGAGGAAGAAGTGGTTGTTATTACTGTCATTTCTACATTGAAAAACAATACAGGATCCAGAGCAGGGAGGAAGGAAGGAAGACAGCCTACAGGCAGGAGAAAGAATACACAGACAACCCCCAGAGTATATGCTCTTGGAACTGAACTGGCCACTTACCCTTTCTCCAGGGTCACCCATTTGACCAGTAGGACCCGTAGTTCCCGGAGGTCCTGGAAGACCCTGGAATTAAAATAAAGTCAAGACACAGTTTCAGATCAGGCCTCAGGGCAAAGACCTTCTCCAATAGTTAAGCAAGAGAAGAAACGGGGCAGGGAAGTACTGGGTATCTGCAAAAGTGAGGAGCTTCTAACTTTCTACCCAAGAGATTCCCCCCATAGTTCCTCCCACAAGTCAGAGGCTAATAAAACCAGACACTCACAGCAGGGCCTTCAGGGCCAGGGGGCCCCTCTATCAGCATTCCCTGCAGAAAGGAAGAGAAAGGGGACATCTGAGATCAGGGGCCCAACCCAACTTCCAAACTGGGTAGACAACAGTCCATAGATTTATAACAGTCAGCCAAGAAAGAGGTCACTCAGTCCTGCTAGGGCTCCTGGGCAGCCAGCTGTGCTGGGAGCACACTCTACCTTTGCATTCCAGGCCATAGCAGACTCCATCCAGTGAGTCTCCCCTCAAGCACAACATTGACAAGAGCACCACAATTTTCCAGAATGAGAGAACAGACCCCAAACACAACTCCTGTCTTTGCTGTCTACCTGAAGAGTATCCAGAAGGACAGGATAGACTCCAGGTCCAGGTAGACTGATGAAGGCTAAGGAAAAAGCTAGGAAGGTAGCTGATGAGGGTAGTCAGGCCTCCTGCCTCATCCAGCAGAACGCTCAGTCCCTTCTCCCTGCCCAGCACTCTGCTGACATCACCTGACCCACAACTGTTTCTTCCCATCATTCCTGGGCCCTTGTTCCATCCTGTCCCTTGCTGTGTTCACCCCCGAAAGGAGGATAAAGCCTCTATTGTCTGTTGTCTCTGTCTTGAAAAGAGGGCTTTTCTGCTCTGGGATCTGTATTTCTGGATGTCCTCTTTCAAAAAGTACCCCCAGATTTCTCCTAGTCTCCCTACTACCACCCACTCAGAACACTGAATGTTCTGAGTCCCATGTATACTTTAGGAGAGAGGATCTGTGCTTGGGGCACGAGAAGAGGGGAGCAAAATCAACACAAGAGGCCTATGGGGCAGGTACTCAAGAGTCTGGGAAGGCTTTGGGTAGATAGCTGCAGGACCCTGTTGAGACACTTGCATGCTTGCAGGATAGGCACATGTGAGACAGGCATAGTGTCTCCTTATTCGCTCTCAAGACTGCAGGAATAAGGGAGTGAGTGGCTGGAGGCCTTGGCCCTGGGCCAGGTCCCTTTCTAGTCTTCCAGCCAAAGGAAACTAGGAATGCTATTCTCCTGGGATAATGGATGCCAGAATGCCTCAGATAATGTCTTTGAAAGCCCACAACTCTCTTGTCAAACTTGAGCTTAGTCTTGACAAGTGAAAAGAGACCCACTCAAGTGTAGGTGTGAGGCCCTGGCAGGCTGGTCACCACAGCTAAGGAGTGGGGGGTTAGGTGAGGTGCAGGGACTGCAAAGTGCCCCCCACACACACACAAGCCTTATCCACACTGCCTATGGGGTCCTCTGGTCTCTGAGAAACTGTACACTATGTTTACACAGATGCGCTGAGGAGAAATATTTTGCGTGCGATATACACAGAGAACCCATCCAAGCGGCTCATCTTCCCACTTCCCATTTCCTCTGACAGGCATCTGGGAAGACTCAGAAGCGGGGAAGGGAGATTAAGGGGAACCACTGCAGGGCTCATGAGACAGCAGCTGTCTTTCCAGATACACACACTGTTGTTTTGCAGAGTGGGAGCAGGATTGCTGGATCTCACAGGAGGCCAGTCCTGGATCACCCAGGTCAGAATAAAAAGGAAGGCACGTGGCTAGAGGAACCAGCCTGGTCCCATAGCCTTCTGAGGCATGTTTTCCCTACTCTGTACCTCACCAACCGCCCCCCCCCCCCGAATGCACCAGGGCTTGGAATTACAGGGGACAGTCCCTGTGGCTTACAGGGCTGCATTCACTGGTAGCCTGTCAGAAGTAAATTCAGCTACCCTCACTAACTCCCAACCCAGCCACTCACATGCTGCCCCATGCTCACACAAAGAAAGGCCATGACACTGGGTGGCAGACTCAGTCAATAAAGTGTGCGGGCATGAGAACCTGAGTCTAGATCCCCAGTGTCCAAAAAAAAATAAATAAATAAAACAAAACCTAAAAGCCAGGAATGGTGGTGTGCACCTGTAACTGGAGACCGGTGGAGCCCTGGAGCTCACTAGCCCAGTGTCTAACCAACTGCTGAGCTCACAACCATCATAATTCTAGGTGGAGCCCTCTTCAGGATGCTGAGGGCACCTGCACATATACGGCAGACACTTACAACATATTAACCTTTTTTTTTAATCTTTAGAAAATAAAGTGGAGAACAATTGAGAAAGTCAACTCACATCTACCTCTGGCATCTGCATATATGTACATACATCTACAGGCATATACTGTACATACCCATATCAAAATGCGTACACACACACACACTCATCAAAATAAAAAGCCATGCCATTTTGTTACTTTAAATACATATGGTTAAACAAAACTCAGAAACAGAAGACCTCAAGCTTGGCCAAACTGCGGATGATTGTTTACTGTTCACTCTGTAGCCTAGTCTAGCCCAGAGCTCAGATCCTCCGCCTCACCCTCCCTGGTATCACAGGTATGTGCTGTCATTTGCAGCTCCCATCCATCTGCTAAACAGAACTAAAAGGAACGACAGAGCCTGAGGCTGGGGCTCACATGGCAGAGATAGCCTAGCATACCCAAAGCCCTGGGTTTGAACTTCAGCACTGTAGCTCCTGGGTATGGTCTGCAATCCCACGACTCAGAAGAGGAAGGAAGGAGCAGCAGAAGAAGTGGTTTAAATTCATCCTCAACTGCATAGCAAGGCCAGCCTGGGATACTTGAAACATGGTCTCAAAAACAACAATAACAACAACAACAAAACGGGAATGGCTTGGGTTGAACAGGTGAGAGGTTAGTGGTCCCTGAGCCCAGCATGGGCTGATGCCAAGGACATTGCTAGATCTTCCTTATCTCGGCTAAGCCAGATCTGTCCTTTTGAGGAACCCCTTGTCTTGCTGACAAATGAGAGATGAACTTCAGTGGAAAAGGCCTGCCAGGATGCAGGGCTGGACTGACCCTGTTTCCAGCAGTTGTTATAAACCCATTCTGTGGGACAGGTGTGGGGGACAGGATAGCAGCCACCCCAACCCAGGGCAGGGTGTGCACCAGCAGTCCCCACGGCCTCCATCTGTTTATGTATGGCTAAGACTGTGAAGACATCTGGCGATGCTCCAGGTTGACAATTCCAAATGTTTATATTTCTCTCCATGGGGACTCAGCAAGGGCTCTGTGGACATTGAGGAAGCTGGGAAGAAGCAAGCATCAGGAGGGGGTGGGGCCCTTCCGTAACTGCCTCCAGATGGCTCGTGCTGCTGTTTCTAGAGAAGAGGAGCTGGATCATCTAGAGACGGGTGTCTGGCAGACCACCTCTACATTCTCAGTGCTGTCTCTGGCCCACCCCTGCCCACAGCCTCCTTCAGGGCAGCCCTCTAGTGGGGCTCTCTCCGAGCTTCTCTCTCTGCTCCAAGAACTGGGGTGCCAACTCTACACACAATAAGCTTAAGTAAGCCTTATTCAAAGGTGTGACCCAACCACTTCTGAAACTGGGGACCAACCTTGAAGTTCACAGAGCCTCAGGTACCTGCCTTCTCTGGAATCTCACCACCCTGACTCAGGAAAGATGCCCCTTTTAGTAAAGCATCAGGGACCCATCAATGGCTGCCAAGCCCAGTTAAGGTTGTTCTCTAAAAAGGCCCAGCATAGCAGGGGGACATCTGTGGGGCAGCCTTCCTCTGGTGGGGAAGAGAAAAAGCCTCAGACATGTTCTAGGAATAAGTCTGATACAGTCCCTTAAGGTGCTCCTCTTCAGGACTCCCCTCTCCCGGGCACGTGAACTTGGGTTGATATTTCTCATGAGGCTGAGCAAAAAGCTCTGGATTGGGCTAACCTTATGCTCTGTACCCTTTGCTATGAGCAACCCATGCCCTGGTTTGTGCCCTGATCCTACAGCCTCAGGTAAGGATTCTCCTCTTTGGATCCACAGAGAGATCTAGGAAGGGATCTGGGAAAAGGCTTTGCATCCTCAGACTCCCTGCCCGGGGAAGCCAAGGGCACGAGTAGCAGGCAGAGACCTTGGAACCAGAAAGAGGCTTCCATCCAAGGCTCCTCTTGGCCAGGAGAGGCCAAGCCAGGAAGCTTTCCCTGGCCCACTGGCCTACTAAGCACTGCCAAGCAAGGCTCTTTCCCTGCAAGAGGGTGGGGGCCCTATGAGGCTGGATCTCTCTCCTTAGGAAGCTGCAAAGTTACATCACAAACTCAGTCCCAGGAGCTGACCCTGGCAGTGGAGCTGACAGCTGCTCAGCCTTGCGACGGTCATGAGGTGGGACAAGGGCTTCCTCCCATGGGAACTCACAGGATGCTGCGATGGATGGCCTCAGTGACCAGTTCCTCTGGGCAAAGCCAATTCTGAGTCCACATTCCCATGTCTACCAAGCCCAGCTCAGTCAATCACATGGCTTTCTGTTTTCTGGGGCCAAGATCCCGACCTCAGCATTTCTGAGGCCCACATAGGCCACAGCACCTAGCTGACAAAGATACCCCAGCCAAGGCCAGGCTCCCACAACTCTGACCAGACCCCTGTGCTAACTTACCCAGGATTCCACTGCCTGATGACACGGGGCTTTTCTCAATCCTACCTCAAAGCTGCTTACATTCCCTTGGCATGGCTTCACAGCTTTCCTGTTGCAGCAAACAGGCTCGAATGGCGGCATAAAGAGCACAGAGAGGTGAAGTCCTTAACTGCCCCCTGCCGGCTACCTACACTAGGAATTTCCCACCCAGCCCTCGGCCCAGCCTCATGGTCTGTGTCTCTTCTCTTGAGGACATCCCTGCAGAGGTGCTCTGGCCTTTGTGATCAAACTCTAGAATATTCCCTGAACCCTAGAGCCTCTCCCAAGAATCTGTGATAGAGGTTATAGACAACATGGGGGTGGCTTCTCGTAAGGCCTGGTAGGCCAAGAGTGGGACCCACAGTCTGGTCACACCCTACAAACCATCATGAGCTTGGTAGAGATACACACACACACACACACACACACACACACACACACACACACCACCACCACCACCACCACCACCACCACCACCACCACCACCAACAACAACAACAACAACAACAACATCAACAACAAAAAACCTTACCGGCTCAATGATGGCTGGTTCTCCCTTTTGCCCTTTCTCACCTCGGGGTCCTCCAATCTGGGGGTCGGGTGGTGTTAAGATTCCAGAGGAAAAATGGGAGAAGGAAATGAAACAGAAAATCCACATGACACAAAACTTGCACAAAACCAGGGTGCTCTCTGCAGCTAGGCATCTTTCCTCATGGCCAGAAGGAAGACAGCAAGGTGGGCTAGACCTCCCATCCTCCCCCCATCCATGTATACACCAGCATAGTCAGGCAATGAGGCACAGATGACCATAATGGAAGTCAGAGAGGCTACTTTAGAGAATAAAGCTCAGCCAGGCATGGTGGCACATGCCTTTAGTCCCAGAACTTGAGAGGCAGAGGCAGGTGGATCTCTGTGAGTATCAGGCCAGTCTAGTCTACATAGAGAGTTTCTGGACAGTCAGGGCTACATAGTGAGACAGTGTCTCTAATTAGTTAATTAATTAATAATTGAAATACACGGCAGCCCATGTCACTCTTGCCTCCCTCAGTCACCCTGAGATTTCTACAAGTGCTGGCTCCATCCCACCACCTAGATGCCCTGAGATGCAGAGAGAAGCTGAGTCTCTCACCCCTTCATAGATGGTGTCCTGGTTAGCCGGCATGCCTGGTCCTATCTCTGATGGAGAGACACTGGAATCGGAGTCGGGGTCAAAGTACGGGTCATAGTAGTTTTCCTCTAGATTCTTGATGGTTTCCTCAGTGAACTCGCCACCCAGGTCATCCTTCCCTTCATCTGGAGATGGAGCTGGCTGCGGATTAAGGGAGAGAAGTGGCAGGGTCACTCGGAAACTGGCCACATTCGGGCTCTGCCTGGCAGGCACTGAGCCCTGCACGTCCTGCATATAGCATCTAGTGGCCCCACTACAGAACATCTAAAGTTAAAGCCCATGCGGGATTCCATGAGGGAAGACCTGTGGCCCCCACCTGGGCCCTGCACACCTCTCAGCAACCATGGGGATGGTTCCCCAGACTACTACGACACTATGATGAGCCAGGGTGGGAAGGAGCAGCAGTGTCCCTGGGGAGGTCTGCGTTCAGTTGCTGATTAGAGTTTGCACACTGGAAACTGAGATTCTTTCTTATAGTAAAGAACATGGTGCCCCATGAGATTTATTGTGGTAACATGGGTAACCACCAAAGACGTTCATGGGTGGAACTTCTGAACCCCAAAACTACAGTGTTTTCTGAGCTACCCTGAGAGCAAGCCCACAGAGATATTCTACCCATTTTGCAGGGGGAACTGAAATAAACTCAGAAAAAAATGGCCTGTAAACCACACTCAACCTTGCTACAGAGGACTCAGGAGTCGGGGTGCAGATTAAGGGAGAGAAGTGGCAAGGAAGGCCACCCAAGGAGGCCCGTGCTTGGCAGTGACTCAGAGCCACACAGCCTTTGTGCCTTCTCCACCCCTGCCCCTAGATCAAGACAAACAGGAAGGAAGGCAATTACATTGGAGGTGTTGGAGGTAATGGTGGTGCTGGTGGGGACCTCGGCCCCTGAGTCAGGGTTGGTGGGCTGGTCGGGGTTCTCCACACCCTCGCCATAGCCAAAGTCGTCATACGGGGATGGAGTGTAGTAGTCATCAGTGGGCACATAGTCATAGTCCCCGATCCCTATACTGTCCTCCTTGCCGGCCGTGTCACTGGTCTCAGGCACTGTAGGGGCTTCGGGTGGGGGCTGGGTATGCTCCTGTGGGCAGAGAGTAGAAAGAGGCAGTCAGGGTACCTGGATCCAGGATTTCCCAAGCTCCCCTCCTTCTAGTATAACAGTGAACAGCAAAGTGCAGGCATCAAGTTCAGCCAAGGCCCTCCATTCCTGGAAGGCAGAGAAAATGAGGGAGGCTGCCATTGCATGTGCACCAGGCACCAAGAATGCCACGAACTGATGGAGGACCACCAAGTGACACTCCAGAAAATGTCCAACCACAGCTTATGCTTCTGTGTGTGTGTTTGGGGATGGGGTGGCCTCTCACCCCGTAGCCCAGGCCGGTCTAGAACTCATGCTTATCCTACTTCAGCTTCCTAAGGGACATAATTATAGGTATGTGCCACAATGTCCATAGCCTCTAACTCTCAATCCTGTGGCCTGGAAGGACCAGGAACCTCCCTATCCCAGCCTAGTCCAGATCAGACCTCAGGAACCTCCGTGGTTTCTCTGGCGGCTTCCACTGGCTTCTGTGTGGGGGCAGGCTCCTTTCCCGGGTCTTCAGGGTCTTCATAGTATGGATACTCATAGTAATAGGTCTCACCCTCTCCTTCTGGGTACTGAAGTCAACGGTGTCCATATGGAGAAGGAAACGAATGTATTACCACAGCAGCCTATCAACTGCCTTGCCCCACTTAGGTGAAAAAGCAGACGACATAAGGCACTGTCAAGTCCCAGGGGTCCTCAGATAGGGCTCTTGCCTCAGCCTCTCCCCAGAAGCTTAGCATGGGGATGGATGACCCCACACATTCCCGAGAGAGAGAGGTCAACAAAAGCTGAGCCCTAAAAGTGGTTCCATGTGACCCATAGAAATCAAACCCAGACCAGCAAAGTTGACCTTTAGCCCCAATGAGAGGGGCTCACAGTCACTAGTAGGCACTCAAATACAAACCAGAGACCTGGCGGGGGCTGGAGGAGGGTATAGGGGATGAGCAGAGTGGCCCAGAAGATTGGGAAATGAGGAGAGGGATAAAGGAGACAGACATGGCTGCCCTTCAGAGTCACTGCTTCTCTGGGAGTCAGGACCACTATACACAGGACTGGGCATGCCCTATTATAAAATGTCAGATACCCATGAGGGAATGGACCAAGCTCTAAAAACAACTGAGGCCACAGCCTGAGGGCAAAGGACACCTGTCTGTCGGCATTCATCTAAGGATATGTGTGGAGAGTTAAGGGACACAGTTGTTGATGGTACTCCCTTGAGAGACTTGATCAAGGTGTGTGGGGTGGGGGGGGCTCCTCTGTGGTAAGGTGGATCAGATGTCATCACTGCTTCCCCTACAGTGAAAACTCGGTCCTGTGGCTTCCAGAATCCTTTATCATCACAATCCTACTGACCCTGCACCATCCTGCCTGTGCTGCCACCATGAACCCGGCCAGAGATGACTCACATATTCATCTGGGTTGGGGTCCTGTGACTGAGGTGTGTCAGGGACTGCGGTGTCACAGTCGGGGCTGTAGTGCTCACAGTAATCGTAGGCAGCTCGGTGGTCGGAAATGAAGAGCAACTGTTGGATGTCACCCTGCAAAAAGACAAGAGCTCCTGAGCAAACATCACAGATACTCATGGGGATCTGGGGACACAGGCCAGTCCGATGTCCTTGAGAAGAGCTATCCTCAGGGACACACTTCTTCCCAGCAGATGCTGCTCTAAAGAACTACTTAAGCCAGGCTGGCCCACCCAGGAACTAACCCACTCATCTCCCTACCCATTTACCTGCCCACCTATGCACTTATCTACCTTTCCATTCATCCAGTATCTAACCATCCATTATTCACCTTTCCCCCCATCCATCCATTTACCTTTTCATCCATCCATGCATCCATCCATCTAATCACCTACCCATCCACTCACCATCCATCCATCCATCCATCCACTTACCCACCCACCTATCTGCTCATCTTCCCTTCAGTTAATCAACCCTCCATCCATTCCTGCTTTCACCCACCCATCCATTTATCCACCTTTTCATCTAGCCAGCAGTCAGCCAGTCAGGCAGCCACTAGCCTGCCCATCCATCTACTTATCTATCCTTCTACCTAATAATTCACTCAACCATCCATCCATCTACCAAACACCTTTTGCACACTTGCTAGCTTGGTGCTCACAGTTACTACAATTACCAAGCATAAATACATGTGCCCTAGGTTCAGGAGGGCATGTCCCTGTCACCATCAGCCTCCAGTACTGAGGGGTATTTCTTTAAGATGCAATGCTTGCTTTTTTATTGAGTTAAACATGGAATTACCATATGACCCTGCAGTTCCAAACTTGGAAACTAGAACAAACCCTGGAACAAATTTCCCCAAGTCATTTCACCTGTAAAGGTGAAAAAGGGAACTCGGGCTAATACACCCATGCACACACACACACATATATATACATACACACAAACATACATACACATATATCTATATATACATACATACTCACATATATACACACACACTCATATACATACACACATAAATATATGCATATATACACACATGCACATATATATACATACATACAAACATACACACAATATATATACATAACACACACACATATGTACATTCTCTCTCTCTCTCTCTCTCTCTCTCTCTCTCTCTCTCTCTCTCTCTCATAGTCAATAGCCCCAGAGTGGTAGCACCTTGTGTCATCCAAAGATGAAGGTAAGTGGAATGTCACAGGCACAAGTCATAGCCTAGATGACCCACAAAGCTGAATTTTTAAGATGAATCTGGAACTTTCCTGCTGCTCAGGAGACACCTGCTCACAGAGCAGCTGAGCTCACAGAAATCATGCACTAGTCATCAAGACCTGCAGACAGTGTAGGATGGAGAGTCCATGAAGACCATGAGCACAATGTGCACACACCCTCCCACAAGACCAAAAGCTAGCTTGAGACAGGGCCTGGGTCCTCCCAGCCCATCAGATTTTTCTGGTGACAGTGACCAGGAATGAGAGTGTTTCCACTTACTGAGCACAAGGTGAAGGAGCTGCTCATGGCCTCCCACTGTGGCCATTGCAGTATGCCTATCAACCCCCATTCCACAGCCAAGGAAAGTAAGGCTCAGTGTGCAGCAGCCGGAGGCAAGGGCTGTTGAGGTGTTCCAGTGGGTCCAGTGATTTCCTGCCAGTGGGCTCAGGGCCGGGGCAGAAAGTACCAGAACATTCTAGCACTCTGAAGACCACAATGGAAATAGTACAGCAAACAAAGGTGACCCAGTGCTGTGCCAGGTATGGAGTTCTCTGTGCTTGGAGTCCATTCCCCAACACGGCACTACCGTCAAACACTATACTGTAATATATTACACTATACTGGAATAGAATATGTAATATATTCTGGTTAAGGAAGGCTTAGTCTGAAACTTTCCAGCAATAAGCTTCAGGGACAGGGCCTATGTGCTGTCTGGAAGACAGCATAGTCTCTCAGGTTTATTTTGGGCTTTTTCTCGATCCCAGGTAGAATTTGCTACCTCCCTGGTTTCCAAGGCCTCTGCATGGGCCGTATGCTCTCTAGTTGGCCTCCACAGCCCTGATGGATCTGCAGTGCTGGGTCCCTGTGACCGTGACAAGTCACCCAAAGTGTGGAAGGAGGGGTCTCCCACTCATTTCAATGATTGCTCTCCTCTCTGAAGACCCAGATAAGGGGATTGTGGGGTTCCTACCAAAGCAGAGAAGGCTGCAGTGTCTGCCTCTACCACCATTCAGAGCTGGAGGAGAGACAGGAATGCGCAGAAACCCCAACTTTCAGTGGCATGGAGCCGAGAGTACTCCATACATAGGCAGTCAGATGTGGAAACCTAGCCAGCTCTTTGGCTGTGTGGCCTGGAGCCTGTCTGAGATTTGCTTTCTCTCTGTGAGAAATGAGCACAAAATAAACAATACCCACTTCCTGTGTTGCTGGGGAGGCCACAGTCGTCCAGGCAAACTGGCATAACCAAGATGTTCAACAACAAACCTGGGTATTGGTGAGAGGTGAGTGCAAGAGAAACATCCTCAGGGGACAGCAGGATATGGAACTGCATGGGGCAGGGCCAGCAGAGGACTCAGGTAGGATGAAAGACAGAATTAGACACTTGAAATATGGGCGAGGATCAGACCACGGGGATCAGTAGCAAAGCCAAAGGGCCAAAAGGAAGGGCTCAGAGAGAGTCAACAGGAAATAGTGAGCACCCGAAACAGGAAGGAAATATTAGGTACATTTATGTGATTACCATGAGTGACAACCCCTGGCTCTTCCTCACTGATCTCCTCACCCATCCATTCATCCATTCACACATTTCATCTGTTCATCCATTCATCCATCTAGCCATGAATGCCTTCCATTCATTCATGCATATCATTCAGATATCCACCTCTCATCCATCCATTTATTAATGTCATCTATTCATCCATCCATCATCCTTGTATATCACTTGTCTATCCACCCACCCTGTCATCCATTCACCCTCCCACCCACCCACCCATCTGTCTGCCTGCCCGTCCGTCTGTCCGCCTGCCCGTCCATCTGCCCACCTGCCCGCCTGCCCGTCCGTCTGTCCGCCTGCTCGTCCATCTGCCCACCTGCCCGCCTGCCCGTCCGTCTTTCCGCCTGCCCGTCCATCTGCCCGCCTGCCCACATGCCTGTCCATCTGCCTGCCTGCCCGTCCGTCTGCCCTCCTGCCCACCTGCCTGTCCGTCTGTCCGCCTGCCCGTCCATCCATCCATCCATCCATCCATCCATCCATCCATCCATGTGTCCATCCGTTAACCTGTCCATTCAAGGCTATCATGAACCTCCTAAGTCCAGGCCACTGTGGCACACGCTGCAGATGCAGCTCTGACACCGAACAGTTCCACAGCGGTGCTCACATTCTGTCAGCACCACAGGTTTGCCTTGCGCTTTCCTGACAATGTCACATCCTCCCAAGACCATGTAATCACTGAGCTTCTCTTGGGACCCTATTTCTGGCAAGATCTCAAGACTACCTCTGGTCCTGAACCCACAGTTCTGCTGTACTCTTGGGCTGTGGGGGAGGAGAGAAGTAACCTTCTTGCACAATCCAGGAAGCCCTTTATCCCTGCTTTCCATTAGGTGGAGTGTGAAATTTTCTGTGAGCTGGACCCTAGGCTAACCTGGAGGTTGGAGGGGCAGGAAGTCTAGATGTGGCCACCTATCTACTGAGCCATGGCAGGACTGGATGGGTGTGTCACCTGTAGTCACTGAGTATGGACTCATGATGGCCTTCATTCAAGGACCTGAGAAGGACGGTGTGGGTGTCTTGTGATCTAGGATCTTTTACCATCCCAAGATTCTTTCTCTGAGATGAAACAGGTCTAGAATTAGGTTAAAGTGGGAGTGAATGCTCACTGACAGATGCAAAAACAGTCTCGGAATACATCAAAGGCCACCCTCCCTGAACCCCAGGGCTTAGTACCACACCCTGGCCTCATTTTGGGAATTCAGAGTGTCCTCAAGCAAGCCTGAGTCTGTCTGTATGGCTGTGTAGGGTAGCCTCCAGTGTGGTCTACACACGATTCTCTCCTCCCTGTACCACCACAGCACACTAGATCCCAACCCCTGATCTCTGTGGAAAAGGAGAGGCAGACAGTTCTTCCTGAAGTCTGCCTAGTGATTGTCAAATAAGGACTGTATTCAGGAAAGGTCACTGACCCTGATCTCAGGGTACTCTAGCCTCATTTCCATTTCTGACAAAGTGCTTTGACAGAAACAAATTAAGGAAGAATGGATTCATTTGGCTTACACTTCACAGGTCATGATTGCATAAGTGCAGGACAGGAATGTGAAGGCATACCTATTTGCTCTTCCATGAAGCATTACCTCTAAGAGAGAACTCACTCACTCACAGCTGAAGTAGAACAGAAGCCATGGAGAATGCTGCTTGCTGGCTCCCTCACAGGTACATGCTCAGTCAGCGTGTTTTTGATTTTTCTGAGTCAGGGTTTCTCTGTGTAGCCCTGGCTGTCCTGGAACTCACTCTGTAGACCAGGCTGGCCTCAAACTCAGAGATCTACCTGCCTCTGCCTCCCAAGTGCTGGGATTAAAGGCGTGCACCCCACCCAGCTCAGCTAGCTCTCTTATATAGTCTAGAACAACATACCTAAAGAATAGAGCAACCTAACCTGGGCTAGACTCTATTATGTCAAGTAACAATCAAGAACAAGTCTCACGAACATGCTCATAGGCCAATGGAATCTGAGCAGTCTCTCAACTAAGACTCCCTGCTCAGGTGACTTTAGGCTGAGTCAAGCTGACAATTGAAGCTAACATTGGGTTATAGAGGTAACCCATGATCCCAGTGCCCATGACCACCAGCTAACCCTCCACCCCTGACCCCACCTCAGCAGGCAAACTCCTATCCAGACTGCAGACAGAATAGGGCTCTTCCTACCAGCAAGCAGAATAGCTGCTACCTTGTTTGTTTGGGTCTGCAAGAAGTGGTACTTCAGCACTCCACATCACCACAGTACTGCTATGCCCTGGAGCCCAGGCCCCTTCCATAAGATTAGAAAGACAGCTGTACAAGAGGTAGCTAGGGAACGGGTGGTCTTGCTCACTCTTGACAAGGGGACAAGAGGAAGGATGGGTGAGCCTTCCTTTCTTAGACCAGTCCTAGGCTTTAGATCATAAAGGGATGTGGGGAATGGGGAAAACATGCACAAAGCTGCCTGCTGCTACTTGATGGGGTCTGCAGCCTGCGCTGCAGCAAATGGTGGCAGGGGAATGAGGAAGTGAGGGGACAGGAGAAGGGGGAACAGGGGTCCCAATGATCCTCTCTCAGTATTGTACATAGTGTCTTCCCCTACTGACATCCAGTCTAGATGCCTCCCTCCAATTCCCTGTTACTCTTCCACACCTTCTCTGAGGCCAGTGGAGGTGCCCACTGCCCTGGCTCCCTCCCTCCCATACTTGTCCCGGAGGCCTGTATTTTAAAACTCCCATTCCCAAGAGAGCTTTGTAGCAGAATGGTGAATGAAAACCATGCATCTTCATTAAGCAACCTGACCTGTAGCTCAAATGTCATCCAAGTCAAATAAAATATTTTCTCTTTAAGTCCATAGCATGACATGTAAATAAACACACTTGATGGGAGGAAGAGACGCCTTCGGGAGGCGGTGTAGCACTGGGAGTCTTTGGGATCTAGCAGCTGGGAAAATGGTGACCACTGCCCCTTACAGGTTCTGTCTCTCCAGGAGCCCATGTGTAACACATCTCTGCAATCTAGCATTGTAGTCCAGAGAGCAGGCCTGGAGTAAGGCAGCTCACTGCTGCTGAATGTGGGTACACACCACATGACAACTCGTTCCATGACCGGGTAAAGGGCTCCAGGAACTGGCACAAAGCTCCATGCTCCTATGTGCCTACTTTGGAACCCAGGCCAAGCTGGCTTCAGCCCACCAAGGTTCTCAGCCTGGATGTGGCTGGGCAAGGAGTCCCTGCCTTCCCCACCCTTCCATCCCCAAGTCCTACAGGGAGCCGGGTAAACGCTGTCCCTGTCCTGGTCCAGAGTGGCTCCAGCCCATCAAGCTTTTCTTCACTGCATGTGAGGAGAGGGGAGAAAGGCCTTGAATGCCCAGTGACCAGCAAGACTACCAAGGGACAAGTAGCTCTCTGCAGGGCAGGAGGACAAGATGGAAGGACAGGAGCTCTTCTCTGTACCTGTTTCTGCACCCCAGTTGTGTGTGCCAGAGTGTGGGGGTGGGAGTACAGGGTAAGGGTACCATGGCACCATCACAGACTCCTTCCAGACCTTGTGGGAAGTGGGAGGAGAAGTTGGACCAAGAGGAAGGCTAAAAACCCAGCCAGGCTCTGAGAAGACCCTACCTCCATCCTGGGCTACCTCTGATGGGGAGCTATCACATGGCCTCAGACTGGAGCTGGGGCCGATTTTTTCAACCAACATCTTGGAGTAGCTATGAGATGGCAACCAGACCTAAGAAGGTGCTGGGGGTGGGGTGCAGAGCAGCCCTGCTGGAGTGCAGTGAAGAATGCAGAGCCCTGTGCTAATGCACTCCCAGGCCCCTGAACCATTGCCAACCTGGTGAAAACAGAATGATGACTGACTGCTTAGTAGAATGCTTGTCTAGCAAGCACAACAGCCCTGGGCTCAATCCCCAGAACTATACAACTAAGGCATGGTAGCTTATATCTCAGCACTAGCAAGAGGATTAGAAGTTCAAAGTTATCCTTGACTATATAGCAAATTGGAGGCCAGGCTGGACTACAGAAGAACCTGTCTCAAATAGATAGGTAGGGAGATAGATAGATCTACAATGGAAGGAGGCAGGCAGCAGTCTTGTACCCAAGAATACAAGTGTCCTGTTCAGAAATCCATGTCCAAAGACTCTAGAAGTCTCTGATGCGGTGGGTCTCAAGAGACTGGGGTAGAGGTGGATAGAACAAGTTCTGCCCCTGCAACTTCAAAGGCATCCCACCCCCCTCTGGAGCTCAGGAATCCTGCTGGAGTGGATCTGATACATCTGGCCTCTCTCTGGGCCAGGAAGATGTGAGAGGTTGGAGTCCAGGCACCTGCTACAGGGAGCCCCAGTAGGGTGCAGCTGTGCAGAACAATCTTGAGACCTTATAGGATGTCCCCAATGGCCTTGCTCCCATGTGGACCATCCAGGGACCCTTGTCAAGAGGCTCAGCCTCCTGGGGCTGCCCTGTACACACCAGATGCAGTCTCAGCAAACTTTATGGAATCCAACATCTGTGGCCTGGGCAGCAGGACCCTGGAAGCCCCCAGGTGGATACAAACTACTTATTAAAATCAATCCCAAGGCTAAAGAGATGGCTCAGGCCATTAAGAGAAATTCACAGAGGATCTCTGTTCAATTTCTACCACATGGTGGCTCACAAACACCTGTAACTCCAGTTCCAGAAAAATCCTACTCTTCTGGCCTCCATAGGCACAAAGTGCATATATATACATAGGCAAAAACATTCATACATATAAATAAAATAAATAAATCTTTTAAAAATGGCCCGAGTCTTATATTGAGAACATCCTAACAAATCTTCATGGAAGAAATTCAGCTCCACGCAACAACCTTGGATTCTCACAATGTCCTCTTTACATCATGGAAGAGGAAGAAATATAGGCTCTAAATATGCAGGGCTGGGGGCTGGTAGCTGGCCTCAGGGCCACATCCAGGTCCAGCAGTATCCTGCTGGGATACAGGCAGGAAGCAAGAACCCCAGGCTGGCCTTACAACACCTTCCACACACACTGCTCAAGGCTGCACAGGAAGTCTCAGGCCTGCAGTCCAGGACACTCCTGGCTTCCTGGCATAGGTGGTAAGTTGTAATTGCTCATGGGCAGCACCTGGAGGCACTGGGTTGCTGCAAGGATGTCAGTGCCAGCTGCCCTCCCAGAGGTGGGCTCTGGCTGCAGGTACCCATGAACAACTGGCTGAAATTTGGGATTGGGCCATAGGTCCTCTCTAGAGAGCCGGGTTCTCTACCCCTGCATAGAGTCACTGGCCATCCAGCTTCTCACTGAGGCTCCTTTAATATCATGTCTTATTGCTAAGTGTTCTCAGTGTGCACGTGTGCATGCGCGCGCATGCGCGTGCGCGCGCACACACACACACACACACACACACGGGGTGGGGGGAGGGAGAGAGAGATGGCAGAGCTAACCAACATAACCCCAGCTTCTTCAGACTTGCTCCTTCTCCTATTTCCACCCTGATACAAAATCCTCCCACATCCCCTTCTCCATGAGCATGGCTCTGACCTGAGAAGCAGAGGTCATGCACCAGTCGGGTGGTACAGTATAACATAACAGCCCTGCCCTCCTGCCCTGCCAGGGAGAAGTCTCTGATGCAGGAGTCCAGGGACTGTTTTCCCAACTCTACCACACAGCCTCCCCCATCACCCCCACCTCCCCATCACCTTCACCCCCATCACCCCCAATACCCCTACTCCATCACCCCTCTCCTACCACCCACCCCCCATCACCTCTGCCTCCATCACCCCCACCCCCGCTACACTTATAGGTCTGCTAGTCTGGTAACAAGATCTCAAGTAGCCTGGTGTGTTCATAGGTATGAGCATAGATTTCCTGCACATTCGTGAATGTGGAGTCTTATGTTAGCTATAGCACATACCTGCATGTGTACACCTGCATAGGCATGACATGTGTGTGTCATAGGAGGGTCCTACTATAGAATAAGCAGCTGACCCTCGGAGAGCACTGAGGTGGTACTTAAGAGTCCAGGACACTATTTCCCCCTCGACTGTAGCTGAACTGAGACCCCTCTCCATCTCCCATATGAGCTCACATGGGGAATAGAGGACCCTGACTGAGCAGCCTCACACAAGGTCGAGTGTTGTCCACCAACTCTCTCTAGCCCACTCAGTATCTCAGCAAAGGCGCCGTTCTCACCAGGCCTGACCGTCCTCTTTCCTCACACTTCCAAGTAAGAGGATGAATGGTTTCTTTCATCTTTTTGTCTCCTTCACAACACAGATGTGTGAACACAGAGAAATAAGGAATAAGACTACTGTCACAGGCCACCTGGCAAGGAGGTTACCTGCACCCCCCCCCGTAGAGCTGCTCACTTGGAGCGGTGCACACCCCACAGAGGACACCCTCTTACTGCTGAGTTACCCACACAGGCTAATACAGGGCAGGAGGCAGGCCAACCCACTCTTCTTCTACCCACAGGGCCCAGGCCAAGTCCGGCCATCACTTTGTTTAATTTCAAATGTCACAACCCAGAACTGGGAGCTCCACACAGCCTGCCTATGGCAACCCTAAATCACCTGAGGAGAAGGTGTCAGCGTTTGAAAGCCACCTTTGCCCGCCCTTCCCCCTTCTGTGTACAAGCTTACTTTTGGAGCCACTACTGAGCCTCTTCAAGCTTCTGCCCCCACAATGCCTGTTGGCCATTACTGTTGTTCCAGTGTGCTGTGCTGACCGAGCAGCCATATTGGCAGCATTGCGTTAGCGGCCCATTTTTCCGCAGAGGACAGGTCCATCTCCATTTGGACACAGTTGGGATCATGCTGTCCTTGGCGCTCAAGGAGCCCAAAGCATTTTGCTGAGCGAGTCACTTCTGCCTCTGCCGATAATGAGGTTTTAGCCAAGCTGCGTTGGGCAGAGGAAATTGCAAAGCTTTTGTTGGAGAGTCTGCAACCCTGGCGGCTATGCAGTGAACTCACATAAAGCACAGAGCTTTGCAATGTCCCCATTGGTAACAGGAGCCTCTCTCTGTCCCCCTTCCTTTCCATTCTTTCTTCTCCCTGAGGCACACCAGCCCCCACACTAAGACAGTTACACCTAGCCCTCTCCTAATCCAAAGGTGCTCTGCAGGGATCCCCACAGATCTCTGCTTGACTTGCAGATTTCACCCAGACTACCTCATGCCTATAAATGGACATGTGCAAATAAGTTGAGAAAATGAGCCCTTCTTGTTCCGGGCTGCAGGAGAGGTGGCCCACAAGTGAACTAGCCCAGTGAATCTTGAGCCCCCACTGCCACACTCCCTGGCCATAAGCCATCCCAGAACCATGCCCCAGAGCTGGTTAGGGTAGGCCTCTCCATCGCCCATCCAAAAACACACCTAGGCACCTGTGGCCTGGACTCATTCCCAGCACTCCCTTGATTGCTGTCACAGGTGGGGCAAAGTGGAACCAGAGACCAGCACTGCCAACTCCCCTGGCTTCCCAACTGAATGACACTATGTGATCTTAGGCACTTTCCCAAACCACATCAGGCCACACTTCCTTTCCATGAGGATGGAAAGAGGACTGGCCTTGGTGGTTGCCAGGGAACGAATGGCTCAGCCCAACTTCCTCAACTGGAGCAGAGCACGACATGTTTCCAACAGCAGTGAAAGATTGCAGAGCCAGGTCACACAGGCACATGCCAGGTCCCCACAGGTTCAGGGCACACCCAGTCAGCAGGCCAGGGTGACTTCCATAGGCCCAGAGCAGAGCAGTTAGGTGCCGTGGGGCCCTTTCCCTGCTCTAGGTTATCCTCAGAAGTTCTCTGTAGACGGGCCATATATTCTGGCTTTCGGGGGCCTCACCAGTCGCATTTAAACTCTTACATTGGTATTATTGCTTACAGCCTACATGGGATGGAAACAAAAAGTACCTAAGCCAGGTTCAAGGGGACCTGAAAACACTGCTTCAGGGTTTCAGTATGGCTGTGGAGAGTGGGCTGAGATGTGTTCACAGAATTAAGGAAACAGCTTCAAGTAGTCAGATGTCTTCTTTTTGTCTTTCCCTAGATCCTATCAAGGGTGCACGGTATAAAGGCATCATTTGGAAAACAGCATAGAACTGGGCCCTGAAGAAGGAGATGGATGATTACCATGCTCATCACCACCACTATTACCACCATTACCAAAACCACCACCAAGATCATCATTACCATCGCCACCACTACCATCACCACAAGGATCACCACCACCAGTAGTACCACCAAGATCACCATCACCACCACCAAAACCACCATCGCCAGGACCACCACCACCACTAACACTACCAAGACCACCACCATCACTACCATCACCACAAGGACCATTGCCACTGCCACCACCACTAAGATCACTATCACCACCACCAAGACCACCATCACCAGGATCACTACCACCATCATCACTACCACTATTTTTATCACCACCCCATCACATTGCACTACCACCCCCATAGTACCATGTAGATCACTATCACCACTACCACAATCACTAATATCATCACAATACTCACTATCACCACCACCAAGACCACCATCACCACCATTACCATCCACACCTGCCAGTATACCACCACCAGTCTCTAATCATAGCCATCATGATGCCATGTGGCCCTCAATCCCTGGTGAAGGCAGACCATCCCCTTGATGCCCCTCTGCAGCAGGTAAGCATGCAAGAGGGCACACAGCTTGGATTCCTCCTTCTTTCGTCCATCCAGTGTTTCACAGTCTCCTCTATGCCCGCAGACACAGGTGTCAACTCTGTCATGGCTGCGGATCTCCATGGAGAAAAAAAGCAGCCCTTAGGCTTCCTTGGGATAATTTTTACAATTGGAAAAATGGATTCTGTCTCTGAGATCTAGGAAGGCAGGATGGAGGACATAACCCAGAGCTTGGCTGTGGCGGCCTGACCCATCAGCATGGGATGTATTGAGCCCAGTGGCATGGGTGAGGTTATCTGAAGAAGGCTACAGATTGACCTGAACTAGGCTATAGGTATGGTCAAATTCAAACTTCATAGGATAACCATTATCAGTATCAATTCGGCAGCCTCTTAATAATTCTGTAGTGTGTGTGTGTGTGTGTGTGTGTGTGTGTGTGTGTGTGTGTGTGTGTGATTGAGAGAGAATGAATATGTATCTTTGTTGTGAGATGTAGTGTTGTCCTAGTTTGCTTCCTCTTGTTGTGATAAAACATTTTGACACAAAACAATTTTGAGAGGAAAGAGTTTATTTGGCTCACAAGTCCCAATCACAGTCCATCACCAAGGGAAGTCAGGGTAGGAACGCAAGGCAGGAACCTGGAGGCAGGAACTGAAGCAGAGACCATGGAGGGGAACGCTCTTACTAGCTTGTTCCTCATGGCTTGCTCAGTCTTCTTTCTTAATGAATATAGGACCACCCATCTAGGGGTGGCAACACCCATAATGGTCTGGACCATTTCACATCAACCATCACTCAAGAAAACTCCCCACAGGCTTGCCCACAGGCCAACCTGATGGAGGAAGTTTTTCATTTGATGTTCTCTCTTTCTGGCTGTCCTTGGCTTGTGTTGAGCTCACAAAATAAAAAATAACTAACCAGAACAAGTATATAACATGAGTTAATATTTACCATTAGGAGTGGAATGAAAGGACCTGTGGCTGGCAATGGCACTGTCTATCAGTCCCAATTAGGAGTGCTTGGTGGATTACAGCCAATCAAATTGACAGGTTGCAGTCTTCCTGTTACTCAACAAGCATCAAATAGAGTCAAAGGTGTCCGTCTGCATTTCTGATAACATGCTCCCAATGCCCATGCAGTCAGCCATGGGAACTGAAGGACAGGACTTGGCCACACCCCCAGATAGTGCCAGACACTCTCACTCATTACTAGCTTGATAGCAGTTTCTAGGTTCTCACAGGTTCTTTGGCCACATGCCACTCCTGCAGGTGACATACTGTCCCTCTGTCCCCCTACACGTGTCCTGCCTGCCCTGGTCACCTCCCTCAATGACTTGGCCCTGTGTGTCTCCAGGCAAAGAGGTCCAGCTTCTTAGAGCTCCTTGGTCACAATGCTCTCGGGGGAACCAGAATGTCTACTGCATGCCAGCCCAGCGTGATATCACTGGACAAAGCCTGACTTCTAGCATAAGGTCAACCCTGTCTCCTGGGAGATGCTGTTGCTCACAATTTCCATGGAACAAGCCTGACACCCTCACAGGCCAGGCAAGTGCTATGAAGGGCTGAATCTCTGCAGCTATGGGCCTCAGTACCGTGGTTTACTGGGTCCTAGAAGCAGAGACTTCCATCTGGTTACCTGCCAGCCAACAACTTTACTTGGTGAGTCACCCTGTGTGGCCCGCTGCCAGCCACGGCACAGGCTAGGGCCAGCCCCTGTCCCAACATGAAGCTCTTCCTGAACCTGGTAGCTGGGGAATTGGAAGCCACTCAGGAATGCCCAGTGCCTTACGCTGAAGTGTACATGCTCTGGTGGGGTCAGGGGAAGCCTTTTTCAGTTGCTTTAGAGATATAAGCTAAATGGAAGCCCCAAAGCTATGTTTCAGCTCTAAGCCTTCATAGTAAGAACTTGGATGGAACTCAGTTGAGGGTTTTGAAGTGAGACCACTAGATTTAGTGTAAGCCTTGTGTGTCCTGCCCACACCTGGACCTTGGACTCAGAGCCTTCTAGATTGGAAGGAAGCAGATTCTCCATTTTGCTACCACCTATGACCATGAGTATCAGCTCCAGGAGACTCATCAGAACAACTCTGTCCTTCCCAGAATTGGGGGTACCAGGGAGCAGGCAGACTGAAGATACAACTAGATGAAGTCCTGAATCCACCCTTGCTAGTGTCCTGGGACCTCTCAAGGAATACATATTGTCACTAGGTAAATGGCTCCCTGCACCCATGTAAAGCCAGCCACAGTAGGTGCACATCCTAGTGTTCTGCAGCAAGAAGAGAGGCGGAGACAGAATCCCTGAAATCTCATGTCTACACCCTACACCTGACACCAGGTGTCTAGTGGAAGGAACAGCAAACGACAAAGACATCCCATCTCTAGCAAGGTAGAAGGAGAGGGTGAGCAACTGAGGCTGACCACTGACCTCCACATGTGCACCATGCATGCACAGCGGCACTCACACATGTGCACACACATCTGTGCACACACACTCACGCACACATACACACACACACACACACACACACACACCCTACACACAAATGTCACATGGCACATGCTGAGGCCTACTCAGTCTGCGGGAGCACAGACATGAGATGGCCTGGGATGGCCAGAGGCAGCATCTACATTTTGCCTGAGTGGAATACAGAAGACCAGAACTGGCTAAATGTGAGTCATGGTCTGAGCCAGAAGGACAAAGACCCATACACACCCTGCTTGCTCACTGATGTATATCCCTCCCATTTGGCCATGCCTAGGATAGGCAGCTGAGAGCCTGAGTTTGAGGTGTCCCTTCTAGTCACTGAACTCAGGTCTCAGCATTTAGTTCTAGAAGCTTCCATATTCCTGTCTGTGGCTCAGAATGCAGGGCCCTAGAGCAGTACCAGAAGAGTATGGGAAAGCGGGTCTTGTTGCTATGTTAGGTCCCTCACAGCATGGCTTATATGACATTAGCCACAGCTACGCTGACCTGGGTAGCAATAAGGACTCGGGCCAAATCTCAGGCCTGGTCCAGACTGCCCCACCTAAACTGCAAGCATCATAATGGATGAGACTAGGGCACAGAGATGGTATCAGATGAGCTTCGGGAAAGCCTGTTCATAGCTATCTGCAACAGAGTCAGAATCAGCCTTTCCTGGCTGTTCTCAGGGTGGGTAGAGCACCCCGTACCTTACTGGGGCTCATCTTGAGATGTGTGTGACCTTCAGGTCACAAGGGAGGGTGTCAGAGATGAAGCACATGGCAAAGCTGACAGCTGGACGGGGGGGGGGGGGAGACAGCTGCTCTCGGGGACGCTTCAGCTTGTCCACTAGTCACTGGCAGACTCTCACAAGCTAGGACCCTCAATCCACTCCCCAGTGATGCAAGTCCCTTTCCATTGGCTCTGTATACCACTCAACAGCAGGCCTGGGCTGAATCCCTCAGCCCATTATAGCTCACCAGGGAAGCCCTTGGTGGGCAGGTGAGCAGGAGAAAAAGTAAGAAGTTCCCACAGGATTCAGAGGTTTAAAATTGGAGCCAAAGTGGGGCCTGGATCTGGGGCCACACTAGTAATATCTCCCCATGAGAACAGGGCTCTGCTCCCCACTCACGCAGAAGATGACCGGGTCTCAGACCTGTTTGAGAAGGCCAGACCAGATCTCCTTGGGCTGGCTACTGAGGAAAGCGCCTCCTCAGTACAGCCCATTCCTGTCTCAGAGCAGATTCCAGGAAAAAACACGTCAGTGGAAAAGCCAGGCTCCTGGAGACAGGGAAGGCAGGATTAGGTAAACACTTGGCCTTCTTCAAATGCTGAGGTGCGGTCGGGAAGGGGAACCCGCCAGCGACTGGGGGTACACAGTGAAAGCTGAGTTTACAGTCTGTTTGGTCTTGTTGCCCCTTGAAACATTCAACAGCTTAAAAGCACATTTGGCTCCTGGCCCAGAGTCTGTAGCCGGCCACGCCCCCTATCCCAGAAGCCTCCGCCTCCTCCGTGGCCCTCCTCCGTGGTGTACTCCAGCAAGAAGGCCTTTCCACCTCGGAGCCCTAGAGCAAGCAGAAGGTACCATTCTCTGCCCTTCCCTTGAGACCACTGGTTGGCCTCAAATCCACAGACACCAGAACAAAAGCAGCCTCGGGGTGGGAAACAGGATGGCGCTAGGGGGGTCAAGGGTGATTGGCAGCGCGTTAACTGTCAGTGCAATGAATGAACTTCCATCCTGGAAAGATGTTTGTTCTGGTTCTTTCTGTAAGGTCTCACGGACCCCACAGGACCAGGGATTCTGATGTCTTTGGCTAATGTGGAGTCACAGGAGCCAGTGACAGAGGGTCTAGAGCAGGGCTACCCAGCTGAAGAAGTCCCCCTCTGCTGCCACGATGCAGACGGCCTTTGATAGGTTGCTCAGCTCTCGGTGCCAGCTTCCCAAACTCTCCAAAAGAAACAAGGTTCCCAGCCTCCAGCACCCTGAGGTGGGCAGGCCCGGTGCGGAGCTACTCTTGCTGGCCACCTATCAGCAAAGCACTCCACCAAAGAAGAGCTTGCCTCCACCTGTCCAGATGACACCCTTCCCTGACCTGACCGCTGTGTCCCTGCTCCCAAACCCCAAAGCTCACTCTCGGATGAAAAGGGAGTGTTGCACCCCCATATGAGGAGATCAAGAAGCACCCCCAGCGCTTCCTGTATGGTGGCCCTCGGCCTGCCCAGCATCTCCTACACCTCAGATCTCAGGTACATTGCAAGAAAAAGGACAAGACTCAAGCTGTGCAGGGCAGCCTCGGCATATCCCTCTGGAATACCCAGACAGTGTGAGGTCCCAGGGACGAGAACAGTAGCTCATGTTCACAGTGAGCTTCTGAGGTGGCAGGGAAGCTGGGACCAGGGTGTCCCAGGAACAACTCTAGTCAGGGATATAACTTCCTGTCTATCCATCTGTAGCCTCTCAGCTCAGATAAGGAGTGGGGGAGCATGAGCCTCCCCTCCCTCCCCATCTCTGAGGGGGAGTTAAAACACTTACTAGATACGGTGAGACAACTTGTATCTTTGCCTCCATGCAGAAAGCAGTGACTGCCACTATTAATAGGCCAGAAGGGCCACAGCCCTGACCAAAAGGGTCTTGGTTCAGCATGGTTCCCTGAAGCCCTTGAACAGGAATTTCACACAACCCTTGATGCATAGCCCCACAGTGGTGGCTTCTTTGCACCCATTTTACAGATGTGAATGCTGAGCTCCATGTCCTCAGTCAGGAAGACCACATAAAGACCATCCAGAAAGAGCTGAAAGTCTGCAGTCTATACACCTTCGCTTCCTCTCTGTATAGCTTTGCAAGACCCTGATATGCACAGCATCCCTTGAACTTCAGGGAAACCCCAAGACTCAGATCCCAAACTAGTGAGACAAAAAGGGCCCATGCCTAAGGGAGCCAGCACTTGCCAGGGACTGTTTGTCAGGCCTCTATGGCTGGGCTCAACATGTGCCATGGAGATGAACAGGACACTGTCACAGAAGCCTCTACTGTGGTCAGGGAGTGTCCTCCCACGCTGTCTCCCTCAGAGTGTCTTCATGCTATACAAGGGTCTCTGAGGGGCTGTGGCGTCCCGGGCTTCCCCAAGGCCCCTTGGAAGCCCTGTGGAGTTTGGCGGATCTGCCTAGAAGAGGTGCTGGGCAGGAACTGCAAGCCCGTGCCAGCAGTGCCCTGGCCTCGGCCTCAGCACCACAGCCTCCCACTCCTCAAATCCAGAGAGCTCTGGAACAAACTGGCCTTTAACAAGCATAAGAATCTTGTGGGAAGAAAAGGCCATTGGAGAAGTTTCCAGCAAGAACCTTCTAGAAAAGCCAGGCGATGAAAATGAAGAAAACAGCGAACACCATTATCTGAAACCTGGAAAGCAAAGAGTTAAATCACTTCGATTCCAAAAGGGATAAAAATTCACTTGCAAGGAGACACAGAGAAGCGGAGACCAGCCCCCCTCCTCTGCCATTACACTGGAAGAAGCAAAGAGGAGAAAAAGTCCCTACTGGCCACCCTCTGCCGTGCTGCCCTAGCTGGTCTTCATTAAGGAAGACAGGTCCAATTTCCCACCGTGAGCACAGCTAACAGCCAGGAAACCCTGGGGCTGGGAAAACACAGACCTCAGACCATTAACAACTTGTGGTCAACAAAAATCCCTGGCTTCTGGCAGCTGTTCCCCCTCAAATCAAATTCCACGGCAGGAGGAAAGAGCTCACCAGAAACTCAAGGACTGTGCGTGCGTTGCAACCTGCTGTTCCAACAGAGTTGCCAGTCATCAGTTGCAGGCTGAGAACCACCATGTGCATGGCAAGAGAAAGCCAAAGGGACAAAGCTGGACTCTGCAGTCAGTATCCAAACGAGTTTAAAAATTGGGACCTGTCTTCATTCTCAACACAAATTGGTAACTATTACTGAGCGCTTGCTGTGAATCTTGCATGTATATGCCTTCTGTGGTCTGATTCCTCTCTCTCTCTCTCTCTCTCTCTCTCTCTCTCTCTCTCTCTCTCTCTCTCTCTCTCTGTGTGTGTGTGTGTGTGTGTGTGTGTGTGTGTGTGTGTCGCGCACAATAAGTCAGTGAGAGTCAGGGTCAGTGAGATCTAGTCTCCAGAAACAATGTGGAAAGTGAGGGAGACATCTGACACTGACTGCTGGCCTTCATTCGTACACAAGCATGAACATACATACACACATGCATGTGCATAGACCACACACACATACAGAAACACAAATATAGAGAGACATATACACAGAGAAACACACACACACACACAGAGAGAAGCATACACAGATGCTTTTCCAGAAACTTGAAGATAAAAGGCACGTTGGCACACCCTGTAGAAATGACAAGTGTTCGGCACAGCCTGACACTACTAGTACACAGCAAATTCAGTCAGACCAGATGTTTTACTTAGCTCTGGGATGCCTTTGTATGCATACCTTCAAGGTTTTGGTCACCAGAGACTGGACAGCACGGGCCACCCTAGCTCTGCTGGCTGAGAGTTCTCTCTCCAACTCCTCTAGCGCCCTCTTATCCCCACCCTTCAGGGCAGCCCTGGCACTTCCCAGCATCTCGGGTTTTACCTAGACCCTCCCACAAGGTAATCCATAAAAGCAGTACTTGACCCCTGGTTAAGCTGTGAGCACCAGCTCCCCACATGACAGGCCAGTAGCTACCTGTCTAGCTGAGGACACTCAGCCACTCTCCTGTTCATCCCAGATTCCTGGGCACGGCTAGTCAGAAGCTGACCCAGAGGGTAGCCCCATAGCTTACAGGATCCAGCACTGTCTGTTCCCATGTGCCTGTCCCACCTGGCAGAAGGCCTGGACTACAGCATTCAGTTTAGAAAGGCGGCTGAGTCCAGAAGACCCACCCACCTACCCCTCACCTTCTCCTGGAGGCTGACCCCATTTCCACACGAGGCAGCTGGCTGCTCTGACTCTCCTCAGCTATTGACTGCAGATTCTATCCCAACCTCACCCTAGCTGACCTTGGCCCAACCTCCACAATGAGTATGGTTCACACCCATTGGGCACTCACTCCTTAGCACACTCAGCTACATGTCATTTTTGCTACAGATCCATGTATAGTTGCATTGCAATTCCACATCAGTCACAGAGTACCAGCAGAACACTAAGGTCCGCTCGACATGGCATCCAGCCTTCGGGGCCTGAGTCACTGGGCAGACATGGCCCAGAACCCCCACCGCATCCATGAGAACATCAGCAGGCCTCATCATCAGACATGGGCGGCAACTGTACCTGGTGGTGACCCAGCATAGGGAGGAAATCACATTCACATGGCATTTGGGGATCTAGGAGAGCACCAATCCCATTCTGCCCTCTGCAACCCCTGGAGGGAGATATCTAAGAGATCACACTCAGAGACCATTCTCCGGGTGATTATCAAACTTCTTCAGACAGGAGCCCTCAGCCCCCAAACTTCCCCAAAAGTTCAAAGTATGTCAAAGAAAAGGAACCAGGCCAAGTGTTCCAGCCCAAGTCCAAGGTCTCAGGCTCCAGATGCACTTGGGACATAGACCTCAGAAATGTCTGTTCTAGTACATCTGGGTTCAGGGGCCCTCCAGGACCACCAGACACCTGTGGGATCTCAACCTTCTTCCTGAATCAAAGACAGTTCCCAAAATGCTTCTATACCCAACAGAAATCCAGAGGACTCTAGACTGAAGTACAGGCCCAGTCCCTGCAGTTTCCTGCTCCTATCTCTGGGGCATTTCCCCGGGAAGCAGGGTTGGCTGGACCTGGCTGGAACATCGCTAACTTAGAACACATACACCGAGTCAGTAGGTCCCCTTCCGATGATCCCACTGCGTGGCCCAGCACTGCCCTGCAAGTCCACTCAGAGGAAGCTGGCTCTCCTCAGCAGAACCTTTGCCCATCAGAAGGTGCCAGTCAGAGCAAGTTTGCTGAAGCCCTGTGTCCATCCCAGTGAGGCACGCAGGGGACGTGTACTGGGTTGCTTGGAAATGGGCAGTCACTACTGTATAGTGCTCAGCTGCAGCCAGCCTGGCCGGTCCACTTAGGGCACGGCACCCTATGGGAAGCAAGAGAATCAAACCAACCAAGAGCATGGGTCTTCCTCAGTGGCCACAGAGCTCTACATGAAGAGCCACCACGTGACCACAAGCATCCCAAGTGGCATAGGGGACTGTCTATCTCCTGCCTACCTCAAATATTTCATCATCCAGAATCCGGGAGCCAAACATGATGATACCATTGACATCTATTATGGGGTGGTCACTGCGGTTGAGGAACTTTGTAATCTTCTTTTTGCAGTCGAGGATCAAGGTGACATTTTTCTTGTAGACGCTGAGAGCAATTCGGTGCCACCTGCAAAGAAACAAATATTCAGCCTGGGGAAAGGGTGCATACTGCAGCAGACCAGAGTGTGGCTTCACGGCAGAGTTCCCATGGCCTTGTACCACAAAGCCCCTGAGTGACAACTTTGGACACATCTGGACAATATCACATGAGAGTCATACTGTCACTTAGAGAATCTCTAAGAGTCAACAAAAAGGGATCACATCCACTAGCTTCAGAACTAATTTTCAAAGGCAACAGGAGGCTTCGTTTCCCATTCTGAATATAGATAGCATCCACAGGCAACACGTCATTAACGTTTATAAACCAGAAAGCATTTGTCCTAGTTCAGAGAGTCATATCTGTTTAATCTCCTTCTTTCAGTGCAGCTGAGAATGTTTTTTTGGGCTTCCATGATGCCGGCTTTGAGGAATCCTAATGTAGGCCTATTACTTCCAGTGAATGGGGCCAGCCTCTGGAAAGAGTGCTTGTAGCACAGGTACTTCTGGGGAGTAGATGCAAGATACAGGAGATTCCACTGTTCTCTAGTCCACTCAGATCCTCAAAGCCAGATTTATGATCTCTAAGATACAAATCCATGAGCTCCTTGGGAGGTGTGAGCATGGGGGCTCGGGGTGGGTTCAGCCATAGGAAGAAGTCATAGGGAGGCTGCGGTCATGGTAACATTATCAGGAGAGCGCCACTCTTTACATGGGATGTGATCTCTGTGACAACTGTGGGCTAGATGTGATGGCTCGATACAGAATCCTGCTAGAAAACCCAGGAGGCATCGCCGTGGTCCCCAGGGTTGCCTTATGGATGATCACCAGCATTAGGGATGCCACCAGCAGAATTCTGAAGATAGGTCTTTGTTTTCCCTCACTCACACAGAGACTGTCCCTCTGGGAACAGCAAGCATAGTCATCTCCTCTGGCCCTTCTGATCTAGGGCCAGCACAGGACATGCACAGCACTGGACAAATGTCCAGCATTTTACAGGACAACTGGGCTAGGGAACAGCAAAGGTCCCCTAGAGTTTTAGAGAAGAGAAGAAACCATGCCTGGGGAGCCCATGCCTTTGAACTCCATGCCCAGCCCTCCACCTCCTGGTACCCTGCAAGTGGGCATCAAAAACTATCTCCTACCAGGCTAGCTGCTGCCCCACACTATCTGGCCAGCAGCTCCATCCCTTCCCTCAACGGGATACTTACTTGCCATCGGACAAGTTGATGCCAGGGAAGAGTGGATACTCTTCAGGCCCAGGCTTCCCTGTGTGGTCCTCATAGAGGAAGACAGGGGAGCGGCCCAGCTCCAGCCCCAACTGCTGGATACCCTGCTCATTGTAAACGGAGACCAGGAAGGCCTGGCTGCCTTTCTTGGCTTTCACGGTTGTCAGGATGGAGAAGTCCTCAGGAAAATCAGACTCTGGAACAGAGGACAGGATGAGAAGGCCATAGAAGAATCCAGACCCTGGCCAGCCATGACAAGCTGAGACTAGGCCAGCTTAGAGATCTGGCAAACTCTGCTGTGGGTGGTGCTCCTCTGCTGCTTACCCACCCTAAGATCAAACTTCTACAGCCTCGTTCACCACCAGGGCTCAAGCTGCCAGTTCAAGGCATACTTGAACCACAAATGTCTCTAGGAAGGCCCTTCTGGTAAGGAGCCCACACCCTCTCCTTGGCTCCATGCTACACTCTGTGCATCTGCTTATGAGTACTACTCGGGACTCACTGGACTGAGAGCTGCTCTCGGCAGTTTACGGGACCTTTGAGTCTCCCACTGCATCAAAGACTGAATACACTGTGTGCCTCATTCAGTGTCAATCACGGGGATTCGAGGAGTGAAGGAGAGAGGAACGGGAGGCAGGCTTGACCATGCCTAGACTCACACGTTCTGAGAATTCCTTGTCAGTAAGCTCATCAAAGAAAAAGCAGAAATAAATTTAAAAATACTCCCAATTAAAAATTTTAAGAAAAACAAATATCTAGTATGTTGAACAGGAGAGGCTATCCCTTTCAATATAAGAAGTCCCTAGGCTAGCCCTGAGAGTACCTAAACCCACTCCCGATGACACCCTTGGCTGAAGCTCAATGAGACCTTGGCTGACACCTCCCCATGGATCCTGATGGAAATGTCAACTATCCTCCTATGAGTGAAGTTTTGCCACCAACTGCCTGGGTCTGATAGGATGTAAGCCACATAGCTACTTAATGTGAGAGAAAGCGATCTAGAAGTATTCTTTCCCTCCCCCACCCATGGATAGTG
Organism: Tokudaia tokunoshimensis; assembly: GCA_036184795.1. NCBI lineage: Eukaryota > Metazoa > Chordata > Mammalia > Rodentia > Muridae > Tokudaia > Tokudaia tokunoshimensis. The sequence continues at coordinate 1,391,415 of BTHU01000004.1, read as the reverse complement.
TACCTCTCAGATCCCTCACCGGGTAACGCCCAGCAAGGTATCTGGCAGGAACAGGCTGACAAAGGACAGGGTGGTCAGGTACCACCGAGCCACAGTCTTTCCTCGGAGGATGCTGGGAGTCTGAGTTATGGGCTGAGACAGAGCAGGAGTGTCTGGCTATTCCATTTGCTCCTTTCGAGTTGGAACAAGGTCAGCCATTTGGCCCAGGAGGCCTCTAGTCACTACTGTAGCAGGCTCTGTCACAGTTTCCTTGCAAAGCTATCCGAGGGTGCCCTCTGTTGTTGGAACAGCAGACTGCAGGTACCACGCTGGGGGAAAGTAAAATGTCCTAGATCCAGGGATGGGGGTGGGGGGCACAAACAGGATAGAACGACTTGACTGCTGTTCCTTCCCGATTCTGATGTAGGACACAGGCCGAGAGAGCTCAGGGAGGCTGTGGAAGCTCCTGAGGGAGAAACTATTCAGATCCCAGGGTGGTACAAGGTATGGTGGGATAGGAAGCCAGGGGAAGAACCTCCCCATAGAGCCACGACCTCTCGTTAAGGGGCTCTCAGACTCTGACATGGGGCAGGATGTGTCCTAGCCCAAGTCAGGCACCCAAAGAGGCTGGGTGTGCAGGGACCTGTTTGTGTGCTCGGCAGCATGACCAGCTCCCCTGGGGTCAGGGTGACAATGTCAGGCCGCTCTGAGAGCTGGTAATGATGGTCATGCAACTACTTGAGATACTTGAGCAAAGATGGACTCCACTGGGGGACCTGCTTAGGCTGCCCTCATCTTCCAGACAGGAAGCTTCTTAGAAGGGGACTGTGAACCCTCACTGTCTTGCCACCCTGGGTGTCACACTGCACCCTCTACTAGGCAGGCGTGTGAAGGAAAATAGAGGTCTCAGCCTTCACTGCTGCTGATGGGCACTGAGCACTGCTGTGCGTACCCACTAGAAGGTCCCAGTTAGCCACACCAGTGGCTGGGCCTTGTACCTGTAGGGACTGGACATCAGAGTAGACCCTATAGCAGCTGAGAGGTCACTGCATTGAGGGTGAATTATGCAGTCATTATCCCACCTCTGTGCCCACCCTGACTCTGTGACCCTTACAGCCATTGGCTGAAAGAATGAGGCGCATGCTACATGAGAGAGTCCTCTCCCTCCATCATGATCTACGGTGTAGGGCAGCCAGCCCGTCTCTCCTAGCTCATTAAAATGCCCTTCCTCAATGTTTAAAATCACTATGGTAACAAATTTTCTCAGCTCAGACAAAATTTGAAAAAGATGAATTATGTTGAACATTAATCTCTCTCCTAGCAAAATAACAATGGATTTATAGTCCCTTTAAGAAAGTCTCTTTTCACTACGACAGGAACTGGCCGCTGACACTATACTCCAAGCTTCTGGGTAGTCTGGAGAGGTGCATGTGCAGTCTGGTGCCTCCTGATTGATCTCACTCAGAAAAGTCACCACTGAGAGGTGAGCACAGTGGGGGCCAGCAGCTTCCTTCATGGGGTATCCTCCCTCCTTCCACCGACACCCAAAGGCCCCGTCCATGGCAGGGATACAACAGGTGGCTAATAAATGCAGCTGCCATGGAATGGACTCTTCTAAGTCAATGGTTGTGGGCTGGCTGACAGATCACTTGCTTTGGCGAGGTAGCCAATAGTTATGACAGTTCCTCTAACATGGGCTCCAGGTCAAGGGACAGACATGGCCCTCACTCCCAGGAAGGGACATTTCTGTAAGGGACAGAAACAATAATCAAGTAAGTTATTCTCCTAATAGCCAGTATGCAGTGGCCTGGGAGGGTGAAGGCAGAAAATGATTGCAGAGTGTAGCGAGCTTGAAACAGGGAGCCATTGTGGTATTCCAGTGGCCCCTAGTGGTCCAGGGGGATTCTCATCTGTTCCCCTCCACATCCCCATGGGACCGTTCTAGCTGTGGGGAAGGTGATGGGCCTAAAGAACAGCTTTCATCTGACACTTCCAGCAGGATGGAGTTCTTTGGGGGTCTCCAAGAATGGCTCCAGGGCCTCAAGTAAGAACAGGGCACATGCAGCTGGCCTATCACCATGAGACACATGGGACCTAACAGGAATCGAGAGGAGAGCACCTCCAACACCAAGCAGATGCCAAGGTATGCCATCAACCCAAAGGCACCCTCACACCCCACAGTACGGGGTATGTAAGGGATCAGCCACAGGCCCTATATCCACTGCACAGGGGTGCAAGGAACAAAACATCTGTAAACTTGAGGATTTCATATACCATTCTATATGGGGACAAGAGGCAGACCATCCCTCAAACAAGGGACTTCACATATAGATGGGGGTGTTAGGCAAAGGCCATCCTCAAATCCCACTGTATGGGGGAGGACATTGCTAAATTATGATATTCCACATTTTGTTGTACAGAGAATGGGGTGAGGTAGCCCTCGGCCAGAGAATCTCACATACTGCTATACGGGCAAGATAGCCACAGCCTCTCAGAGAACACACAGTTCTGCTCACTGGAAGGAATGTAGAACCTCTGGCCTGCTGCTATGTTCTCACACCATCCTAGGGTCCTGTATCACATGGTCCAGCTCAGGCAGCCACACCCTGTTTTCCATGTATGACCATGGTCTGGGGCCAGCATTCCAAGCAGTGATTTATCCTGTGGTCTGCAGTGGATTGGTCGGACCCAGGACCTCTGGCCGGTGAGGGCGGGAGGGAGCAATAAGGGTACCTGGTCAAGGGCTGCTTTTGGAGCCAGCTGACGACTTAGGATCCTTGAGTAAAGATGGAGCCCTGGCACTGGGGGGATAAGGAGAAAAGTTCCAGGCCAATCCACCCTGTCTAGAGTCCTGAGTGAGCCAGAAATATCAGATACCTCTTCAGAGTAGGATGCTGAGGAGAGCAGAAGGAAGACCTCAGTCCTCAGTGGAAGAATGGTGGTGATTAGTCCTCCACATACGAGGCCAGGGGTCCCGCCATAGTGTGACTCAAGAGACCATTACAAGCAGCTGGTGCTAGCTGGGTAGACATAGGAGTAATAAAGCTTGGCTCTGTATACAAAGAAAATCCAGAAGGAGGAATCCATGCATGTCCTAGTAGTTTCTTTTAGATATGATGCCTACTCTGTGGGCGAGAATGGTCAGACCCCACGTCATGAACAAGCGTGCCCAGTCATCTGAAGAGCCAGATCCACACAGCCCATGAGGGGAAGCATGCTGCTCGCTAGGATAAGACTGTGGCTGTCAGTGGAGATCAGCCACTGATCATGGGCTTCACTGAGCACTGAGACAATCACTGACATCTATTTATGCTCTACCCAATCCAGCCTTGCTGCAGTTGCCTGGAGCCCTCAGGCCTCCTAGTGCAGCTACCACAGACAGCCTCCCCACCCTGGACAGCCAAGGAGCTCCTGCACTCTGGAAGGAGGCACACAGTAGCTAGCAGCCACCCTTATTCTTACCTAGGCTGCCGCAAAGGCTGGCATGTTGCTACATGTGTCCTGTGGAAGACATTTCACAAGGTCTGACCTGTTTCCTGAGATGTGTCAATCAGAAAACCTGCAGCACTTTCAAGGATTTTCCAGGATTAACCACCTGCTCTGAGGTATGCAGCCTTAGACATCAGATGATGTATAATGTTGACCCCGGAACAGCTTTCCCAGACTGACCTGTGGGACCTGAGGAGATGACGCCACAGACACTCCTCTGCAGAGACTCCAAAGCCACCTTGGCTGCACTGGCAACTGTCAGACACACCCACACCCTAGTACAGCAAGTCTGAATGTCTAATAAAGTTACTAATTTGAGGACAGGAGAAAACAAAACCAAAAATTTCTCAGGACTGGGGCTGGGACTCAGTTGTCAGAGTACTCCCCGAGCCCACATGGAGCTCTGAGCTTGATTGTCAAAACCACATAATGCCGGGCGGTGGTGGCGCACGCCTTTAATCCCAGCACTTGGGAGGCAGAGACAGGAGGATTTCTGAGTTCGAGGCTAGCCTGGTCTACAAAGTGAGTTCCAGGACAGCCAAGGCTACACAGAGAAACCCTGTCTCGAAAAACCAAAAAAAAAAAAAAAAAAAGAAAAAAAGAAAAAGAAAAAGAAAAAAAAACCCACATAAACCTCATACTGATGCATGCCTGCACTCTTAGGGCTAGAAAGGTGGATTCAAGATGATCAGAAGTTCAAGACCATTCTTGACTGTAAAGCAAAATCTAAGGCTAGCCTAGAACAGCTGAGACCATGTCAAAAATAAATACATAAATGGCAGCCAGGTATGGTGGTAAAGGTCCATGATCCATCCCCCACACTGGGGTGTCTAAAGCAAGAAGGTAAGAGTTTAGGCCAGACTGAAGGCAAACACCGTGTGTCACATGCCTGTAATTCCACCGCTTGGGATGTGGCTGTAGGAAGACTGGGAGTTTAATATCTCCATAGCTGCTTGGAAAGTTCAAGGCCAGTCTCAGCCTACACGAGACTCTGTCTCAAAAACAAAACAACAAACTAATCAACAACCACAAAAATATCCCCTATCATGTGATTCAGGAATCCACTCAGTTTCCTGGGCTCAACTACCTGATCCTGGAGAATTCTTACCATAAGCCAACCCAGGGGGAAGAGAGTAACGGACAGCAATTCTAGCTGTTTGGCCTTCTCGTCTTGGATGACAGTGGTAAAGAGACAAGCATCAGTAGGCTGTGTATAGTTCCTTGGGTTGGGAGACTCTTCTGCAGCCATCCCCGCATCAGCTTCATATCCCTCTGTCCCTGACTAGCAGACCTCTGTGGCTCCAATTCAGGAATTCTAACTCTTGGGCCACAAGACAGAAAAACTGCAACTCTTTGAAAAAAGATGAGGCTGGGAGTTCTCAAGTTGACCTCCCTCTCCCATCAACTATGCTTTCTCCAAAAACAAGGTACAGAATCCATCCCTGCAGCTCCTCAAAAGGAAGGGTGAGGTTCCCACTCAGAAAGGGACATTTATCTTTACAGAAGAATTAGACTGGGCATCTGTGAGCCAGGGTGATTCTGCACTCAAGGTGTGCTCCTTGAAGACCCCAGTCTGCTTCCCCCATGGCTGCAAGGAAGGTGCATGGAGCACGATACCCCATCCATCCAAAATGACTCCTTGAACCAAAGCACCCAGCTTCGTCCTCAGATGTAAGCTCTTAAAGTCACAATGACTCCAGAGAGATGCTGAGTGGATAGATGACGAACCCTGAGAGGATGAGAAGTGACAACACGGGGGGGGGGGGGCAAAAGCATCATTCAGGGACACAGTGGGGACATGAGGGACAACACGGGGGGGGGGGGCAAAAGCATCATTCAGGGACACGGTGGGGATCAGAAGTGACAACACAGGGGGCAAAAGCATCATTCAGGGACATGGTGGGGACATGAGGGACAGCACGGGGGGGCAAAAGCATCATTCAGGGACACGGTGGGGACATGAGGGACAGCACGGGGGGGGCAAAAGCATCATTCAGGGACACAGTGGGGATCAGAAGTGACAACACAGGGGGGCAAAAGCATCATTCAGGGACACAGTGGGGACATGAGGGACAATACGGGGGGGGCAAAAGCATCATTCAGGGACACGGTGGGGATCAGAAGTGACAACACGGGGAGGCAAAAGCATCATTCGGGGACATGGTGGGGACATGAGGGACAGCACAGGTTGCTAAAACTGCCCAATTCTGGTTCAATGTTGGGGTCACATCCAGACCACAAAAGACTGAACGCAGACTTCTAATTGCAGAAGCGGGGGTTGGCTGTCTGACCTCTTACTCGGGTCAGCAGAGTCAGGGTTCCTCAGGCTGAGCTGTCAGGCCCTCCCAAGGCAGGGAAAGAAGAGTCCATCACCTGCCCACCACTGAATAAACCCAGGGCACTTAGTCAACACTAGTAGATGTGGAGGATAGGAGCTAACTACCCAAGTGGGTGAATCACTTAGATATATACCTCCATCCAACATGGCTCCCTCTGGATACATAATTAAAAGCAGATGTCTGGCACCTGGCAGCAGATTCTCATTAAGACTCTCTCAAGCTAGCTGCCAGCCATGGTGTTGGACTTGTGTCTCTTAATGTCACTGACCTGTTAGTTTCATGTTCCCCAGTATAAGCACTTCCTTTCCCATGACCTGAGATCTCGCTTCACCTCACCCCCTGGGGGGCATCCACCTCCTTTCTGCCCTTTCTCATGGTGGTCTGTCATTAATATAAACATGCCTCTTGCATCCCATGAAGCAGAGACAATGCCTTGCACACACACACAAGTGATGGGTGGGTGGTAGGTTTCACTGTAATGAAGAAGACTCCCAGAAAGCACACTCACGGCTCTGATACAACCACCACTCGGGCTTCCTCTTTGGCTCTGGCCAGAAGTCTGAAGTCCCTAGCCCTCTGCCACCCAGAACAGGAATGAGGCACCTCTTACCAGGGTACAGCTGCTTGGTGGGCATGCTGAGTTGTGCATCTTTAGAGACTCGGTAGGCAACATCCGGCTCGCTGGAAGATCGTCGAGTAGCACAGAAACCTGTAGTTTTCGTTACCCCTGAGGGCAAATTGTGAAAATCTAGCATCTCCAGAAGATCTGTTGGCTGAGCTGCAAAGACAGAGAAGCTATGTCAGCCCCAAGGTGGACACAACTGAGGGGCACCCCAAAGAGAAGGTGAATCTTAGACAACTGAAAGCAGGCTCCACCCTACCCTTTACACTCCCTGCCCCCAACAAAAATCTGGTGTTCAGAAGCAGCTGAGGGCCTGCTCAAGAGGGACACTCTTAGAAGTGGCCCTATCTCCATCCTGCAACCAGTTGCCCAGGGTCATAGCCTGACCTTGCCTACACCCTCTGACAGCCCCCAACCTTTCTTGCTTTGCAACCTGCAGAGACTTCTTACTCCAAATCCTCACTTGCCTGAGTCACACAATCTCCACTTCCCAACCATTTCCTCTCAACAGCACTGGAGATGTATCTGCCACCCAGACACAGTTAGGAAGCCTTGATAGACCTATTGCCCCAGACATCTCTACAGGACTATTTCCAACATTGGAGTGATTGACAGCTTAAAAAACTGCCAAGCAACCTCAGGAATATCAGCTCCTCTAGTCTCTCCACTGTCATTGATGTCATTTTGTCCCCCATGTTCCTACAACAGCAAACAGTCGATTTCTGTTTGGCATCAAAATATCTAGGCCTGAATACTCAGGTCGGGAGAATGCTTGCAGGGACCTTAGATCCTTTTAGGAAGGCTTCTGACTCTCCGTCCTTTGGGAGCCACTCAGAGAATGGCAGAAGCTTGACCCTCTGACCTCTGAAATGCAGGTGCTTCCTCAAGAGCTTGACGGGTGCCCCTGCATTGATTAGCTTTGTCAACTTGACCTTGTAAGAGTGATTCGTTAAGGAATTGTTTATATTGGGTTGGCCTGTGGGCATGTCTATGAGGGGAATTTCTTTAAATTAACTAATATGGGAAGACACAGCCCACTACGGGTGGCAACATTCCCTAGGCATGGGGAAGTGAAGAATGAGAGTGAAGAAATCAAGCTGAACATAAGCAAGCAGGTGAATGTGTGCACAGTCATTTCACTCTGCTCTTGACTGGGCACGTGATGTAACCAGCTGTTAGAGGAGTCCCTGCCTTGACTTCCCCACAATAGTGAGCTGTAACCTGGAATTCTAAACTGAAATAAACTCCTTTCTCTCAGTTTCTTTTTGTCGGAGTATTTTGTCACAGAGACAGAAATGAAGCTAGAACATCCCCAAACACAAAACATCCCCCCCCGACAGAGCCCCCTCTCCTCACATCTAGAGGCCTTTGACTCCACACATGCCTGCCTCAGACTGTTTGTTTTCCTGTTTATCTATGTTCAGTTTGAGTTATAACAAATAGGAGGCTCTCGGTTGCCCAGCAGAGAATAAATTCTGAGGTGATACCACAAGGGTGTGAAGCCCCTGACACATGACCAGTCTGGACCAGTGTTGCACCATCCTGAGGTTTCATCTAGGAAAAAGGACTCTGCTGTTCTGTGGGCACAGGAGATGAAGTCAGAAAGGGCATCTATATCAAGGGAATTTAGTGCATGCAGAGGCCAACTCTTGCAGTGCTAAATGGGCACCTGGAGCCTGCTATGCCTGAAGCTATCCTATACATGCCCATATGTTCATTCTCAGTCTTGTCTATATCAGAATGCAACATATCCTGCTAAAAACTCAGCACCCACATCTGAAGACCACAGGAGGCTGAAATTGACTCATCCCTTGACTGTTCCTCTCAAACTCAATTCACCTTCCTCCCCAAGTGGATGTTACTGTGGGATTCCCCAGGAGGAAGGTTGGGCTGTTTTTAAGAAGGTGTTAAAGAAGGATGATCATGCAAGCTTCCTCAGGGTGAGGAATCCTCCAGCAGCAGCCTCTGAGTCTCGAGTCCAACACCTATTAGCCTGTGCTCCAAGGCAACCTAAGTGGCCAGTCTGCAGCCAACTTTTTGGTACCCTTCATCGTTTACTCCAGGGAAGGATTTCCCACCTCAGGAAATAATTATGATGGCCAGCAAGGCACAGTGTGGACGGCCAGTCCACTATTGGTCCAGTATAGCCTCCACCCATTTCAGAATCCTGGGCAGCTCTTACTTGCGTATCTGTGGCACCTCTCAGGTACTCTATGTGGTGACAAAGCCTTCGCTGAGCCCTTGTTTAGTGAACATCACAGGCAATGCTGAATGTGTTGGCAGGGCTGTGTGGCATAGTCCCAGGCCTGGACACAGCCGTGGGAAGATGGCTGTGCCAATTGCCAGCACACCTGGCCAGAATGACACAGCACCGAACTGTGGGTCATCTCGGAAACTCTGCTCTAAGGCTGGCAGTGGCCTGGGGAAGAGATGGGCATCCCAGCAGCGTTTCCTGGACCTACATCACAGCATCAATACTATGATGCTCTTCCCAGACCAGGCCGAAGCCTGCTTTCCCCATTGTCAGAGCAGAGAGCGGTTTCACAGGAGCCTGACTAGGATGTTTACAGACCTGTATCGCCACCAGTTTAAAAGGCCACCAGACCTCTCCTAGGCCCGGTGCCATCCTGCCCGCTGGTCAGGGCTTTTCTGTGCCTGAGATCAAGATATATTTAGTCTTAAACAAGGTGTGGGGAGCATCAGAGTAGTGTCAGCATACAGGCATCTGGAAAACTCTCCCTTCCACACAAGATGCCTTGTCTGCCCTTCAAGCCAATGCCTTACCCTAGCAGAGCACCTCCACTCTGAAGTGTCAAGGGCTATTGAGACTGGTAGATATGCCTAAAAATCAGGATCATCCCAGCCCCAGGGGAAGATCATGCTAGCTGAGGCCCGTTGGAGAAACCACAGAAGCCACTGGAAGCCTGCCAGTGGGCAATCCACAGAACTCCATAGCTTAAGTACAGGGTCCCCTGGGAGGAAAATGCTATTCACAGTGCTCTCAGGACTCATCTGCATCCCACAGACTGGAGGAGGACACACATGGTAATGCATCCATGGCTTTTGCCCCCAACAAGAAGCCTCTGCTTCAACGTAAGAGGCACTGGAGTGACCCTGAAGAATCCAGAGACCCACTACGTGCTGTAAATGAGACCACCCCAGGCTGCTGCGCCTATGAACAGACCAGGTTCCAGAGAGAGGACGGCCTGGCCTTATCTTTTCACTTCCGCTAGACCCAGCCTCCTCCCAGAGTCCTGCCTGAGAAACTAAAACTACATTTCCCAGAGCCCTTTATGATAAGAATTATTGCAGCAAGCCAGAATCTACCAGTCAGTGATTATCCCAGAGTGGACCATGAGTTGTAATAAGCTCCCAGCCGTGCTCGAGGGCCATGCCCGTGGCGAGGCAGTCGTGGCACTAAGAGCCCTGTTTTCCATGCATCTGCAGCAGTGACCCTGTCCTGTGAGCCTCAGGACTTCTAACTCCACCTAGCTCCGCTCTCCAGAGTGCTTGCCCTCCCTCAGACAGCCTGCTGCCCAGCTCTGCGAGTGCTTTACCTGCCTTTGAGGAACATGTATGAGGAACCTCGTCACATGGCCTCCCCTGACCTGTTACCCAGAGACAGACAACTAAAAGTGAGCTGTTGACACGTGAGGCCGCAGGTCCTGGCTGTGTCTCCACTCCACTCAGAAGGACCAAAGAAGGCAGACAGCTCGCAGCAAGGCCATGGAACAGCACTCCACAGTCCAACACCAGGAGGTCTCAGGCTTTAGAGCCGATAGAACAAGGTGCCTGCTTTCAGAAAGAGCAGAAATCGTTCTGGTCATAGCCAGTCATAGCTGGCATCTAGACACCCCTTGCCTCCTGCTCAGAAACAGAAAAGGGCATCTGTGAGGACACCAGCTTGCTGTAGAGGAGAGTCAGTCCCATGTTCAGCTGCCTAACATTTGGACCAGAGCCCCTGGCAAAGGAACACCTCCCAGCCCACAGTGCCAACACTGCAAAAGACAGCCTGCTCTTGGGAAGGCCAGTGAGGCCCGGGTCACCATCTGGAGCCACTCTTGATGTGTCCTCAGAATAGAATCTAAAATCCCAGGCGTGATGCTTTCTGCCACCTCAGTCCTGCCCACACCAGGGAATGGAAACGCTCAGAAAGGGCTCTGGTCAAGCGCAGACCTCCAGATCAAGCAACAGCTGAGAGAGGTGAGAGATAGGAGGACTTCAAGGAACAGCTCTCAGGATTCATCATGCACCCCATCCCACTGGGCTTGGGCATCAAAAGAAATGAGAAGGGTAGAGCCTCCTGTCCTATGCTGGGCAGGGACAGACCACAGGCAGCACTCAGCTGTATTTGTTGAGTGACTAAGTGAGCCCCTGGCTTTTATATATGGCAGGTCAAAGGTGAATATGGTCGGCTCTCCTGTTCTGCTTTCATGAATGAAATTCACTTCACCTTGACTGCCCTGCTCCATCTCTCTCCAGGCTCCATTCTTAGAGAAGCTTTGAGCTAAGATATTGAGCTATGAGCCTGGGTTTTGCAAAAGGGAAGCAGTCCGAGGTCCTGAGAAGTCACACTCCTGGGTGATACAACCCTTTGCTCCAATTACGCTCACACACACACACTCTCAGTGAACTGCACATTTTAAGCACTTGCTGGGATCAGGAGGCCTCCCACCTATCTGTCCCCTCCTGACATACATCTGGCATAGCTCTCTCCCCAAGTTGTTCCACGGGGGTTCACGTGGCCTCTGTATATTCACAGGGAAGTCACTGTCCCAGAATCCCCAACGCAGTCTCAGATCCACTGGTCACTCACTGGTGACTGGTACCTCACCAGGGGTGAGTGGGTAATATGACTTAATCATCTGAGTCCAAGCTCTGGCCAGTATTTTACCATCTTATAGTCTAGCAGGCCTCTTCCCACGCTCCCCCCACAATCCAAAGTTTGCCTCAGACACCAGGCCTTCCCCACATGGCGCCTGCTGGGAAAAACTGTGGGCCACAGTTACCACCTTTTTCTGATGCCAAGCTTTGGAGAAAATGAGGAATATACAGAGTCTGAGGGACACAAAGAAGAAAGACTGAGAAAGACAGGGTACAGAAGGACAGACAGATGAACAGAGAAACAGACAGTGAGGTGTTTTGTTTTGTGTTGCAAGCTCCAAGGTCAACACCTTTATCTTCAAGAGAAGGACGTGTGGGCTTTCTAGATAACAGACAGCTCAGGTTCAATGCTGTAAGTTCACAGACAGAAGAACCAGTGGGCCAGTAACAAGGGCTGGACTAACAGCCTCTGTCCTAAACAAGCAAATGAAGCTCAGAGAGTTACCGCCAGCATACCAACACTACCTACCACGCTGGTGCCCAGCCTCTCGCTCCTGACCTACGCATATACACAGGGCAGAAGCCTTCATAGGCTGGGGTGGCCAGTCTCCCACTCTCTTGCCTGCCTCTCTTCCCCTTTGGCTTCCTAGGACTTCCTAGGACGATGAGCCTGTGAGTTACGCCAGAAGACATGGCAGCACCAGAGGGTCTGCCCAGGTCCCTCCCACCAGTCCTCCCTGAGGGCTATGGCCTCATCCAAGGTCAAGCAGGGGGTTGGAAAACAAACAGGGTGTCTTGGAGGCCCTGATGAAATTCTTCTCCAGTGACTAAAGCTGGGGACAGGGAGGGCGTGGCCAGGGCTGCAGGCTACAGTGGTGCTGGCCTTTGCAGCTAGTCAGGCCCTCTTCCCTCCCTGCACTCCCCAGGCCTCTGGCCATTGGTGCCCTGACCTCAGATACCTTGCCAGGCTCACCTCTACCATAAACATTGGCCCCTTCACCCCCTAAAAAATGTAATTTATAGCTTCTATTTTCTCTAGGCACAGGCCTCTCAGCCTGCCATAACTGCCCGTTCCTCACCCACTCCCCAGGAAGCCTGAGCAGGCGGGCCTATCTCCACATCATGCCACACCTTGTGGAGCCCACCATGGCCCATCCAAGGGCATGCTTAGTTTGCACAGCACACAGTATGAGAACCTTCCCCATTTAGCCTCAGATTGCCACAGGACCATTTGCACACCTGTGACAGACACCAAGGCATGGCAGATTCAGCAGTGTGGGGCTGGGGGGAGCCAGACTCCTGGGAACCCGTTTTGTCCCCTCCACAAGGCCTGGAGCCATGTCCTCCAGCTGTGGGACCTGACCAGGGATGAGCAGTGAAAAGTGCCGGCCTTATAGGAACCTGCATCTGGAAGGGTTTGCTTTGCCTACCCCATCCGGCCTTCTCTACCATGGCTACTGGACACTTCCCACTAGCCCCTCAGGACAGGAAACAGGGACTATAAAGTATATAAAGTACAGGGTGACAGTCCCAGCAACAAGGGTGGAGGAGTCAGAGCGGGGAGGGGTCAGAGATGGAATAAAAAGAAAGGCATGGTCAGCCAGACTTGACATCACAGCATAGGGTTGAGGGTAAGACTAGAAGAAGGGCTGACTCGAACTGAAGGAGATCTTGGGCAACCAAAGGCAGAGGTGTCTCTTCACAGAGTGGGAACCGGAAGTCATTTCTGTCTCTGGAAAGCAGACCCTGGGATTTCCTTCTACACAGATTCACAGGCCACCACCCAGCAATCATATCCCTGATCCTTTCTATGTAAGCCCAGGGTTTCCTAGGCAGCTGGGCTCTGCCTCAGGAAAGCATGCATGGAGGTTGTGCGGGTGGATGGGGGTGGGGGAGATATGCATGGAGGGTGTGGGTGGGGTGGATGAGAGGGTGTATGCATGGAGGGTAGGGGTGGGATGGATGGGAGGGTATATGCATAGAGGGTGGGGGCTGCTATATGCTGTTCTATTATGCACAGCTCTGTTCCTTCACCTAGAATGCCCAGTATTTCCTTCCCAACAACTGCCAAGTTCATTTTATTGCCATGAACTATGTCTGAAGGGATGTACCACATGGGCGATAGTGGTACAGTCCAGAAATCCACAACAAGGTTTCTGTCACTGAGTGCGAGAGGAAACCCCTGTTGGGGAGTGGCAGAAGATGTATGTAAATGCATCATAACACCTGCATTAGGGTACAAGCAGCCACTTAGACCCAACAGGTTGTCATCTCTGCCTACAGAGATCCCCCAAGCAAGGGTTATACCCACAGGGACTCTAAGCACGTGCAACAATTCTGGCTCTGAAGGACTGACAAAGGCTCTGTACTATGTACCTCCCAGCCCAACATCCCTCACTCTCACAGTCTTCAGAGCCTGTCCTTCAAGAGTAAATCTGACCAAAATACTGGGGAAATCTGATCAAAATACTGGGGAAGATGTATAAGGGCTGGCCAGACTCCAACCAACTCTATACTTGGTGGGTGAATGGATGGATGGGTGAGAGGGTATATGGATGGGTGGGTGGGTGGATGGATGGATGGATGGGTGGATGGATGGTTGAATGGATGATGGATGGATGGATGAATGGATGGGTGGGTGGATGGGTGAATGGATGATGGATGGATGGATGGATGGATGGATGGATGAATGGATGGATGGGTGGGTGGGTGGATGGATGGGTGAATGGATGGATGGATGGATGGATGGATGGATGGATGGATGGATGGATGGATGGATGAGTGAATGGGTAGATGGATGAGAGGATGGATGGATAGATGGGTGGGTGGATGGATGGATGGATGGATGGATGGATGGATGGATGGATGGATGGACAGACAGATGGACAGGTGGGTGGGTGAATTGATGGACTGATGGATAGGTGGGTGGGTGGATGGATGGATAAGCTGGGTGAGGTGGCTCATGCCTTTAGTTATAGCACTTGGGTAGCAGAGGAAAGCAGATTTATACGAGTTTGAAGTCAGCCAGGGCTACATACCTTGTCTCATAAGAGGGGAGATACGGATGAATGGATGAATGATGGTATAGATAGATAGATGGATAAGAACAAATGGTTAGGTGATAGTTGGACAGAGAGCAGTGGATGAATGGTTGAATGGATGGACAAATAGAAGATGAATGGAAGGGTGGATGGATGGATGGGTGAATGGGTGGGTGAGTGGCTGGGTGGGTGGGTGGGTGGATGGATGGGTTGATGGATGGATGGATGGGTGGGTGGATAGATGGACAAAGCATGGATAATGGCATAGGTAGAAGAAGAGATATATACAAGAGGATATATAATGAATGGAAGGACTAAAATTAAATTACTTCCCAGGAAATGAAGTAGCTCAAGAAGGGCCACATAAGCCATCATTACCCAAATGTACCTCCAGTACAGACCATCAATACGCTCCTCAGTTTCCTGCCCGACTCCATGGCTGAACTGGCCAAGCATCTCTGACCACTTGGCTTTTTCTCTTTCATCTCAAAGGCACTTCTTCATTCCTGGCAGAAAGCTATGGGTTCCCGGAAGCTACTGACTACTATCCTAGATAGGCAGTTTTATGGAAAATCTGGATAAGGAAAAGGGGGAGTCTGCCTCTTTGCTTGGGAACAAATTATTATAAAGGGTACCAGTGCCCCAAGTCTTCTCTCCTTTAGTCTGTGACTGCCCATCTCTCACCCCTGCTGAAAGCTAGCCTGAGGTCTAGACACCTGGCACCTTTGAATTATTTTGTACACAGAACCCAGATAAGGGCTGAGACACCTTCAGAAAGGTTCAGACACATGCAACTGCAATTCTCCCTAATGCAACCCCCTAAGTACGGGTGGTGAAACCCAGATACAAAGATCACCCAAAATACACACATACTGTTACTCAAAATAGAGCCAAGCCAATGGTAAGGATTCCATGAAGTGTAAGCAGAATGGAGGGGCGGAGGCAACACAGGCAAAGGACTCCTGCAAGGAGGCCTGAGCCAAGCCTTGAAGAGTAGAGAGGAAGACGCAGTGTTATTTGGGAATCATCAGATGCCACCATGCAGACTCTGAGGTCACAGGAGCATTGTACTAGGCCAGGAGTGCCTCACACCAGGCAGCAGCAGAAAGAGAGGATGTGTCTAGTTTCTCCCAAATCTGCCCAGCATCTTTTTCTCCTTTTGGATGATCACTGCTGTTTTTCATGTATGGCTATTAACATGTTTCTCTTGTCCTGTCCTTTCTCAGAGAATTATGACCACAACAGAATGGAACCCGTGTCAAGGATGTCATACCTACAATCAACTGCCAAAGAAGATGTGTCACAGAGGGACAGGATGAATGCCAGGCTCCTTGAATATGGGCACTTCCAACAGAATCTGCTCATGTAGGAACTGGCCAGTAAGCTGAGTAAGGAGCCGAATGGTTCATCTTGCTTCCTCAGGGATAGTTTTACATCATTGTTCTGGAGGAAGTGGAGGGTGATGCCAGGAGACAGATTATGCCCATGAGGTTGGTTGTGCTTGAGTGAGTGTGGTTTATAGAGCTACACCAACTCCTGGGAGGACTCAGAGAGTGGGCTGGTCCAGGTTCAGTATCTATATGGCCATGAAGCTGTGTTAAGAGATGATTACATAACTGTGCCAGCAGCAAGTCAGACCCTCTCAGGGTCCCACTGACCATAGGGTCACTGAGACATGCAGGGCAGCTCCAGGCTGCCTTTCCTCAGCAATGTTCCATGAGCAACTGCTATGTCAAAGCATGCTGAAGGACCATGCCACCTCTGATTCATTCTGGAGTCAGACAAGGTCAAAGCTGTCCTCTCCCAAGCATTTCCAGATGGGTGGCCTGTCACCACCAGAGACACAAAGCCTTCCTGGATGTTCTGCCAGAGTTTTCAAGGCTCACAGCAGCCAGGGCGCCATTCTTGGTGCCAATGAGGCCTTTGGACCCTGAAACTAACCAGTAAATCACCCACTAACAAGCCAATGAACAAATGAGCCACCCACTAACTAACCAATGAACAAATGAGTCCCCCACTAACTAACCAATAAGCAAATGAGCCACCCACCAACTAGCCAATGAACAAATGAGTCATCCAGCAAGTAACCATTAGGGAAAAAGAATCAACCAACTAACCAATGAACAAATTAATCAACTAACAAATCAAGGAATAAAACTAACCATCCAATGTACACACACACCAACTAACTAATGAATAAACTCACCAGCCATCTAATCAATGAACTAATGAACCAATCCATCAATCAATGAACAAACCAACTAGCCATTGAACCAACTAACCAGTGAATCAGCCAACAGATAGAAGGTTTGTGTGCTGCGTGATAAAGACAGTCACTAGTGGAAGAAGCCTTGAGTGGGAAGGGTGCCTCCAGGATCTTGGTAAGGATACCAAGGCCAAGCCACACTAGCCTGGCATGTGCTCTTTGGGGTAGATTGTATTAAAAGGTTTGCATTGTGCCCAGGTATGCAAGATTGCTTGTGAGATAAAAGCAAGGTCCATGCTCATCGGGAGGGAGCTGGTTGAATCTAAAAAAGCTGTCCCTGTCTATCTCACTGCAAAGATGGAGTGGGATGGGTCAACCCACACAGCCTGACAAGGCAAGGTTGTCCAGGACACACTGTGAAGTGATCACAACCATGTTCAGAGACATTGAAAGCATGCAGCACCCTGTGTTGAACTATGTTAAACTAGGTAACAGAAATCAATAAACTCTGAACCCACCCCTAATACAGAACAAATGACCCCAGGGGTCGATAGCCTGGGATGGACCCAAGACTGGACAGATGTGTGCTTGCCACTCACCAGCACCTGCTTCTGAAGAACTGTGTGTGTGTGTGTCGGTGTAAACCTTGCACAATCTATTTTTTTAAAAGGACTCAAAAAGATTTTAGTGTGGGCATTTAAAACCAGGCATAGCTCTTTAATTCAAGAGTCTGTCAAGTAGTACCATCCCTCTAACAGAAGTGGGCTCTCTGGAAGGTAAGTCACGCATAGGACCAAGGGACACACTGCTAACTCTGCAACCTTGGCTTTAAAATCCATGGGACCTGCCTCTGCAGATGTCAAGCCAGAGAAACCCAGAGTATCCTGGCGAGAAGGTTCCAGTGGAAGAGTCATCCAGGCCCCAACCAAGAGCCAGGCCTCACGACCCACTCTGTGAAGCCAGCTTAGAATCTGATCCCCGAGCCCCGAGCCACTGCACCACTGGCCCTGAGCTATACAGAGAGATCAAGTCATCCTGACAAGCCATGCCCCAAGAGTGGGTCCACATGCCGAGTAAGAGACCAGAACACAGGGTCTGCCATTGGTTTGCCATTGGCAGCAAAGATAAGCATCACAGTGAGCTAGTGAAAAGCAAGGAGGTATATTTGTGATAGAAATCCCCAGAAGACAAGCAAACAACTAACATTCAATGTCACTGATGAATAGGTATGCTCCAACTAAATCAAGACCCTTTTGTGTCTATTTGATGTGGCACAAGTATTATGGATGGGGATTCTTGGTTCATTGGGGGTCAGGGGGTCAGTCTACTAGCAGGGTCTCAACACCAATGCAAGTTCTGCCCTCTGCACTGGGGCAGGCATTTCACACTAGAGTAGAGAAGCATAAACAGGGTCGCCACACATCTGAACCCACATCTGCACATGCACATATAGGCATGTGTGCATGGGGGCACACACACACACACACACGCACATGCACACTCATACACATATACATGCACATAACACACTCATGTGTGTGTGCACATACACCCTTGCACATGCACACATACATACACACATGCATACATGCACACACACACACGTACCACTGTGTATCCTCCCACATGCATTAGGGGGTGACATCTCATGGGCTCAACTTGTAACTCCCCGATGACTGGAGAGAAAGCATGTTTTCAGATGTGTACTGGACATCCTCACGTCTTTGATGAGACATCTGGTTTTAAACTGGCTCACATTCTTTCTGGATTTTGCTGTGACTGTGCTTTCTAGATTCCAAATGCAAATTCTGTATCAATATGTGTTTTGCAAGTATCTTACTGCAACTATCTCTCCATTTTCTGAAAAGTGTGGGACCATGTGCTTCAATGAAGACAGGCCAGCTTTGCACCTGCCGTGGTTCACAGCTTCTGTGGCTTTCCCAGGTTAGAATCCTTTCCTAACTCAAGTTTAAAACTGATAACTATCCACTATGGGTCTAAGTCTTAACTGTTGTAAATCAAAGTAAGAGTCCAAGTTTATGCCTTCGTAGTTGTACATTCAGGTTTTTTGGACACAAGTTGTTGATAAGGACTATCTTCCACCACTAGTACACACACACACACACACACACACACACACACACACACACACACACTACATATATACAGAAAGTTCAGAATCATCCACGTTCTTTATTGCCTAAAGTGTTAACCAGCAACTCCTTCAATCTGTGGGTCAACATAGGACAAAGGATGCCCTGATGATTTGAGTCTTTTGATCTGTGAGCTTGGTATAGCTCAGTGCATTTACAACTTTTATTTTGCTAAGTGATATCCTGTAATACTTGCTATACCACCTGCTTTGCTTTATTTTATTAAGTTCAATAATTCCACATTGATGCTATTGTAATGCTTTTAAGTTTCCCATTTCTGGTTGTTTATTACTTCTGTCTAAAAGTACAACTGACTTTTTATTGGTTTCATACTCTATTACCAAACGGTATTATTAGCTTTTAAAGCTGATTTGTAGATTCCTTTGGGTTTTTCCTCAGACAACCATAACCTACAAATAAAGACAGTCTTCCTGTTTCTTGACAATTTATAAACCTTTTGTTTCCTTTTCCTGCCTTATTGCATTGGCGAGGATTTCCACTTGAGGTTAAATGGAAAGCACGCGGCCTCACCCTGCTTCTTGATCTGGACTCAGCACAGATTTTACAAACAGGACTTTTATCAGAATGAAGAAGTCCTCTTGATCCCTTACTCACTGAGATCTGCTCATTAGAGTTTCAGTTTAAAACACTGTGCAAAGTACACGTAATCTTAAGCTTGTATATAAAGGCACAGATAAATAGAAAAAAGCAAATGTATCAAGGTATTCATTTAGTAATGTGCTTGACTACAATTAATAGAAACCAACATTGTCACCATCATCATCATCACCATGGCTACCACTATCACGACCTCCATCACCATCACCACTACCATCTTCACCATCATCACCTTCACCATCATTAGTCATTATCATCACCACCATTACAACTACCACCATCACTACCATTATCACCATCTCTGCCATCTACATTATCACCAGCACCTCACCTCCACTATCACCATCACCACCATCATCACCACAGTCACCATCCCTGCCAACTGCCATCACCATAACTTAAACAAGTAAGGGATTATGATGCTTTTGTTTCTTCTCTACTTCTTGGCAGCTTTTAATGTTTCCATATGAACACATTGCTTTTATAGCATATTAAACAAACAGCGAGTGCCAGTTAGTGCCCAGCTGGAAGCAACATTCCATAGATAAATACCATTCTCTCTTCATATCTACCCAAAAGAGCAAGATGGTCCCAGTGCCCATGGTCTTTGCCTTGATAGTGGGCAGTTTTCAACTGGCCTTTCTAAAACAAAACCATGTCTTCAATTCTCAGGGCTATGTACATATCACAGGAGACTGGCATTTGAAGGCGGCCACCCTACATCGTAAGTCCGCCCAGGCTGCTTGGCGAGTCCTGGGTCTGCCTCACCCTTGCCCTTTCAGATGAAATGTGGACAAAGGCAAATGTGTCTGTTGGCCTCCAGCCCCTCCCAGCACGGGCAGCTAGCTGGCATTGCCTTTAAATTCTCGTTAGAAGAAACAGCTTTAGAAACAGAAGGGAATTGGCCCCTGAAGATGGTTTAATGCCTATTAACTGCTGCAAAGACAGCAAGATGAGGAGGAAGGTAAATGGGATACATTTCAGGTTACAGATGCCAGCCAGCAACAGCCTTATGCCGTGAGCACATCTTCCATGCACAAGGTTCTCCAGTTCTGAATGGTACTGCTGTCATATCATAGACTGCACCCTATCAGGAGGCATTTTGCTGATTCTGTGTACAGGCTGCCTGGCCTGTTTCCAGCTGTTTGCCTACTGTTTACAGCAGCAAGGCGATGAATACCTTTCTACCAGTCCTTTCTGCCCCTCTATTTGATTATCTGCATGACTCTGAAATGATCTAATCCAGTTGCATGATGCAATACCATGCATTGGTTACTCTGACCCTTGGACAAACATCTCACACCACTCCCCAGGACCAGAAAGCATTTTTCCATTTCCAAAGTTCAAGGTCAGTTCTGTGGAGGACTGAAATGACCCCAAGGCTGAGGAGCAGGAAAGAGACTCCTTCCTTCAATAAGCCCATGCCATGGCTGAACCCTACCCCCTCTCATGAGTAAACCACATTGGCTTTCAAGATCTTATTCCCAAGAACAGATAGGGAGGGGCTCTCTACATCATTCTGCAGGCTCGGGAGCTGCAGCCAGCCCTCTGCACTGGGCTGCACATCACTAGCATTCTGGGCAATGCCTTCCTAAGAAGGATGAGGAGAGGCCTTTCATGACACCCATCTTCTCCCAGCTCAGGCTAGTTCCTCTCCCCTGCTGATCAGCAGTACCCAGCCCATTCCACTACCTTACAGATGCTTCAAGCTGTGATGCGCTTCCCAAACAGTCAACCAGTGGGACACCTGGCAGGGAGAAGACCCTGACACCGGCAGAATTCGGTATGCTTGCTCAGCGGGCCCCAGCTAGGACTTGGCAAATACAGATGTCCAGAAAGGGAAGGTGAGAATAGGAGTATGGTTGGTATCTATTAGGTGTCTACTGGGTTCTAGAAGGTTCCGTCATGATTTCTGACTAACAGAAGGGCAGCTATGAAGCGTAGAGTGAAGATGTGCTGTTCTTATTCCTAACAGTTCAGCTACTCATGTTGAGTCTGTGACTTGGAAGTACTTCTCCCATTCTCTAGACTGGGAAACACATTCACCTAAAGGCCTAAGGGACCTAGCATGTGTCACAGGTACAAGAAAGGGCCAAGCTGGGTCCCAAACTTTAAGCAAAAGTCCCCTGCTGCCTCTCCAGAACCAGAAACAGGAGATTACTTCTTCGTGGTGGATTGAACCTCCACCACCACCCCCAACATACACACACACACACACACACACACACACACACACACACACATTTTACAGGTGAGGTCTACCTTGACACCCGAGGAGCAAGCCACCCAGGATGTAGTAGCTAGGTGGCAATTGTCCACTGTGGCAGGAATGGAATTCGAAGACTACAGGGCTCTAATATTCTTAGGCTTGGCATGTGAGTAAGTGTCTCAGAATTCACCCTAAGGAAACAATCAGAGGCTGAAAGGATCTTCTGGAAAGATGTTCACCCAAGCTCTATTTACAACAGCCCGTGGCTGGAAGCAGCCCAGATCCAACGCCAGAGCACAGTTAACTCAGCCAGTGAGAGTCTCAGTCCCCAAATATGACACGGGAAGGTTCAGAAAAAACAATAATTCAGACATTTAAAATAACTTTTACTATAACATACTGTTACGATGTTACAAATACAGATGAACAGTTGTTCATCTGGAACTGTGCCCAGTCTGTGAATGAAAGCTTGCCACAGGTATGTATACACAGGAACAAATGCAGCACACCCGGCTTCTCTGTAACTGTGGTTCCAAGCATCCCTGGGGAGGCCTGGAATGTGTAGCTGGTGGATGGGGGTGGGGTGCAGTGGCTGTACTTACAATGAGCTCTCAATGATATGCAGAAAGATTCTTATTCTTGAATAGATTCACCAAAAGCCAAAAGCCAAAATCCACTCTGCAGAAAAGAGGCTACACGCTGAGCTCAGAGACCCCGATTTCCAAGTGACGCTTGAAGCAGACTATGGAGGCTTCAGTTTCTCCTGCTGTGAAATGAGCAGGTGAAGACCTGGCAGTCCTCAGCTGCAGGCCCCTCTTCTACAACCTCACATAAGAGATGGCATTGGTGAGTGTATTGGCGAGCCACTTGCAGTCTTACTTACTTTTTTTTTTTTTTTGCTTTGCGAACTTTTGTGTTTGGTTGGTTTAGTTTCGGTTTTGTTTTTAAACAGTGTTTCTCTGTAGCGCTGGCTGTCCTGGAACTCACTCTGTAGACCAGGCTCATCTCCTTGAACTTGGAGATCTGCCTGCCTCTGCCTCTCAAGTACTGGGATTAGAGGAATTTGCCACCACTGCCTGGCAGCTTCGTCAACTGTTAAAAGCTTACTTTTCATTAAGTGCATGAGTGTGTGTGTGTGTGTGCACGCGCACACATGCATGCTGGTACCATAGAGTTCAGAAAGGGGCACTGGATTCCCCTGGAACTAGAGTTATTACATGTGGTTGTTAGCCCCACAACATTGGTCCTGGGAACCAAACTCAGGTCCTCCGCAAGAACAGTGTATGTTCTTAACCACTAAGCCATCTCCTCAGTCCTTGCTTTATAAATGTTTAAGGCCACAAATTGCTTTTATTGTTATTTCTGCCAAAAGGCATGCAGCCCGGAGCAGCCGGCTCACACTTCCCTGCCTCTGCTTTCTGCAACTGCACATTTGCTGCCTCCCTGCAGGATCTCTGTGGTCCTGCATTCATCCCTCAAAAGAAGGAGGTAAGAACTGTGGCCTAGGAGCCTGCTACCCACTCTGGAGTCCAGATATTTGAACATCCTTTCCCATGACTGACAAGCGTGTAATGATGGATCTGGGTGTTTTCCCCTGGAAGGGGAGGGCTCACACTGGGAGGAGCCCTCTTCCTTGCTAGGCTTCACCTCAAGTTTCTTGAAGACAGGTGCTGCCCAGTGAGTCGGAAACCTCTTAAGCCTCATTGCTTTCTGAGCTCTGTCCTGTCCTGGGCACACACCATAACGTATTCAAATGCATCCACCCACCCCCGCATACGCGTGATGGTACATCCCAGCATGCACTGAGGCTAGCCTGGGCTACTTAAGGGGAGCCTATCTGGACAAATGACTTCTCTTGGTGAGTATGTAGGTGTTTTGAACCCCTGATCTTCCCAGCAGCACTTTGTACACACATGAGTGAGGAATATAATGCACTCCAAGGGGAAGAACTGCTGGGTCAAAGGGTCATGTGCATTTTAACATCTCAATAGCTACTGTTGGTTGCCTATTGTAAAAGGAAGGGCAAGATTGGAAGTGTTCACTTTCCCAGCCGACAGTGCATGGTAGGTATCCCTGGTCCTGAGGCTTCATCTTTGTGCTATCCTTGTTAAAGTTATACAGTTTTTCAAATATACAAAAGTTCCAAATGTTTTCCTTTTGGAGAACTGATTATACCTTTGACCCTTTTTATTAATTTGTGGGAACTCTTTGCATATGATAGCATACTGACCCCTTTCCTGACATGTGGGTTTACATTCTTTTCTTGCAATTGGTGGCTGCTTTTACCTTCAGCCAGACAGAAAAACTCAAATAATAATTCTCTTTTACAATTTCTGAGGTTTATGTCCCACTAACAATGTCATTTTCCCACCCCACCCCACCACCACCATGGCCTCATAATCATAAACATCTACCTCCCTTGCTTTCTTCTAGTGGTTCTGTGGTTTGATTTTTAAAGTTCACATCTTTGATCCATCTGGAATTAATCTAGTGCAAGAGGAGGGTAGACAGAGGCATCTTTGCCCCAGATGGCTTCTCCATTATCCCAGACCAATTCAGTGATTAATCCCTTCTTCCAAGGCCCTTGTGAAACTGCGCCTTTATTAGACCCTAAACTCCAGCTAGTACCCTGACTTTTAAGGGTAAGGGTTATATATCCCGCCTGCATTGGCTCAAATGAAATGGGGGTACACTGCTCACCAGCCCTCCCCCAACATGTTCTTCTCCCTAAGTGCAGTCCAAGAAGGAGGCCAGAGCCTTCTTGCCAGCCACCCCTGTAGCATGCTTTGTCTGTAATAGGTGGCTTGGAATATGAGCCATGGGAAGCACCCAAATGTCAGCCAATAAGAGAGACACTGTAGCAAAGCAAGTACTCAGAGAGGTCAGGATAGACGAGGTGAAACCCACAGCACACACAACACAAAGGACAGTGAGTCCTCCCTCCCGCCTGCAGTGAGTCCTCCTTGCCTGCAGGCCTTGGGGTTGTCATCTTCAGGGAGGGGTACCCAATGAGCACAGGGTCCTTGGTAGTGAGTCTGCAGGAACTGGAACGGTGCCCACTGTGACAAACCCCCTCCTTTCTTTCTTCTCTTTATTCAGACTTATGAGCTCTGACTTCGAGAATTCTAGGTGGTTTTAGTCACTTTTTCATTAATTTTCCTATTTTCCAAGGTCATTGCACACACACACACACACACACACACACATACACACACACACAATTATTATTAAAGGAGGAGGAGGGAAACACACGGGGAGGCCACCCTCACTGGGAACCCTGACTCTGCTGGTACTGTCCTCACCAGACTGACCTGTGACCTCTGGGGACCCAACCCAACTGGGGTCTACTCTCCTCCCTCCTGGTCTGGCATGAGAACCAAAGCTGCATCAGCGGTTTAGGACTCCTGTGGGTAAAGCCACGGTGCTGCTGTGACCAGCTCCAGATGCAGCTCAGATTGCAAGGATCCCATGGCCCAGTCAGGATGTCACTCTTCTTCTTGGGGCTGCCAGCTGTGTGCCAATTACAGGTGCACAGAGCTCACTGTGTTACACTTCAGCAAAGAGGTTTCCTTAACCACTCCTTGGCAAAGCCACACACAGTGCCTTGGACAGTGCCCATAGAGCTGTTGCTGAATTGAATTATGGGGCTTAGCAGAGTTGGCAGGGCATTTAGTAGGTATACAGCAGCCTCAGGAATGAAGCAACAAGGTTCTCCTGTGGCTGTAGTTCTAGAATTGAGTGTTAGAGTACAGACTCTGGTTTGAACTTGTGGCCCAACAGAGACACAATTAACAACAGTTTGGGAGCTCCGCAGCAGGCTCCCACCCAAATGGGCAGCTGTGTGAACCCATTCCTTGAAGAGCTGTCAGAACTGAGGCCAGGGATGAGATCAGAGATGAGGTGAAGCCACAGAGCTGTGAGGGTGAGAGTGGAGAGGCCCAGGAAGAACCCCGGCCAGCGAGGCTACTCAGCCAGCAACACCCATGTCTGTGTGTGCCTCCTACCCAGGGATGCGGGGAGGGGCCCACCATAACCCCCAGGAATACAAGAGGATCCCCACCAGTAAAGTTGCCCTGGGGATGTAGGAGGGGCTCACCCATGGACCACTGAGGGATATAGGAGGGGGCCCACAAATGGAGTTCAAATCTGAGAGTCACTGGGTAGAGAACTCTGTGTGTCCAGCTAAGAGTCAAGAAAAGTGACAGGGCAAACAGAAGCTAGCTCCACTGGCACCCACAAATGGAGGGTGTCCCTGGACCAGTACAAATGTCCAAATGGAAAGGAAGGTGAGGGCTGGACAGGCAAGAACCAGGCAGGTTGTGAGAGCATCCCAGCACTCACTCAATCTGACATAGGCCAGGGTAGAGCTGCATAGGAGGAAGAGTGGGATGCCAAGACTGAGTGGCTGTGGCTCTGCCCTGGCTGCAACATCACTAGAGAAGCCAGAACAGGAAACAGTTTTATAAGTGACTGGAAAGAGGTCAGACTGCCTCTCTGCCAAGGAATTTATCTGCTGGCCAAGATATTGACCAGGCATGAGCACTGAGGCAGAGAGATCACACGGCAGGGGCCTGGTGTCTTAGTCCTAGCCCCGGGAGGGAGGCTGGGAGCCTGCCTGTGTCTAGAGTGGGGAGTCCTTTACAATCTCACTTCCCACCCTCAAAGATGTAGATGACAGGAGCTGTTCAAAGGAAGGGCCCAAACAGAAAGAAGCAGCCAGAGAGAGTGGGTAGCAGCAGGCGGTATTTAAATCATTGCAAAACAAGGCTGGAAGTTTTTACAGGGTGAAATGGTTGATCCTGGAATCAGATGGGCTGGGGCTAAAAGCAGCATCCTGGGCAATGAAATGGCAGGGTTAGCTTGTCAGCAGAGAGCTGCAGAGAAGGCCAGAGATCCCAGGATAGTGTCAGTCCAACCTCAGACTGGCTCCTTGTGGGCACAGTCACCTAAAAAGTCCTACCAGGGGCAGGGCAGCAACCACATGGGGTGAAGGATATGCAGAAATTAAGTCAAAGCTTGGAATATGGCAGCTCAGCTGGTGAGTGCTTGTCTATAATGTACAAAGTCCTGAGTTCAGTCCCTGGTACTGCATAAAATAGTGACAGCACACAGCTATACTCACACACTTGGGATAAGGAAGCAAAAGAATTGGAAGCTTATGGTCATCTTTGGCTACATAGTAAGTCTGAGGCTGGCCTAGGATTACAAAGAAAGCAGGTAAAAAGTACCTCGTCCCCAAGAGGAGACAAGATATGCTTAGCTATGTGCAGGGCCACAGGGCTCTCTGGAGACATCAGACAGATTATGCTAGAATGCAGACACCTCTCGCCATGGCCAGCTTCAAGTCTGCTGTTTTCATAGGCATCACTGAAAGACCCAGGGTGGGTCAAATCGCCATGGGAACTGTGATGCACAACTCTGGGTCTGGAGAGGGGACAGTACAGTAGGACCTCAAGCCAAATATTCTCATCCACCACACATTGGTGGGCAGTCCCTAGGTGTGCCTGGGCAAATGCTGGGCACCCTATCCCTGCAGATCTCAGGACATCTAGCCTAATAGCCCAGCTCTCCAGGGCTCAGATTACCTTGACGGGACTCTTGTGACCTGCCCCAGAATGGCACGGGCAGCATGGGCCAGGGCTTCCCTGGCTTCCCAACACCGATCACTGCTCCAGCACGGCTATACTCTTGTTCAGCGGACACCTGGGAGTTTACAAATTACTTTCAGCTAATCCCAGAAAGGATTCACTAGGCATGCCCCATGCTGGTCCACTATGAGAAACTCCAGACCTGCCTGGTTCTTTATGGCCTCAACTCTGAGTCTTTAGATCCCCACCACGAGCCTATGATGGATGGGGACATCATCCTGGATGAGGACTCCACCCTGCATGGGAAGAAACTAAGGCACTGGCTACCCAAGCCACACCCAATTATAAATGGCAAGAAGTCCTGAGGTGCAATGCCATCCTCGGCCTCTAGGTGATGCTTTCTCTTTCCCCCTACAGCCAGAGACTTGAGTTTCAGGTCTCACGGCCCCTCCACAGAGCTAGGCCATCTTCTGCTACTGTGTGCTGGGAACTCTGGTCCACTGGGTGACCAAAATGTCTAAGATCACAAGCACAAGCTTATCTTTCCCTCACCTTCCCTGTAGTGTCCAGGGTACACCAGGGGGTCAAGTGAGTGGCCTAGGCAGCAAGCACCAATTTATAGAATCAGAGCCCCGTGGTGCACAATAAGACAGCCAGGTCACCAGACATTGTTCTCAGAGTTTTTAATTTTCTTCTCCAAAAGGCTCATGATTTAACAGTGGGCTACACCGTGCTTAACTTCTCTGGCCACATCGAGCTTATTGCTAAGCTGTGGCAGCTTGATTCTTGGACCTCTGATGGCTCAACCCCCACCTGCATCCACCCAGCTTATGAGGGGTGGCGGGGGCAGGGGCAGGTCCAGCAACCCACCCACTCTTGCCATCAGTGTCTGGCTTTCCCAGAGCATCCACCACACTCATTTCATCAGCTGCCAACTGACATAGAACAGACAGCCCCTACCTGGCCATAATCCCCACTATCTGACCTTCTTCCCACTAAAATGGAAAAAAACGTGACTCAGACTCCCAAACAAACAGGCCCTTCACAGCTGAATGCTGAGGAGAGCAAACCCACAGAGCTCTCCAAAGACAGACCAGATGGAGCAGAACCCAGGAAGCCCAGGGACAGGAACTTGAACCCCAGCCCTAATGAACGCACACACACACACACACACACACACACACACACACACACACACACACGCATGCACGCACACACGCACAACCACTCATTTGCCATTGTCCCCACACCCTCTGGTTGGTCCCTGCTGCAGGGATGGAGACCCGCCCCCCAAAGAAAAGGGGGAAATGCCTTCAGTGGAGAATAAAATGTCATCTGCCATCTGCCTCAGCCTTCTCTACTGGCCCTGACACAGCCCGAATATCACCCCTTATGCAGAGAGTCATTCCCAGAGCACAGATGGTGTCTTAAGGGCTCAAACTCTGTCCCTTGCCAGTTGCAGGGCTTCTGTGTGCCTTGGTCTTCTTGCCTGTGTAATGGGGAGGTGGTGAGGGTTGCCTCATATCTTAGAGACAAGCCCTTTAAACTGCAGGTTGTAATGCCTCATG
This sequence comes from Tokudaia tokunoshimensis, assembly GCA_036184795.1. Lineage (NCBI taxonomy): Eukaryota > Metazoa > Chordata > Mammalia > Rodentia > Muridae > Tokudaia > Tokudaia tokunoshimensis. The sequence continues at coordinate 1,362,779 of BTHU01000004.1, read as the reverse complement.
AGTCACATGACAATACGGAGGGGTATCATGAAACAACTTGGCAACAGTAACAGATGTCTAAATGAGCAGTGACCAAAAATTATTTTCAAATCAAATGCACCATGAATCTGAGGTTTCCCTGGCAAGTAGCCACCTATGGTGCACTGTGTGACCTCACTATGACCTTGGATCCTGTCGCAGATGCTCACCACATATGCCTCAGCTCAGAGTCCAGGCTACTGCACCTCAGGACACCAATGCTTCATCCGTGTGTAATGTGTCCTGCTCTTAAAGAAGCATAATGATTTCATCAAAACAAAGGACCATCATCCCTCAGGAGCAAGTACCAAATCAGCAAATCTTTGAATTACATTATGCTACAATGTTTGATTTGTCAAAAGTGGTCATTTGAGCTGATAAAAAAACAAAATTATCTTTGTTCAAGAAAAAAAATCATTAAATATATTTTGACTTGGGATCAGGGTGAAATTTCCAACAATTTATCAAACGGCTCCAAACCCACCTCCGCCAACTTGTACTACACACTTGTATGAGGCTACAGTCTCAGCACTGACGGTCATAAAGTCAGGATATTGGGCCTCTCTGAAAAACACTGACGTATATCTGGCCATGGCATCAGCCAAGATTAATCTTTATATAAAGATAAATAAGTGTGCCTATCTCATTAGCATGCAAACTTGCTTTAATCTTTAAAAGATGGCATAATCGGTATAGCAAAGAATTGTTTTAAAATAAACGTCCTCACACTTACCAGAAAATGTTTGGTTTGTATGTCTATTTTACATATCTGTAGAACCAGGCTTACATGAAAAGGGGGTTCAAGCAGAACACATTTAGAGCCCTGGCTTAGAAGATGCCATTAGGATAGACTAGGTAGGGAAACACTTGTATTAGTAAGAGAAGGGTGGAGAGGAGGAATGGAGAGAAGGGTGGAGAAAGGAGAGAGAAGGGTGGGGAGAGAAGTGGGGAGGAGGAGTAGGGAAAGGGTGGAGAGGAAGAGGAGAAGGAGGGTGGGGAGGGGTGGAAAAGGAGGAACAGGAAGGGAAGATTGAGAAGGGAAGAGAGGAGGGGGAAGTAGAGGGGAAGTAGGATGAGGATGAAGAGGGTAAGAAGAAAAAGGAGGAGGCATAAGAAGGGGAAGAGGGGAGCAGGAGGAGGCAGCAGCCTGGGGAGTCCTACTCTTCACTTGCAGTGAACATTGGACAAACTTGCCTCTTCTACCTTAACCCACACATGCTTACCAGAGCCAGGGGAAGCTTTGGGGAACAGCAAGACCCCAGAGCCTGCTTAGAGCCGGCGGCCTCTCCCCTCCAGTCCAGAGCTGACCCTCCTCGGCTGTCCTGACCTGATTACAGGGTACTTGAAGGACCACAACGGACAAATCAACTGTCTGCTCCCCGTTCTCCAGTCTTCCTAGGGTACAAAGGCAAGCATAGAGAAGGGTCTTGGCTTTCCCCTACGACATCCCGTGTGGCCTTTCTGCCACACTGTCCATGCCCTAGTACAACAGTCCCTCCTGGAGCCTGAAAATCCGCCTCAAGGGCCAAGCAGCTGTTTGCAATCGGCCCAGCCCTAGCCCCAAGCAGAGGAGGTGGAGTAAATATGTCCACAGGCTGGACTCAGGGAGTCTCGGGGCATATGAGGACAGGCAGCCCCAAAGCTAGGAGACCCATGGCTGCCCCTCCCCACGGACAGAGCCAGCAACAGTGAAGAAATGGGGCAGGCCTGAAAGGGCACTTAAGAGCTCTCTACTTGCAGTCAGTTTTCAGTCACTGCAAATGAACAGGGAGCATCTCCCCAGCCTCGAGCCAGAGTTTAACCCAATGGCTTGGAGGCATTTTACAGCACCTGCCAGGGGTCAGGGTGGGCTCTCCTGTCTGCACACCACCCAAGGGAGATGTCTGGGAGCCATGGTGGTCCTCCAAGAAAGTGACCTTCCAGCCATTGGAGGCAAAGAAAGACCTTAGCACCCCAGCTGGTTGGGTCAGGACAGCCAGGCTCCTTTCCCCAGCACCAGGATTATGGCAAATAGACCTTGTCTGGTCCCCTCTCCTTCTCACCTGTGACTTCAAAAATCCCCAACTCAACTGAGTATAATTGTCTGCAAGTGGCCTGAGGCTGTAGGCCAGACTCCAGACTCTATAAGCACTCCTTCAGTGCACCTGCCAGTTCCTTTCAAAGCGGCCAGCCACCCCTCCCACCCCCGGAGAGAAAAACACCTTCCATCCTAATCCCCTGGTGTCAGGTGCAGGGGAAGGTGGATGGCCCCGAAGTGACCCAGAGAGATTCACCCTCATCACCACTGGGACCCCTTGACCTAAGGAAGTGACGTGGGCTGAGGTGGCATGATACTATACCCACACACACAGCAGCTTTACCCTTCACAGAAATTAAGGGGTGCTCCTCAATCCCAATCAGTAGCAAGGACAAGCTGAAGAACAGTTGTATCACAGGCCATCCTCCATTCTGCTGCCATCTACTACTACAACTCACCATCATGGGCTCGATGGCCACAGCAACCCCACTACCTCTGGTCCTACCTACCGTCAGCTCTGTTTCCAGTTAAACAATTTTGATGCACTGATAAACTGATCGGATCAGAGAGATTAACTGTCATGCTCCAGGGTCCAATCGCCAGGAGCCCAAACACGCTCTCCTGATCCACAGGTCCCTCCACTGTCCTGTTCTCTTAGTATCTGCTGAACTTTCTTTCACAGTGCCTGAAAGACAACTGAGCTGGCAGTGGAGGCAGGACTCCCTGGGGACTGCCTGCTGTGTCCAGAGTTATCCCACTGATCACTAGCACCAGAATTTGGGAGAATTGCTAGAGAGCTTCTAAGAACTGGCCCCATGAATGAACTCACATCTACAAGGCAGGGTCCTGGGGCCACTGAAGCTGAGCGTTATGTGGGTGCCTGGGCTCCACCCTCTGGTCTCATTCTAGGTGCCCTGCTGAGCCCCTCAAGGCCATTTTTGAAGGAAGTGGATCTCCTGCTTTACTTTCTTTCCTCAAGCCTAGAGAACACCAGGCATGTCTGGGCGGGGTCACGGGCCCTCTGTAAAAGGCTAGCATTCAGCTCTCTGGGGACCAGCCCTCCATGCCAGGCCATTACTAGAGGGCGGGTGAGCAGCACAGAACATCTGGGGTGCAGCTTTCCTGATGCATACAGGGTACCCATCTTGTATCACACACTAGGCAGTCACTCAGCTTGGCTGAGTGGAACCTGTCCTGTGCCTGCCACTCAGCTCAGCGGCCAGCAGCAGACAGAGGCCTCAGGGACACCCAGCCAGGACAAGCTCCAGGAAAGAGCCCCAGGCCCTCTGCTTCAGTATTGTCTACTCATGGGGATAGAGGGTGCTGGAGCCTGCACCATCTTCCAGCACCCATAGGTGGCTGGAAGCGGGATGGTCCCAGGCTTCCCTGCAGCTCCTTAATATGCTTCAGGCAGTATAACTACATGTTGAGCTCTGCAGGCTCCCCGTGTGCCCCACACAGGCACGTACTGATAGCATATGTATCATACAAGAGGAGCTACAGCAGGCGTTGCAATCTCCATTAAGCTTGCCTCGGTGATGAGGTAGCATTTTGTGTCCACTCTGCAGATGGGGAAACCAAGGCACAGTAGGTACCTCTGTTGTGCTAAGTCCCAGCACACAGGGAAGGGTAAGATGCAGAGGCCCTCCCTCCTAATCCCTGATTGTGAACTGGAAGTCTGAGGGTGTGGGAAACAGCTGTCCTCTGCCCCTCTGGCCTGGGCCTCCAGGACATTGACCCACTCTAAGTTCCGTCTCTTCATCCTTCCCACGCAGATGTATCACCAATAAGAAGACCACACTAGCATAGCCTAGAGGGAGAGGGCCTGTGGGCAATGGACGACAGGGAGAATCCAAACAGAGGAGCTCAGCCAGGAGGCTGGCTTTTAGGGACATATGCCCAAAGAAAGTAGGGGATACCAATGATCTGCTTAATCTAGGGTGTGGATGTAGGCAGGGGGATGAGGCAAGACTAGCAGACCTGGGGGTCCTGCTCCTCCCACTACCCTCAGTGCTGAGAGACTCTCAGCCATATCATGCTCCAGAACCCCACAGCTCCATATCTCAGCCCAGTCCTGATCCCTAAGATCTGCTGGGAAGTATATAAGAATCTGCGGAACTGCGGTCTTCCCTTTGGAGAAGACTGGATGGACCCCACAGACAGGAAGCGGGCAGTGTCCTGATCCTTCCGCTGAAGGAAGCATGTAAGGAAGGTGCTGGTGGGGCATCCAGACTTCACACAGCATCTTACTCATTTCCACAGCCAGGCCCTCCCACGCTGAAACTCACGCCCTGTTAGAGCTGAGAGAAGTTAGCATCCCAGAGCCAAACTAAATCCAAGGAGCTCTTTCTGTGCCCACTATGACAATCGCAGGCATCCCATCCTGGGGCGGGAGCCAGCTCTTCGCACCCACACTGTCTGCCACCTCCTTCCATGAGCTCTGACAATGGAGGGAAATTAGCTGGGCTCGGCATGCATCTGGGCACACACCGGGACCACTGCCCTCCCCAAGGAGGATGCCTCAGGGGACCTCATCTTGTATCAGAAAGGGAGAATTGTCAAGCGCCTGTGGCAAGGACATTGCTGTTTTCCTGAATCGCCCACATCTGTCTAAAGGAAACAAGGGGGCTAGGCCAATGCCACTGCATTGGCTTTTACCATGGGCCAAAGGCCAAATACCACTATATGAATGAAGAGAGGACCACAAAAGCAGAGAGCAACTTGCGTGGTTTCCTGTGAACTGGCCCGGCAGAGCCTCCATGTACACATCTGCAAGATTCAGTCCCACCAAAGATGTCTGCGGAGCCCAAGCATGGTGCATGTCATGCCCGGGGAGCACTCAGGAGCTCAAGCACGGTGCGGGTCATGCCCGGGGAGCACTCAGGAACTCAAGCACTGTGCGGGTCATGCCCAGGGAGCACTCAGGAGCTCAAGCACGGTGCAGGTCATGCCCGGGGAGCACTCAGGAGCTCAAGCACTGTGAGGGTAATGCCCGAGGAGCACTCAGGAGCTCAAGCACAGTGCGGGTCATGCCCGGGGAGCACTCAGGAGCTCAAGCACTGTGCGGGTCATGCCCGGGGAGCACTCAGGAGCTCAAGCACTGTGCGGGTCATGCCCGGGAGCACTCAGGAGCACAAGCACTGTGCGGGTCATGCCCGGGGAGCACTCAGGAGCTCAAGCACTGTGAGGGTCATGCCCGGGGAGCACTCAGGAGCTCAAGCATGGTGCGGGTCATGCCCGGGGAGCAGGATTACCATGAGGATGAATAGGAGCCAAAAAGAACAACAGGGGGAGGTGCCCTCTACATTCACCCAGAGGTACCTACCTTCAACTGCACCAGGGTAGGCTCCAGGGTGCTTAGCACAGTGCTTTGGAGACAGGCCTGGAAACACAATCTGGTCTCTGATTGGCCAGTTTTCCACAGGGACTGGCAAGTGCCTTCTTTTGATTCTCCAAAGCCTCTCTGGGACTGGTAGGAGCTATCTCGTCTTAACAGGTACCTCCCATGATTGGCAGAAATCCCAAGGTCTGGTGAGGGTTTTCTTACTTCCCACTCTAACTGCACATTGCTTGACAGAACCATCTATGCAGGTGTCTGTCCCCTCTATACACCCTACTCCAGAAGTCCCTGTCAGCCAAGGAGAGCTCACCAGTCACTCACCTATGCCCTGGAACCCACAAGGGCTATGAGATGCAAATTCCAGTTTCCTCATTGTAGCACAAGTTAGGATGGTGGCCACCTTTCCAACTCTCACCACATCACAATGCCCGCTTAGGCTGAGATGCTCACCAGGCTCCTTGGGAGGTCACTGCTTTTCTAAGCTGTCTGCAGCAATACACACACACACACACACACACACACACAAACACATACACACACAGAGGCATACACATACAGGCATGCATACACACACACAGGCACACATACACAGACACACATGCACACATATAGGCACATACACATGCAGACATTCATGTGCACACACGCACACATGGACACACACATGCAAACATATACACACATGTGCATACACGTGTGTGTGCACAAGCCTGCAGACACATGTGCACGTGCACACACACACATTTTTATGTCCTGTTTGTGCCACTCACTTCTTTCCTTTTCTCTATTTTAAGGATGATATTAGAATCCCCATTGCCAAGGCACTCATAGGAAAGAAAAGGATGGGAAACCAAATTTGCCACAGGAAGCCAGCACTGGGGCCAGAAAGATTGCACTGCAAGTTATGGTTACTTCCTGCCAAATCTGGCAACCTAAACTCAGTTCCTGGAACCCAGATGATAGAAGGAGAACCAACTCCAGCAAGTTGTCCTCTGAACACATACACATGCATATGCACACATACATGCATGCACACACATACATGTGTACACATGCATATGCACGCACACATACACACATACATACACACATATACACATATACACACACATACCCATATATACATACACACATACATACACACATGTACACATACACATATACACACATTCACACGTACATATACACATGTGTACACACACATACATAGACACACATACACACACACAAATAAATAAATCCAATACAAAAAATGTTAAGAAACAGGTCTGTAGTCAGGAAGCAATGGTATTCATGTCATGACCAGAAGCACCTCTCCCCTGGAACTCCAAATTATTACATTTTAAGGAAAGTGGGTCAGTCTGAGGTTCATGTCTTAACTCTGAGTCACCAAACTGGTAACCCTTACCACTGATGTGGGTTCATCACTGAAGTTGGGAATATCCCAGAAAAATGACTATGTTTAGAGGAGCTGAGACTACTTGACATGGTGACAGAAAGTGAACCTGTCACCTGTGATATACTGGAAATGTGTCACCGCCAGTTCGTTCATCCCCTCACCCCCTCCCTGACCCAGAAGAGGTGACCAGGAACCATGAATGGCCAGATCCTCCTCATAGGGTGGGGCAGCTGCAGTGGAAGGGGCATGGACGTCTCTGGTCCACACTGCACAGGATCAGACTTCCAATGAAAGGCAGAGCTTGGGGCCTCTGGAGAGATGGAAAAGTCACAAAAGCACTACTTCCCTTGTTTGTCCCATCTTGAAGACCCAATGTGGCCCTCTAGGGAGAATGGGGACAGGTGACAGCTGTCCCACAGCTGGCGATACCAGCTTCTAGCCAATCAAGAACCCCAATAATCATAACAGTAATCACACGGCTTATCTGTGCTTCATATGAGCTTCATATGACCGTGTGTTGATCTCACAGGGATCTGCTGCCGTTACAATCACATCCATCTGCTCACGAGTGGGGAAACTGAGGCCCAGGTCACTGAGTGCCCAGCTGGGAAGAATCGGAGCCAGGATTAGCATGCAGGCTGCCTCACCCCAGCCACCTGTCTTTCTACCCGGCCCCCAACACAGGGTCTGCACTCATGTCCTACAGCGACTACAAGATGGCCTGTGAGAAGGGCCCAGGCAGGCTCTGTCCATGGCATCCTGGCCCATCCAAGAGCTGGACCAGAACTGCTCCAGGCCTCTGTCCAAGTGCTGACCGCATATACACTGATTACATAGGAGGATACAACCAGATGAGGAGCCCAGGTGTCACATGACATTGCTGTCATCAAACTGGGGGGACCTGTGGACCAGCCACCCTGTGGCAGGACCCAGGGTTTGTGCACCACTGGGAGCTGCAAGAGTCCCAGGGCCAGGAGCATCTCTTCACCTCCCACCCTGCACAGAGTACAGAAGTTTTTTAGGACAGCTGTGGACACCACACATGCATCATGTGTGTGCTTTTACATTCCCACACATATGTGCTCTTACACACACAGTTGTTTTACACATGTAGGCATAAGCAAACACTCATGGTTCCCACATGGGCAAGCACATTACACTCACGCACAGCCTGACGTGCACATACACACATGAGAAAAACCCTGAAATTGACCTGTCCAGTCCCTTCACACACACACACATTCCTCAGGTGACTATAATACCTCCGTGATGGGACTGTCCATGGTGACACATGCATATGAGAGCCAGACAGAAAGACAGGAAAATGGCACCTCCTTGCACACATGTTCCTCTGCTCAAGCTTCTAGAATTATGATGTTTGGAAATGATTTAGGGAACACTGCCCATTACCACAGAACACCACTTGTGAGATGGCCCTTCAGCCCAGTGTCTAAGTCACTGCTTAAGAGGCACTGGCAGGGCTACCCAGTCAGTCTCAGACCCCCCTCAAAGTGGCACATATTAGTCTTCCCATTTTTCAGGAAGGAAAACTGAGGCACAGAGATTCATCCTAGCTAACCTTCAACCTCAGAGGCAGAGACTGCGTGCTGGCTTCTCAGCTGGTTATATCCCTTGAAGGTGCAGTACCACCAAGGACTGTCCCCCACAAACCATCAGCAGAGTTCCCATGGGCAAAGCCAAAACCTATCTGGTTTGTACTGTGTCCTGCGAACATTGTGCCTGAACCTGCTCCCATCCTGAACAGGAAGAGGATACAGTGGGGTCCTGGGGACCCCTACTTGTTCTTTGTTGATAGCATTTTTGCTCTCCTGGTGTAGGTCGACAAGGCAGCCAAGAACTGGGGACCTGCCAACCCACTGATGAGGGGGTTTCCAGCCAAGGGAGAGAGTCAGGGGAAAACCTCCTAGGATAAGTTTGGAATATTCAACAAGACCAAGATTAAACCAGAAGGAGGGAACCCAATTGGGGTATGGTAATAAAAAACCAAGGGGTCAGACCACCTGAGACCCCATGGAGATGTCCTCCAAAGTTGCTTCACAGGGCCCAGCATATCTGAGATGGCCTAAGAACAAGAAGAAAGATGTCTAATGTAGAGAATGAATGAGGAACCCCTTCACCACCACCCCCCACACCTCCAGACCAAGAGCAAACAAAAGTCTGTGATACTTGGAGGTACTGCTGACTGTGAAGAACCTAGACAATCCAAAAGGAGACAGGGAGTCTCTGCAGAAGGCTAAGGACCTCAAGGAGAGAGAAATGGAGGGAGGATGGGGGAAAGAGAGGAAAGGAAAGGAAAGGAAAGGAAAGGAAAGGAAAGGAAAGGAAAGGAAAGGAAAGGAAAGGAAAGGAAAGGAAAGGAAAGGAAAGGAAAGGCACAGGGGAAAGAGGAAGGATGGAGATGCAGGAGCGGCGGCCGGGGAAGGAACGAGAGTAAACATGCCCTGGCAGGAGTGGAATACCCTATGTGTCCCCCAGGACCCTGCCTGGACCGGCCCCCAAGCTAGGATTGTAGCTCAGGGTACTGGGTCTCCCAGGGAAAGCTAGGAAATGAATGTGAGATCAAAGAACAGAACGAGTGGGCCAGGGCTAGGCAGGAGGGGAGCCCGTCACTCGTCACTCAGGGCTCTGGCCAAGTTAGTCAGCTCTGCTTCTCCACTTCTGCTTCCGGCCAGACAGGTACCAGCACACTAGCCACCAGTAGGGAGGCAGGCTGGACAATCCCAGCTAACAGGCAACTACAGCAAACAGTGCCCTGTGGTAGGGGAGATACTGGGCACCACTCGACATCCCTGCTGTGCAGTGTGGGGACCAGGTTAGAGCTTCACAATCTGGATTCTACTCAACAACTGTAACCCTGCAAGAGGGTACAGGATGGGTGTTTTGGGTTTTTTGTTTTGTTTTTAATGAAGAAGGAGGCTTCCAGCCAGAGGCAGGGGCAGGCAGCGGGCATCAGCTGCCCTCAGCTAAGGGCGTGGCTATGGGGAGCATCCAGAAATATCTACAGGGTGGGGTGGAGAGGCAGTCTCTGGCCAGCACCGCAGGGCCAGCCCCCAAGACAACATCATCAGAGAAGAGGCTAGCCCCAGGAGGGAACTCATCTCCCACACAGCTGGAGAGGGACCACAGTTCCAACCCTGCAGCCAGAGTAATAAACACAAAATAAGCCCCCTGACAGACACAGGGGGTTTCTACAGACTGGACTCTGTGGGGAAAGTGAGGGAGGGATAAGGGGAAGAGAGGGGAGGGAGGAAAGCTGAGGAAGGAGAGAGAAGGGTTGGGGGGAGGCCCAAGGATGTCCCTGTAGCCAACTCATTGAGTCACAGGAAATTTAACCATTCAGTATCTGTCAAGTCTCACAAAACTTGGCTGGCTTTCCCTGCAAATTATTGCAAAAAAGCAGTCACATGACCCAAGCCCACCAATAGCACATGGAGGAGATGACCTCAATTTCCAAATATTGGGGTCACATTTCATTTCTCATCCTCCCCCCTTATGGCTTTTAGCAGCTCCCAGAGCAATCGGACTTCTCACTCCTTCATACACTTGGCCAAGAGAGAGACAGAGATCTGTGCTCACAGAAACCTCAGAAAACATCTGGCAGCTCCTGAGAGGGAGGGGAGAGCCGAGCAGGGTCTGTTTGCACTTTCTCCTGACCTGCCAGCATCAAAGGTGGACTGCTGCCCCTCTGGTCATGCACTGAGGGTGACTTCAAAGTGGGTCACACCACAGGAGCAGAGGGGAAAGCCTCCGGAAGCCCACCCAGAAAAGCAGGTTCTTCGCAATTTTGTCCAAAGGAAAACATCTAACAGCACAGCCAGGACCCAGGCAGCCCCTTCCAAGTGGCCGCACCCTCAAAATCAAAGGGAAGTTGGGGGGGGCGCACGGTGATAGAGTGAAGCAGAGAGATGGGTGGTCACAGGACAGGGCAGGACCGGTTAGTGTCAGGAACACCCTACCTATACTAATGGTAACCCCAGCTTCCCAGGTGAAGGCTTCCCTCCTGAGGCTCTGGAAGGGGGGGCACAGGAAGGAACTGGGCAGGACTAAGTACCAGGGGAGCATTGTGGGGGTGAAGGGAAGAGAGAAGCTGGCCCCATCTTGTCTCTCCTCCACATTTTCCTGAGGGCCTTCATCACCCCTACTGCTAACTTAACCCTGAGAACTCCAGGTCAGCTGGTCCAAGCTCCGGAAGAGTGGGCATCATCAGCCCTTGCTCTCCCTCTGTCCCTGCGGGCCCTGGGGCCCTTCCCATACCCACTCTTGCTCCTTCTGCACTCACTGAACACTAACAGTGCCAGGAAGCTGGAGAGGAACGCTGTAACTGGCCATGGGGCATGGAAATTGATTCTCCCGCTAGTCTTGGTAGCGCCAGCTTAAGAGAGCCCTGTCACTGGGCAAGGGCTAACCACTCCACCGTCTGCTGAAGCCACCTGCTGTTCCACTGCCTGAACTCTTTCTAACCACCACCTTCACCTCCCCATATCAACACATGCCTGGTGCCTTCCCACCCTGGGCTGTGGTGTTTAAAGGGTCTGGGAAGATTTATCCCACAGCTAACTAACAAGAGTGATGCTGAGAATAATATGCCTGCCCAGACCTGAGCCTGGAAGCGCTGGAATACAGACAGGGACAATCAGTACCTCCCTGATTCTTCCTATTGGATCAGGGCTCCTTCGGAGGGCCCTTGCAGGCAGGAGGAGTCTCACATCTGCAGATCATCTGAGAAGCTCCCAGCCCAGACTCCAAGGCCCTCTCCTGGTCAGGCTTCCCGTTCATTCCATCTTTGGGCAGTTAGCCCAAGAAAATTACCTCTAAGGGGTTAGAAAGTTTGAGGTCAGCTATGAGTAGGGCTGGCCTACCTCACAGGGCTCCCCAGTGCCCCCTGAAGACTTGGCAGGGACTACAGGGAACTCTGTCCCTCGGGAAAGCAGAAAGTTAGCCCAGACAAGCAAGAGGGTGTGTACCGAGGGAAGTCCAAAACTGGGGATTCAAACTTCTGGGATCCCCCTCCACCCCTAGGAGTCCCCAAGGAACTGAATAGCTTTGACTCTAGGGGGCGGCCCTTCCCAGCTTTCAGAAGGAAAGTTCCCTCTGAAGGGCTGCGTGGGATGCAACGGGTCGCCTGTGATGTGGGACAAGGAATGCAAGATTTGGTGACAAAAGTGTGACCACCTCTGCTCGGATCTAACACGAGGCAGATTCTTCTTTGACTCGACCAACAGCCCCACCCAGCAGGCCCGTTTGAGGAGGGGGCGGTACGCCGAGGGGATGGAATTGGCCCGGCTCCCTCTCCTGGGCCCCCAACGAATGGTATTCGTTGTCTTGCCCGGTGCATTCCACAGGCCAAGGGGGAAAGTTCTGCAGGCTCGGAGGAGGCCGGCGGCGAAGGCGCCCGAGATGACAGCGTTGCGGCGGTTCAGCGTGTCTCCTGCAATCCCCGAGGTCCGGTCCCCGGCTCCCAGAGCGCTCTTACCTGCGCGGCTCGGAGGCGGCGCCCACAGCAGCAGCAGGAACAGAAGCAGCGGCGAGGACAGCAGCCGGGCGCCCAGGCGCGCAGCTTTCCAGCGGGTGTGTACGTCCATGCCGGCGGGGTGCGCGGGCCGGGGAGCGGGAGGCGCACACGATGCACAGGGACCAGAGACACGTCCCGGGTGGCGGACGCTAGGGGAGCGCGACAACTTCAGGGAGTCATAGGAAGCTCCGCACCCGCCCGATCTCCTCCGCGGCGGTGGCTGTTCTGGAGGGGGCAGCGGGTGCGCTCGCCCACGGCGCGGGGATCGACTGTGGCCGGGACGGCCGGGACCCCCTCGCTGGCTGCTCGCGCGCTCCCTGTCCTCCTCCTTCTAGTCTCGTGGCCTCCTCACCGCTGCTGCCCCGCGACCCGCTCCCCGTGGGCACTCCGCTAGAGTGAGGTCCTGCGCCGGCCGCGGGGACGAGGAGTGCGGACCTCGCCTTCGGCGCCGAGCACTTTTTCCCCCTTTCCCTCCCTCCCTCGCTGCTGGCAGACACTGCAGAGGCTGTCGATCCCCAACGCCCGCAGCAAATCAGAGCCCGGCGCCTAGCTCAGTAAGGCCGGCCCCCGCCTCCCACTGGGCGCCGCGGGCGAGGGGGTGGGGATAGCGGGCGAGTCGCGGCGAGGAAGGGGCTGGCCCGGGGCGGGAGCGGACGTGGGACGGGGGCGGCGCCCCCGTTCTTTCTCCCCGATCTGGGCGGCAGCCTCCGGAACCCGGTGGCCCACCCTGATCCTCGATTCTTCCCGCCTCAGGTACCCCAACCTGGCCAGACTCCAAGAAACAGAGTTGAGGGAACCCCGAAGTTTGATTGCTCGAATTCAAAAGAGAGATTGCACTACCACACGAACTTTCTCTTTAAGGAGGAGTTCCGAGAGCTCCTCTTCTGGGCGGAGACTCAACTTGCAATTCAGCCAAAAGGGGCTCCTTAGACTATGACTGACAGGCCAACCCAGCGCTGGGGACCCGCCTTCTACCTCTCCACAGACCAGACTGTCAAGGCTGCCCAGAGGGGCCTTAAGTGAGCAAGGAGTGACCAAGTTATTAATTAGGTGACAGTCAGTCTAAATCCCACCCCACCGTCTTTCTGCGGTCCCTGGTGGCCCAACAATGTATAAGGAAAAGGAAGAACCCTCTTCCCGAGCTGACAGCTGGAAAAGGAGAGGGACTCCCAGCTCCCCATCTACAGCAGAGTTCTCCCAGACTTCTCCAGGCCCAGGAGGTCCTGCGAAAGCCTGACTCACCGCCCTGCCCTTCTCCAAGGCCTTCAGGGTTTGTTTAGAAAGAATCAGAGTGAATTAAGAAGGCTTTCAGAGTCAAAACCATTGCCCGCCTTTGTACACATTGCAGCCTGGAAGGATTTTGGAGTGATGGCGACCTGCCTAGGACTCCTTTCTCCGGTTGCATCCTCAGGCTCCCTTGTTTCTCATTATTCTCCAAACAGGAGGAGAGTGGCAGTCAGGGGGGCAGAGGCAGTCAGGGGATAGAGGCAGTCAGAGGGCAGAGGCAGTCAGAGGATGGAGGCAGTCAGGGGATAGAGGCAGTCAGGGGATAGAGGCAGTCAGGGGATAGAGGCAGTCAGAGGATAGAGGCAGTCAGAGGATGGAGACAGTCAGAGGATAGAGGCAGTCAGGGGATAGAGGCAATCAGAGGATAGAGGCAGTCAGAGGGCAGAGGCGGTCAGAGGATGGAGGCAGTCAGAGGATAGAGGCAGTCAGAGGGCAGAGGCAGTCAGAGGATAGAGGCAGTCAGAGGAGTTGCTGGGACGTCCATGCTCTGGTAATTGAATCTGGATGGAGGTGTCTAGTACTGACTTAATTCAAGCTTTGCCTAAGTGTAGGATGTACCCTTTGGGGAACATCACACAGTACATAGAATAGAGGAGAGCTGGGGATGCAGCTCAGAGGCTGTGCAAGAAGGTCTTAAATTCTATCCGCAGGACAGAGAGGGCAGAGGGAAACAAGCTTGAGCCTACAAGCAGACAGACTCAGTCACAGTATAGTAAAGGTTAAAAGTCAATTTGTATAGTTGGTTATGGGACAATTATGTATGTGTGAAAGTTGTATGAATGATAGTGGGATGTGTACGTGTGTGTATGAACACATGTGGGACATGCACATGTGTGTGTGTGTGTGTGTGTGTGTGCTGTGAATACTGTGTGCTTGTCCTTGGTGAGTTTCATGGGGGATGAAAACCTCATTCATCAGAGGCTTTCACCAATCTTGGCTGACACATCACCCATCCCCAACCTGCATTGGGTCCACAAGTCACGAGAGGCCATTTTTCCCATCCACAGACAGGGATGCTGCAAGTCAGGAGGGGTAAGGGGCTTACCCAGAGCACCAAATGAACAACTCCTGTGGCAGAGCCAGGACATGTGCCTGTAGCTGCTCACTGGGCACAGGGTTCTTCCCTTTTCCAGCTGTAGTACAGACTCAGAACACCTACCTTCCAGCAGGTGCACCTGCTCAGGCTATGCCAGCCCATACCCAGCATCCTCCTGTGCCCATCGGCATCTCGTGATAATGTAGAGGCCTTGGAGGTCTACTTATTGGTCACAGTCTATTTGCCAGCATGACTCTAGGCTCTAGGGAGACTTGAGAAAGCAAGCTGCCTGTGGGCCCCACCTACAGCAGCCTGCACTGTTGCACCAGGACTTCCTGATCATGGGAGTGGTCTTGTGCTTCCATTGTATTCTTTCTATCTCACCTGTCTCTGTGCACCTAAAATGGAAGAGTTGACCTCTATCCAGCGTCCCCTGCATGTCACCGTCATCCATACATGCCATTACCCTCTGTTGTAGAACACGGTCCTCCAAGCAAAGCAATGGCCATTATCATCAGGTCAGCTCTCCTTGCTTGTCCATCCAGATTAGACTTGTAGTCTGTTGCTGTTCTCTCATAGAAGTGGATGATGGGAGAGGAACTTTCCCTGAGATTCCCGGGGAAGAAGAAGCAATGAGGAAGCGCTAAGGGTGGGAGGTGCTTCCCTCCTTCTCAGAGCACATGGAGTATCTGTCAGTTGTCCTCAGGCACATTAAGGGCTGACCCTCCAACAGAGCCCTGACCCCCATCGGCTCTGCAGTAGATGCAGAAGGTCATGATGAGCTGCGGCTCTGCCCTATGGCTAGAGATATCCACACCAGCAGGGATGCCTTTGCATTGTGCCCAGGGAAGAGCTCCCTCCATGCATCCTTCAGCTGGTGTTCAGAGGCCAGACTGATGTCCCCTCGTACCTGCCACTAACTGGAAAGCCTGGTGAATGAGTTCCCCCTCTGAGAGGCTTGTCGCTTATGAAGTGGGTAATGAAGCTGACTCTGGGATACCCAAAGACTCAGATGAGAAGGTCGGTGGCATGTTTGGGACAGAGGAGCAGTCAGCTCTGGATTTTCCCTCTGTTTGCCCAGCCACTCCCTGCACCGAGCTGTTTCCATGTCCTGTCCACTAAGACTGGCTTCTTTAACCTAAGCTGGCTAGCCTTTCCCCACTGGTGCCAAACAAGCCTTTAAAAATGATGGGATTTCCAGGCAAAACAGCCCAGGAGACACTAGACTGACTTTTGGCATGAGAAGCAGGTTTGCAGGGAATCAGACGACAGCGTCCTGAGATTCGTTTTCCAGACGGTGGCAGCTGGCACATGAGCATCTCCTGTAGACTGTTTCACAGAGCAGGCTTGAGACTACAGGCCAAGGAAAGTGTCCATGGGAGAAATTCCTGTTTTGTCTCTTCAAGAACTGTCTATAAGGGTGGAGATAGTGTCCCTACTGCAGAAGACTGTTCCCAGGATCAGCAAAGTCACCTAAAATCACCTAAATTCCTCCCTGTCTGTGATGACAGTCCACACAAGGATCTGATCTCATGTGCCTGTGCAAGGTGGCCAAGGTCATAGGCAGCTCATGCAGAGCCAGCCAGCCCAGTCTTGTGGGAAGGGCTCAGCCCACTGTGGGTGGTTGCCATCCCTAGGCAGGTAGTCCTGGGAGATATAAAAAGGATGACTGACTATGAGACCGAGAACAAGCCAACCATTAGTAGAAACACTTAGTTAGAAACCATTAGCAGAAACCATTAGTAGAAACCAGTCTCTGTTTCAGTCCCTGCCTTCAGATTCCTGTTTGAGTCCCTTGGTGACAGACTGTGGTTAGGGCTTATAAGCCAAGTAAACCCTTTCATCCATCCTCAGGTGTTTTTGGTCATGGTGTTTATCACAGCAACAGAGAAGTCAAGTAAACAGAAATAGACGAGATCTAAACTAGCGGTGGAAAGGCAAGGTCAAGATGGGCAGTAGGGTCCTGGAACTTCAGGGAGCAAGGGCTGCAGAACCCCACAGATAATGCACAGATGTCTCCCCAGACACTGTCCATCACAGCATGCCATCAACCAAGTATCATGTAGCCCTCCATGCTGTGCCCTCTGCCATGCATAGACCACGGATGTAGGAACCAGGGCCCGAGATGACCAGCATGGGGCTCTACCTTCTCTTCCACAGAAATTTACTCTGCCCACTTGCACCTCCACACACACCTTCCTCTACACAGGGACTGATGACCCCCAAGTTATCTGTCTGAGCACTGTCTGAGTAACTGAGCACTCCCTTGAGAGATTCGAATGCATCTACTCCTATTTCAAAAATGCCAAACTGAACCCTTGAGGCTGATATTGGACAGCAGAGCTGGGTACCTGTCCAGGTCTGTATTATAGCACCCATTGTTGCTAATGGCCAGGCTCTGTGTTCTTCCCTCCCAGCATCCTCTACTACTATGTCCACACATCCTAAGGATGTCTCAAAGCTCAGCTGTAAGTAAGCCTCTCAAAAATGCCTTGTCCTCAAGCCCTGGGATTCTTCTGAGCAGGGTACCATTGACTAACGGGGATTTCTGGTCCTATCCATCTGCCCACCATCTGACCTACACAGAGGCCTGAGAATCTGAGGTTGTTTGCTGATATCACCTCATAAGGGCCTGGTACAGCTCGGATTTGGGTCTTCCAAGTACAGTGAGTCCACTATGAGCTTTCCCAGAGCTGGGAGGCATCTTGCATGTTTCTTGGTTCTGAAGTCAACTAAAGAGTGAGCAGGTGACTCTTAGTACAAAAGCCTGTAGTGACCTCATTTGATCCCCAGTACATCCTTCGCTGTGGGCACTAGGACAACCTGGCCAGGAGAGCATCCAGAGAGGGTAGACGCATCCCCACTAAGTGGCCGAGGCAGCTGCCTTTACTCCTTGAAGTTCTAGTTCAGTGGCAACATTGAAGCATTTTGGCTGCTGCCCAGACAGACTTGGAACTAAAAGCAACAAAACCCACCCTCTCCCGCCAGGAGACTGCAAGTCAAGAGTGATATGTATCAGGGCCATCTGCCCCCCAGAGGCACTTGGAGGACCCGTCATACCTCTGCTCCTGCTGGTGACAGGTTTCTCTGACAGGGTGCCAAAGTCCATCTTGGTCTTCACACTCTGCTTTGTAATTACCCTGGGTCTCTCTCTAGCAAGGATGTTTGTGACAGACATGTGCAGTCCGAGATGCCCCTCCCACCATCTCCAGGGCTTTAACTGAGTTGCAACTGCATAACCCATGTGCAAATTAAGTCCCAATCACAGCTTCAGGGCTTGGAATGCAAATATAGAATTCAGTGTCACTGGTCAACCCGTTACAGCCCTGGACATGGTAAGACATCTGTGTTCTGAGACCTCTAGTCCCTCCATCCCCTTGAGTCAGGTAGATGCTGGACTACACAGCTGTGGCCCGGAACAAAGGGTAAATGGGAGCTGCAGTGCATCTGGCTGCCAGGGCAGAAACCACCCAGCTTCCTGTGCCCTGAGAGCCTGGTCCCAGCAGGAGGGCTCATCTGGCAAAGGGACTGGCCACTGGGCTGAAAGCTGTGTGTGACAGCGGTGCCTGCCAAACTCCAGCTGGGACTGTTGGTTTTTCCAGAAGACTTTAACTTTATTTGTTTTCATTTTGAGTATTAAACCAATGTTTTTAATGGAAATATCTGCCCTCTTAGACTTTCTTCCATAAGAGGAAATGTAAAAGGGGATTGAGCCTTTAAAACCAGACTCTTAAGCTGGAGTGTCACCTGGGAGCTGAATTCACTTGCTCCTCAGTCCTGAACTTGGTTCATAGGGACAGCTTGCCCTGGAGGATGATGTATGAAATTGGGGGAGGGGGAGGGAGTCAGGGAGGAGCAGGACAAAGAAGAGTAGATAATGATTTTGTGACAATCCAGCACAAGCCACCTGACTCCTTAATATAGTATGTATATGTTGTGTGTGTGTGTGTGTGTGCACTCATGTGCATGTACATGTTCAGATACACATGTCTGTGAACGATGGATGTGTATGTGGAGCCCATAGTCAGTCTTAGTATCATTCTTCAGGAGGCAATCATCTTGTTTTTTGTTTTTGTTTTATTTTGTTTTTTGTTGTTTGTTTGTTTGTTTTGTTTTTGATACAGGGTCTCTGGCTGAGATTTGGTGCTCACCAGGGTCTTCTAGCCTGGCTGACCAATGAGCCCCACAGATCCTTCCACCTCCCCAGCACTGATGATACAAGCTCACACCACAATACTCAGGCCTCTCTTTTTTTCTTTTATAAAGGCTTAGTATTTTTATGTCTGTGTTTGAGTGTGTATCTGAGTGTTAGTATACACACAGTGCAGGTGCCCTGTGAACCATCCGATGTGAGTGCTGGAAACTGAACTCAAGGGTAATATGTGTCTTTAACCACTGAGCAGTCCCTCCAGCTCTATGCACAGTTATTTTTGGTGTGTTCTAGAGATAAGACTCACGGCCTCATGCTTACAGGCAGAGTGCTTTGCTAATTGGAATATCTCCACAGGTCCAGTTTCCCTCTTTGGTCCTCCCTTGAGCCATACCAAAAGAGCAGTGAGGACCTTCAAGTGACACCTAGAGACTCATTGAGTCTCACTGCCAACATCTTCTCTAGGGTGCATACTCTTGCAGTCCACCCCCTGGAAGACAGAATGTAGGTCATACTCAACTTGACGCACAATGGCACAGGTTTGAAGTGAATGAGGTGCTTACAATGGGTGGGGCACCTTGGGTGGCTGACAGTGGAGAGGGACACAGACACATCAATGATCCATGACAGTAGTCTTACCTAGAGAAAACTCTGGAAAAATGTGTTTGAACTAGCCCATCTTGAATTAGTTGATGGGGTTCATATACCTTCAAGAGTGTCCTCATAAGAGGGAGGCAGAAGATGAGTGACTCACTTGTGACAATGGGAGAGACCATTGGAGTGGTGCTCACATAAGCCACATGATGCCTGAAGCCACCAGGAACCAGACAGGCAGGAAGGATCTGCCATTGGAGCCTCTAGAGGGAACATGGTCTTATAGGTCTACACCCTGATATTAGACTGGTAGCCCCCAGACCTGGAAGAGAATGAGCTTGCTTTTTAAGCTACCCAGTCTATGGTATTGTGTAATGGGAGTCCCAGGGGCCTTGGACACAACCCTTCTGAGACCTCTGACCAAGGGGACCAGCTAGAATACAGGATATCTCAGAGAAACTGAGATGATGTCAGTTGGAAGAGGCTGGGTATGTGGGAAGAACCAGTCAGTGGTGGACCTGGGCTTAGGTGGCTGACATGACCCAATAGCACATCCTTCAGGCATCTCTCCTATCGAGAGTTTAAAGAAGGAAGAGGTACAAAGCCTGGGCCATTCCTAAACAGGTGGGAATTGTGGTGGTTTGAATAGGAATGGCCCCTATAGACTCGCGTACTTGAAAGCTTGGCCATAGGGAATGGCACTATTAGGAGGTGTGGCCTTATTGGAGTAGGTGTGGCATTGGAGGAAGAGTGTCACTGTGGGGAGGAGTCTGTGAGGTCTCCTGTGCTCAAGCTACACCCAATGTGGCACACAGTCTCCTGCTCCCTGAAAATCAAGGTTTCAGGGAGCAAATCTCAGCTCCTTCTCCAGCACCAAGTCTACCTGCAGGCTGCCATGCCTCCCACTGTGATGATAATGGACTGAACCTCTGAAACTGAAAGTCAGCACCAATTAGATGTTTTCCTTTGTAAGAGTTTCCATGATCATGGTATCTCTTCATGGTAATAAAACCCAAACTAAGACAGAGACACAGCCAGTAAAGCCTCTATACCTGCTGTTACCAGCCCAGCTAGACACTGGAAGAAAAGGGCAGGTTCAGGGGACACAGAGCAGGCAGGTCTCCCTCTGATCCTAACGAGGAACAGGTCAACCCCATGTGCCACTTTCCTGACAAACTCAAGCCAGGAGTTCTTGTGTGTCTTAATTAGGTTCTTATTGCTGTGATAAAACACCATAACCAAAAGCACTTGGAAGGAAAGGGTTTGTTTAAGATTACAGCTTGGATCCAGCATGAAGGGAAGTCAAGACAGAAGTTCAAGTAGGAACCTGAAGGCAGGCGCTAAGGCAGAGGGATGCTGCAGGCTGGCTGGCTCCCCTTGACTTGCTCAGCCTGCCTTCTTATAGAGCCCAGGGATGTACCACCCACAGTGAGCTGGACCCTCCTATATCCATCATCAATCAAGAAAATGCACCACAGGTTTGCCCATAGGTCAATCTGGTGAGAGCATTTTCTCAGTTGGGGTTTCCTCTTCTAAAATGACTCTAGATTGTGTCAAGTTGACATACAACTAGCCAGCACATGGATCCCAGAGAGGCTGTCACCAGAACATCATCCCCAGAGTGAAAACACACAGCTGAGGGTGCTGGCTGCAAGACCAGTTCCACTGGGCAAGGGCCAGAAGTGTAGGATGCTCCAGGTAGCATGGATTCAGGAATAGAAGTGGGCTTCCTAGAGACTGCAGATGCAAAGCTGCCTGGGAGCTGCCCTGCTCCAGTTCCCTTCCAAGGGTCACCCACCCACACTCACACATCAGAGAAGGCTAGGCTTGGCCCAGTGCTCAGTAAGCTTCTGCGAGAGCCAGACATGGCAAATGTCTTCTGGTTGCTTCTGAGTGACTAGAAGAGGCAGGCAGAGGGGTGTACAAAAAGAGAAAAAATAAAGCAGAACACAGTCCTCAGGGAAGCTGGACAGGAAACAAGCAAGGAGGGGTGTCTTGACTATCTGTTATATGAGCTTGGGTGGGTAAACATGCAGTCGTGGCCTTGACCTTATCTGGAAGAAGGGTTTTTACAGACATCAATGGTATTGGCACATATAACTCGGGTGGCACTAAATCCACTGACAGGTGTTCATATGGGAAAAGCACAGAGGAGAAGAGAGCAGAAGGGAGTGGGGAGGAGAGGGAAGAGGAGAGGAAGGGAGAGAGAAGAGAGGAGGGGAGGGGAGAGAGAAGAGGAGGAGGAGGGGGAAGGGGAAATAAGAGGGGAGAATGGGGAAAAGAGAGGAGGGGGAGAGGAGGGGAGGGGAGAAGAGGGGAGAGGGGAGGGAAGGAGAGAAGGAGGGGAGGAGAGGGGAGAGAAGGAGAAGAGAAGGGAGGAGGGAGAAGAGAAGAGGAGGGAGGAAGGGAGGGGAGGAGAGGCCATGTAAAGATGAAATAGGAAGGAGACACTGAGACCAGGAACTTTCAGACAGACAGAACTGGCCCTTCCATGACTGCAGTTCTACCTTTGGCCTCTAGGACCCTGGGACAATGCACTGGCATTGTCTTTGTCCCCAAGTGGTGCTATTTTGTTACAACAGTTTCAAGACACAGACTCTCTGCACAGTATACCTTTTTCTCCTGATCCATTTAGCTCTGAAGACCTTTGACTTGGCTCTGTGAGAGGCCAGCTGAATCCAGCTTGGTGGATGGTGTGATGGGTATCCACGCTGCGCACTGCCCACCCCTCTTCCGCCGATTTGGGCTGTTCACCTTCCTGGTACTGTCCTCTCAGACACCTGGCACTGTGAGCTGACCTCCCATTGTTGGCCTCTTGGGCTCAAAACTGCTGGCACTGCAGCCCAAGCTCGCCATGACATCCATTCTGCATTCCTGTCTCACCTCTGGGTTAGGAAAATTCAAGCCGTTCGCCAAGGAAAACGTACCAGAGTGTTGGATAGCAAGTGCTAATGAGACCCTGGGCCTGGGCATCTCTGGCGTTCTCATTTACTAGGGCACTCAGCCAAAGCCCCTTCCCAGTTAGGAACACTGTCCACCCCCATACTCTTTGAAACCTATGGGCTTGGTCCAGTTTGGAACCCTGGGCTCTAGCTCCTTGCAGGAAAATTAAGGTAGCCCACAGATGGTGCGTGCTGGCATCGATTTGGTTCTTTGTCAACAAGGAGGTTAGTTTTAATGAGACACAGCAGATCCAGGCTGCAGACTTTCCACTCCCGCAGGTCTCAACAGCAGCGGTCTGACTTCCCACCCCAGGTGGGAAGCTGCAGAGTTTGTGGCCCTTGGAAACTGATGGAAGGAACAGAAGGGGACACTCAGCATTTGGCCTCCAGCCTCTCCCATGGCTGGCCTGTTCAGTCCTCTACTGGCATATCTGTCCATCCCCCTGTGGCTCTGCTCCCTGCAAACCTGAGGTCCAGTGCTGGGTCCTCTTTCCCATGCCTTGCTCAAGAGTAAGGCAGAACAGAACACTTCCTGAGAACCTGGCACTCCCTGGGCAATGACTCGGTTTCCTTGTCTGTAACATGAGAACCAATAGGATCATCGCCAGTGGGTTCCCAGGTCTGTACTGCCCACCTTGGCAATCTGAGGAACCCAGACACTGGGAACAATCTGGTGGAAGCTCCTACTCCACTATCCAAAGACCAGGACCTCTGGACTGACCCTCTCCTGATTTGGTCCTGCAGATCCTGACTCCCCTAATCTAACCGAAACTATTAGCCAAATTCTTCCTGCTTTCATCTGTAAGGAGGCAGTGGTATTGGCCATGGGTGGCTGACGCTCTGTTACCAGCTGTGTCCCATGGTATCATTTGATGGCTTAAAATCAGGTATGGCAGGGCTGTGTACAGCTAGCTGTGAGCAAATGGGACAGTAAAGACCTTTGTCCTGAATCATTAAATCTTCCAAAAATTAAAAATTAAAAAATTTAAAAAAAAATCTTCCCCAGTATGGTCCTGGTTTCTGACCCTGCTTTCCTTCCTCCCCGAGGCTGGGGAGGGACAACTCCTGCCAGGGAAAGTTCTCCCTATCTTCTTCAAAGCTGGGATTTCCTGAGAATCAGCCATCTGCTTTCCTTAGACACTGTCTTCCTCACCAGCTGCCTGCAGATAGATATCTGGAGGGTTGACACATGGAAGAAAAATTGCCACTCTACATAGGCCAGGAGGAGACATTGGAGAGGTGAGGCAGAAGATTGTTCCCCTCCACCCCACATGTGTCAGGCCCTGCAAAGCCAGCCCCAGGCTTGCTTATCTGACCCCCCACCCCACCCCCAGCTCCCTACCTCAGAAGTAAGGAGTCACTTTTACCTTTACCCTTCGTTGGCCTGGCCACACCTCACCCTCCCATCCAGGCCTCTCAGATGCACTCTTGGGAACCAAGAACAGGTTCTTAGCATCGGCCCAGGGAGACTTCAGAGTGGCCACATTTGTGTCAAATCAGGGATGGTAAGGCTAGCACTGGAGAGTGAGTGGTTCAAAGCCAGTGTCTCAGGCCAGCTTTCAGTCATGCAGAAGAGGCAGCTGCTGGCCCCATAGCCTCTCACTTAGGCTCCCTAGGCTGGGCACCCTCTCTCCTGACCCCAGCAGCAACTCGGGCTGTATTCACAAAGGACTATACTGTTGGCCTTCCTTCAGACCAAGCCACCGGACATCCTGGATACAAAACACACTATTTTGTTTACTTTTTGAACAAATTAAAGCAATTAGCAAGGCTGGGTTGAGAGTCAGGTCGACTAGGGATGTTTGGAGAGAGCAGGGATCCTGCTTGTCTGAAAATGAGTAGTAAACATCCCTGATGAAGGATGGGGACTTGAGTCTTTCAGTTCCATGTTGTTTACAGTTTATATAATACTTTCAGACACACTCTGTCTCCTATACCTCAGAATAAATATGCAAGGAGGACTCGGAAGGCTTGCAGAAGTTAGGAGCTGCCCACATCATGACTGTGTGTGTGGCTAAGGTGAGAGCTTTTGCCTCCTGCCTCCTGCCTCCTGCCTCCTGCCTCCTGCCTCCTGCCTCCTGCCTCCTGCCTCCTGCCTCCTGCCTCCTGCTCCATTGTTGTTCTTATAGAGACAGGCAAATTCCTAAATTTAAAAGTAAAACTGCAATATGGTAGCAAGAACAGGTCCTGTGAATGGAGCACGAGGACTGTGTTGGGCACTATGCAGACCCTTGCTATGCAAACGCCACACTTAATCCTGTATCAGGCCTGCGTCCCTGTCCTCTCTTCTGGGCAGTTCTGAGGTAGAACCAGAGAGCTGCAGGAGGACAGGGAGTGTCAGGTTCCACAGCTGGGCTTTGGTATGTCCTTACCCTAACTTAGATGACTCACTGTCTCTTCCCTCACCAGACCACTGGTGACTGCATTCGGGATTCCATTGCCAGATTCGGGATTCGGGATCTGTCTGTCGTCCCACTGCTTCTTGTAAATGGAAGCATTAGGCTCCTTTTCAGGGTGGATGGTGGGTGTGAATTTGGGAGAATACCTTCTCTGGGAGACAGGCTGCCCAGGGAGGCCTGGAGTGAGGAGGGTGAGTGGTTGCCTAATCTGGATAGCTGGCCTATTTCCCCTCCCAAGCTGAGCTTACTGTTCCAGGGAGCTCATGTTCCCCTCGCTGCCAGGCTAAGGGAGAGTCTCCATCATCTCAGTGACCATGAGCAATTACCATGGTGGGGGTGGGTCAGGAGGGATGAAGACAGCATCTCCCTGCGCAGAGGGTAAGTCCCCAGACAGGGACTCAGATGGAGCCAGCGGTAACTAACGGGTGTGGAGGCACAAAGATTCTGAGGTAGGTGGGCCACAGTGGGGGAGGCTGGCTCAGAATGGCATAGGACATAGGCATGCAGGGTCAAACTGGACATGGATGAACCCACTGCCCGCATAAAGCAACAGTGTTCAACATGCCATGTTTTGTGGCAGCCACAGTAACAGAAACTCTGAGAGAAGACCATACAGCCAATAGGCTTTCTGGACCCATTTTTTCTATGGGATTTGAAGAAATCCCCAACCTCCAGTTCTGATGAAAGAAACTCAAAGGAGTTAAATGTACAAATATATAACACATCTCTCCATCACCGACTAGGGGATGAGGGCAGCTTCCAACCTTCTGAGAGAGAGTGAACCAGCTCCTATAGGACCATGAGGACCTGTCAGGTGACCTTGGGCAATCGCTTTCCCCCCTCTAATCTCAGCTTCTACTCTACTGGATTCTGGCCAGGCAAGGACCAAGCATGTGCTGTGAAACTCTCCCAGCTGGGCACATACTGTGCATTCTGCAATCTCAACTAGAAGTGTGGGCAGGCCCTTTACCACTACCTGAGGCTGCAGGCTGAACCCACTTGTTGGCTCTATGGCCCTGCTGTGAGATGAGGGGGTGACTGAAAAATACCCTCAGCCCCACAGACAGTTCTAATGGATGTGACTTCCAGGGAGAGGGAGAGAGAGAGAGAGAGAGAGAGAGAGAGAGAGAGAGAGAGAGAGAGAAACAGAGACACAGAGACAGAGACACAGAGACACAGAGACAGAGACACAGAGACACAGAAACAGAGGCAGACAGAGACCCCTCAGCCCCACAGACAGGTCTAACGGAAGTGACTTTCAGGGAGAAGGGAGACAGACAGAAAGAGACAGAGACAGGAGAGACAATGAAAGAGAAAGCAAGGAGCCAAGTCCTTGGAAATGAATCCCACAGGGTAGGTAGTAGACCAGGGCAGGCTTTTAGTTTGTACATGACTTTTGTCTGCTCTGGTTCATTGGAGCTCTGGAAAATTCATCAGTTAACGCAGAGGAGGGCTGGGGATGCCTATCTGTCAAACTCCTGTTTCTCCAACTGCTTTTGATTGGAGCCCCGGGTCCCCAAGTCTTGTGCTTCCATCTGTGAGCCCTCCCAGTTAACTATAGAGTCTCCAGTGGACTCTAGTCTGAGGCCAGCCTCTTCCAAGTTACCATATATGGGGGGCAGAGGACGGCAGATTAGTCAAGTCTCTGTGAAGTCACTGCCTCTCTAGGTGCACCAGCTGCGGACTGGCTTGGGTACTGTTGTGGCCACAGCACCTGCCTCTGAGAAGTTTGAGTTTGGTGGCAACCACCCTCTTTTCTGCAATGGGAAAATAGGGAGAGGAAAATCTGTGGAGCTGTAGAGGGACCGGGTAAGGAGAGGGAGAGACAGAGAGGAGAAAGAACAAGGAGGGAGGGAAGAAAAGAGAAGGGGATGGCTTAGGGAGGGGTGGCCGAACTGAGTGGATGCCTGGATGCAGGGATTGAAAAATAAAAGTTCAAATTGTGAGCCAAATGAAGAGGAACCTCCCCAGAGCTACGTGGAGACCATCAGAAGACAGGAGCTCTGTCGTCAGTCACAGGCTCTTGTCTGCCACCACCAGTGTGAGTTCTGTCCCTAGCTGTCTTTAAGACGCATTACCCCCCTGGCTCCTGAGGGCTGGGTGCAGGGCCTGACTAACGGAGTTCTGAGAGAGGAAGTACAGAGGCTTTGTTCACAGGCTCAGGCAGAACCAGTGTGAGTGCAGGCAGCAGATTCTAGCCTGAGCTTCTGAGGCTGCAACTTGCTTGCCTGCTTCAGACCTACCTCCACCTTCATCCCTGTCCTGATACATTTCCCCTATCTAATGAGATCTGACCAAATGAAAGATCTGTGCTTCTTTAGAATGGGTTTCCCGGCCTCAGCACTGGGATCATTTAGGGCTATCTGGCTCAGCCTGAGACACCCTGAGCCACACAAGATAGATGGCAACCTCTCTGGCCTCTGCCCAGCCAATGCTGGCAGCACCCCCTTTCCAGAAGGCAGTACCTCAAGTTGTTTCCACACACACCCTTGAGTAAAACCACCCTCCACTGAGGATAACTGATCTGCATAGAATGTAGACTTCTTCAGGCCACACACTATACACAGCATACCTTGGTCTTTGGGGGACAGTGAGTATCACGGTCAGCATGCTCCTGGGGTCCACACCCTTAAAGGGTTTAAGCCTTGTCTGGAGATTTCAGAAGTTTTAAAGGATCCAGAGATACACAGCTTTGGTTTGACAGCTGCCAGGGGTCCCTATGGCCACTACCTGACTTTGTGGTGTGGAGTGCAAAAGTCACAGTAACAGAACTCAGCAGATAAGGGCCCTTTCAGTCAAGCCTGGGTGTCTGAGTTTGATCCCTGGGACCCACATGGTGGAAGGAGAGAACCAAGGCCCCCAAGTTGTCCTCTGACCTCTCATGTTTGCCATGGTATATACATGTGCATGCCAACACACAGCAAGTAAATGAAGAAATAAAAACGGGAGGGAGAGAGAAAGGAAGGAAGGAAGGAAAGAAGGAAGGAAGGAAGGAAGATGGGTAGCAGCAGTAATGAGTACTGGGCAGGATGGGTGTAAGTAATCTTTGGATTTCATGGTCTTTCTATGTCACATTCTTTGGTCCCTCACCCCCTGATCATTTGAAGATAGAAACCTACTATAAGCTCAGAATCATTACCAACTCAGGTCACAGGGATCATCGTTTGTTGGCCCCAGTTTTAATCCACATTCTACCTTTTGTAGATAAGTCAAGCAGGTTGGTCAGAGGCAGCAGCCACATGTGGCCTCCTCCGGAGCTGCTTCAGGACTGGCCCTATAGCTGCAGCTTGCAGCCCTCACCCACAGGCAGGGCTGTGCACTGTGACCCTGGGGTCACCCATGGGGGGTCACCCATGTCTCAGTACAGTTGAAGCTCCAGCTGTATCCCAACCAGGGTGGCAGTGTGTGGGAAGGAGGGATTGCCCTGACAGGAAATAGCTGGGTTAATTAGTGACCGAGGTTAATCCTGCTCTGTGAGAAACACAACCCCTTTCGACAGCAGGGCCACCTCTGAGCCTGGTTTATCAGTGTCTGGCCACTCCACATGACAGGCAGCAGGAAAGATAATCCCACTGCAGGCTTAAGTGTGTGACCAGGGTGGGATGTGGGAGTTCCCAGACCATCTCCACAGCTATATCGTTCTCCCCTATTACATAAACCTTTCTTGGATGCCTCACCCCAACAAGTCTGCCTTCTGGGGAACAGAAATCCTATTTATAGCTCAGCCAATCCACTCATCTCTCCTTCCAAACTGGTACTTGTAGTTGGAATAGAGAGAACCACAACCAAAATTGTTGGACTCCATTTAGGGTGATGAGGTTGAGACACAAATTAGGGTCCAGCTTGGCAACAGTCTCACTGTGTCCAAGGACGTGACACATTGGTGGAGCCTATAAGGCAATTTGTGCAAGTTGTGTATAGCCAGCCAAGCATATGAAGGTGACCTTCAGAGTGCTCAGCTGGTAAAAATCCATGCCAGCTCATACCAGAGACCAGCACTGTGACCAAATGTTCTGACCAAACTTTACTGTGTGTCTTGCTGGGGAAGGCACAAGTTCTTTCCCCAGATGCCAAGTTTATAGGAAGCAAAATATAGATGCATACCCCCACCCCCACCAGAGCTCTACTCTCGACTTGCCCAGCTGCTATGGTCATGCAGATGAGGAAACAGGGCTCCTTGCCAAGGGTTCCTATAAAACACCACAGCCCCTTCCACGTGTATAATTCAGGAATACACATTCCTACCTGGGCAGGAATGTGGATATAGGAAAGGCCCACGGATGCCAGGCTAGGTACCAGGCATCAGCTCAACGGAACCTTCCAGCAACTATCAGTTGGGAGACCCGGAAGCCATCAAACAATGCTCTAGGCTCCCTTCCCTCTGCCCTAAGGGAGGATTGTTTTGAATGATTCTGGTTTTAAATGTAATATGCCCAAACCTTCTCAAATCCACTCCTAGAGATAGAAGAGTCAACTCTCAGGGTCCCCCACCCCCAAAGAGACCAGAAGAGAGGCTCTGGCCTCCTTCAGATCCTAGTGTGATCCTCTGAACAGAGTAGCCACCACCTTCCCCAGATCAGTTGTACCTGCTTGCAAGTGTCCTATGGACTACTGAGGTTCCCTCAGGAAAGGAGAAGACTGGTCATTTGATCTTCACCTGAGATTCCTGGCGCTACTCTTAGCCTTTTGTATGCAGTTCTGCCTTAAATGCACATGGCCTTCGTAGTTGTGATATGTACGTGTCTATAGGCTGGGGAGGTTAACTGAGGCAGAGCTGCATCTGTGACTCAAAGAAGAAGCCACGATCCACGCTGGGCGAAGACTTCCCGAGGCAGCTGCAGAGGGGTTTTCCACGCTCTGGCCAGTAACACCTTACCTGCATTTTTTTTTTTTTTGGTTTTTCGAGACAGGGTTTCTCTGTATAGCCCTGGCCATCCTGAAACTCGCTCTGTAGACCAGGCTGGCCTCAAACTAAGAAATCCTCCTGCCTCTGCCTCCCAAGTGCTAGGATTAAAGGCGTGTGCCACCACCGCCCGGCTCTCACCTGCATTCTATAAATAAACCCAACAAACTCTTCGCTTCCCTCAAAGTGGATTTCAGTGGAACCATACCTTGGCTTATCGCTGGGGCCTTATGAGAAAGGGGTGGGCATTGTTTACATCTCTCCAGGGAGAAAATTTTCACAACAGCTCCCATCTAGTCCTGTCTCGCAACATTCTCTCCTATGTCTGTCCAGAGGTGATTGACTGGTTCTCAGAAGGGACAATCCAGTCAGTGGGCAGTGCACAGACAGGCTTACCAAGCGAGCACCCAGCAGGACCACCCTAACCCCTGCTGAACTGGCATGGACATCTGCTAGGCTGAGGCAGCCCCAGCCAAGACCAGATTCAGGTCTGTTCATGAAGCTGCTTTTCCTAATTCTGTCAAGCTCCGAGGCAGAAAGCCAAATTAGATAACCTATCTTTCCCATGGATATATTGCCCTCATGACTCTGCCCCAACCCCTGGCAGCCCAACACACACCAGAATTGCTGCAAGAAACACCTCATCTGAGTGATACCCAAGGGAAACTGCGGGCCTGAATGAGTGGAGCATCGGGATGCTAGGTAGATGACTCTGCCACTAACAGAAAGCATCGCCACATGGATATAGGGCTCAGTGCAAGCCATCCTTCAACACTCCTCCACGTGCCTGCACATCCCTGTATCCTTCTGTATCCCTCCACACACCTCCATGCCTCTCCACACCTTTCTTTGCCTTCTACACTTCCAGTACTCCTGTCCTCGCCAGCTCTCATTCCTCCTGGCCCTGATGCAGCCCGAGGCTGACCTTCCCTTGGTCCTCTTGACATTTATGTTTGCAGCTCTCCCCAGGCACACCCATCCAGTGTGACAGGGCGCAGCTCTATCCCATGAGGAACCCACTGTGTGGCCCAGGGAGTCGTAGAGAGAGACCCATAGGAACGGTGGCTTTGATTGCAGGCAGAGTTGGTTTGAATTCCACATGTCCAACAACGCAGACTAAGGAATACAAGAATACACTTTTGTCCATGGGAGAGCTAAACCATTGTTGGAGGGAGAGATGCTTGAAGCTTGCCAGTGGAAGAGCAAGGTGAGGTAGTTCATGGCTTTTAATCTGTGAGCTCTTTGTGAGTTTGGGATTAGCTTGGTCTATATAGTGAGTTCTAGATCAGTCAGGGTTATATAGTGAGACCCTGTCTCAGGATAAAAGAAACCTGGGTAGAGACCATTGGAGTGGGCAGCAGCTGAAGCCCAGCTATTCAAACCATTCTGCACATAGCCTGTGAGCACCTCTCCTTACCCTCTGCTTCTCTAGAAAGCTCTGTTCTTAGACTCAGTGCCTGCCACAGACCTGGAACATCCTCCAGAATTATCCAGCCTATCATTTTGAAGAAGGTGGGTCTTGCTCACTGGGTCTGTCATCCACCTGGACACCAGGAACAGGCCGGAAGGCCTGGAGTGTCTGAGAGTCTAGAGAAGGAAAGGGAAGAGGCTTAAGGACAAAGAAATGCAGATGGACTGCAGGAAGTGGGAAAACAGCAAATCTTCTCATTGGCAAGAAGAGCGGAGGTAAAGACAGCCAAGGAGGGTTCCGGCGCTGGCCACCGTGCTCCTGAGCAGATGGCTGCTGTGTCAGGAGGGGGAGCCAGCACCCGGCATGCTCCTGCATGAGAATCCACATGTGTAGGCCCACAGCAAACTCACAGAGACCAAGACAGAACGAGGAAGTGGAGCAAGAGACGGCCCCAACTGTGTGGACGAATGGAGAAGGCCCCAGAGTCTTTCAAAATCACCCTTGCTGGGTTTCTGGATCCAAGGACCAGGCAGCATCGATGAGCTCCACAGGGGAGAGCAGAGTGGACAAGCAAGCCTAGAGTGCAGGCCTGGGGTTTCATCTTCCAGGCAAAGAAAGCTGAGGGCCCTGCTGGGGATATCAGCCTAGGCCTGTCTACAGCTACAGGAGACTGGCTGAGCTGTCCAGAGAGGGAGAGCTGGGGTCTTAGAGAGCTAATGTTCAGGGAGCTTTCTATGGGGCCAGCTCAGACTTATCAGCACCAGGAAGGCCAGTCCAGCAGAATGCAGTTCCTGTCTCTCTGTGCTAGAGGTGGTAGTGGCCTGTAGCCCCTGGCCTGAAGCAGAGGGCTCTTGTCTTTCTTACCTTATTTGAAGAGCCAGTTTACTCCCTCCTACTTAAGCAGAATCTGGTCCTGTGCTTCCCACAGGGATAACAGCTGCTGAGACTGCCTTGAAGAGAAACAAGAACTCTTAGGGGCTATATAATGGATAAGATTGCTGTGTGATACCCAGACCCTTCCCACTTGCAGAGGGGTCACTTCACGGTCAGCTTCACTAGGTCTGCTTGACCTGCCTTGTGCACAGGCCACTTGCCCCCTGACTCCTGTAGGATGCCCTGGACAAGCCAAGGTCCAGATACTCCAGAGGCAGAGGGGTCGGTCAGCACCTCATGCTGACCCTCGCGCTAGCAGGACCGGGAGACTGTTGGTAGATTCTCCCCAACACATAATACACCCAGAATGACTAATCCAGGACTAGGAAGGAGTCCCCAAGTCTGTCTCCTAGACACTTCCTAGACTGTTGAGCCTCAGGCCTGTACCACAAATCGCACCCCAAAATGAAGTACAACATACAGGCCTTCTAAGGCTGGAACACCCAGTCCCTGAGCCTGTGGGTAATGAGTAGCCAATGAGAAGAAGAGGCATGGTCAGAGAAGTGGGTGTGCCTCTCACTTTAATGAACTGGAAACTTAATATATAGAAAGAATGAGGTGCCAATTGTCCCCCAGTACCTGAGGTATGGAAGCACGAACACCTGGGATCCACACAGTGGAAGGAGAAAACTGACTTCTCAGACAAGTTGTCTTCTGTTCTCAAGTGTGCACCTAGGACCAGAGTTCAATTCCCAGCATCCACATTAGCTTGTAACTCTAGCTCCAGGAGAGCCAACACCTTCTTCCAGCCTCTGAAGGCATTGCATGCATGTATATATACACACTTGGACAGAGGCAGACATATACATTAATAAAAAGTAACTTTTTATTAATAACAAGGAGTGTGAGTCCTCATGGGGACTGGACTTGGGGTGATGGCCGATGAACATGGTTCGCCCTTGTAGTGAAGCCTTCCCGCGGCAGAGGTCTGTGCATGCTGGGATACAGAAGGCCCATGGGAAATAGCTTTGTGGACAAAAAAAAAGATATTTGTTTATTTATTTTGTGTATGTGAGCAGGACATGTGCATGCCACCATGGGCATGTGGAAGTCAGAGGCAACTATGGGGACTTGTTCTCTCCTTCTACCACGTGGGTCCTACGGAACTGAACTTTTGTTATCAGGCTTAGCAGCAAGCACCCTTACCTGATGAGCAATATTGCTGGCCCATAACATTTATTGGTTGAAATAAAATCAGTGTTGTAGTCTGGATGGTTCTGTTCCTCTCATGGTCCTATTCCCAGCAGGATGCTATGGGGAGGTGGTGCTGGTGGGGACTGAGTAGGTTTAAAGGACAAAACTCTACCTATACAACTGCCTGGCCCTTCCTGGGAACTAGGACACAGAGCGAAGGCACTCTCGCTGAGCGAAGACCAGCCCTCCCAGATGCTAGACCTGCTGGCATTGGGACTGTGGGCTTCCTTCTCCCAGGACACTAAAAGGTATGTTTCCATTGCTTAGGAGCTATTCAGTTCCTGGTATTTTGTTAAGGCATCGAAAACAGAGGAAGACAAAAGTCTATGGCTGAAGTATGGGAAACACTAAAGCTAACACCTGCAGAGTGGACGCAGCTTTGGGGATAGATAGCACATACTGTCTCCAAGGGTTTCCAGGGATTGGCCAGGGAGAGCTTGCCTTCTGTGAGCGGGATTGGGGACTGAGAGGATGGGCCACGGGGTGAGGGATGGGTTGGGTGGCAGATTAAGGGCAACCACTGACAGGCAGGTGAAGAGAGCGCCACATTCAGAACAGAATATCGGTAGGAAAAGTCATGAGCCTCGAGCAGAAACCCAGAGCACATTACTGGAAATCAGCAGAAAACCGTGGCTGGCTTGCGCTGGCATTTTGGGGCTTGAGGGTGTGGAAGGCAGAACTGGAGGGATGAAAGAGGATCTTGGGAGAGTTTCTCTGACACGTTTTGAAGGTGCAGCTCAGTGCCTCCCAGATGCTCACAGTGAAAATGTCATTAAAAGTGAACGAGTCAAAGGCAGGATTTTCCATCAAAATGGAAGTCAAACTTAAAAACATGGGAAACTAGACCCAGTGTGGGGCCCATACCTATAATCCCAACATTCAAAGATTAAGGCAGCATGAGTCTATCTCAAACAACACACACACACACATCTGAAGGGGGTGACTTGGCCATCCAAAGCAAAAATTGTCTTAAATAAGACAATGAGGTGACCCAAAGGCATTCCAGAGATTGTCAGTTCCTCTCTCCCAACACAGGCCCGTAGAGTCTTGGAGAGGAGGTGAGTTAAGTACAGGAGTGTAGACCGCTCACACTTCCTGCCCACTGCCACCCCGAGCTCTACTCCCCACCTCCAGAGCTCCCCTTACACAACACCACATGGGGATCCAGTGAGTCAACCTGAGTTATAGTCATGCTGGCCACCCCTCCAGGGGCCATTGACTGTAGCCTTGGTTATTTAGAACACTGGACCCGCTCTTACTTTTTACAGTAGGGGTGTGTGTGTTGGGAGGGAGTGATTTCCTCCATATGGAATTCCAAACTGGCAAACACCTGAAGTTTCAGGCTGAGGCGCAGGATTACCTCAAGGACAGACTCATCAGTGGTCCCCACTAGGGTGAGGCCTAGTGGAGCTGTGTCATACAGCTGACACCTCCATCCCAGAGCAGCAGAGTCATGGGTGTGACCTCCCGGCTGCTTCATCTTTGAAGCTGAAGGCTAGTCGGTGACTCTCCTCTCATCTCTCACCTCAAGGCATTCAGAATGCAGCTTGTGGTGTTGAGAATGCTTTCCCCAGAGCAAGGAGATGAAATCCCGCTTTGCCCTGCCAGGTTTTAGGTTTGCAAGGGACCAGCGACTCCTCCTGCCTCCCTTCCCGCCCTTCTCTTTTCTGTTGGCAATGGGGCCTGTCCAACTCTTGTACTTTGGAAACCCAGAACATGTTTGATTTCCCAGGTTTACAGCTGGAGGGAAAGTTGCCTGGGGGATGAATCATGCCTGCAGTTGCAGCCACATCTGATTTAATAGAAGAAAAATATAACAAGCGTTGAGAAGCGTGCAGCTACATCCAGGGAAGATGCCATCTGCAGTGACAAAGCTGAGCTCTAACGGCAGGGCGATGTGTGGGATCCACTGGATCAGCACTGCTGCGTGTCAGGACTCTTTCAGGATCAAGACTTCACATAGGGGAGAGGAGAAAGAGGTAGGGGAGAGGAGAAAGAGGTAGGGAAGGGGAAAGGGAGGTGGGAGGAGGAGAGGGAGGCAGGAAGGGTGTGCTCCAGAGGAAAGCTCAGTATGAGCTGAACTGGCATGAATGGACTTTCAGCCTGGGCACAACGCACTCCGCATTGCAGCTCCTGGAGACAGCCTGACCTGGACACTAGGACCGGCTTCCTTCAGAACACAGAGGCTCCTGAATGGAGAGCAGGAAAACTGATGTCTGGGAAGTTCCACCAGCCTTGGGGTGTCACGGTGTTTCCTGTCCTTCCTGTCTTCTCTCTTTTCCAGTCATCTCTAGCATCTCCTAAATCCTAGGTCAGCTTCTAAAACTGACCATGGCAGAAGCTGGAGAGATGACTTAGTGGCTAAGAGCACTGGTGACTCTTCTAGAGGACGCAGGTTTGATCCCTAGCACTCATGTGTTACCTCGAAAGCATCTGTAACTCCAGTCCTAGGAGTTACAGATCTAACACAGATCAAACATGTTCTGGGCTTCCAAAGTACAAGAGTTGGGCAGGCCCCCATTGCCAACAAGAGAGAGGGGCAGGAGGGGAGGCAGGAGGAGTCGCTGGTTCCCAGCAAACCTAAAACCTGGCAGGGCAAAGCAACATTTCATCTCTCAGCTCTGGGGAAAGCATTCTCAACACCGCAAGCTGACTTCTGGTATGTTCTGGTGTCCGTCAGCTCCTCTGGACACTGCACTACCATGGTGAACAGCATGCAAGCAAAACACAATTCACCAAAAAAGTAATTAAAAATAAATGAACATGGGAGCAAAAAAAGATGGGTCAATAGCTAAAGTCACTTACTGCCAAGCCTGATGAGTTCAAATCCAAGAACCCATATGGCAGAAGGAGAAAGCCAACACTGCAAAGTTGTCTTCAGACACCCGTGTGCACACTAGGGCAAACAAACGTGTGCATATGTGTGTGTGCACACACACTTAAATTTTTTAGAATAATTATAGAGTGGGCCGCAAAAGAAGAAAAACCTTACCTTGACCTGTGGCCTCCACGTGTATGCTCATCCCACAGGCACATGTGCCCATACAGACACACACAAACAGTGCACACAAATTTTCTCATACACAAAGAACATGGCTAAGCATCCAGCCTCGGCACCCAGGCTGTCCATTCACTTGCACTTGGCTGACTCACTGGCCCTCTGTACATACAGTGGACTCTAGCCTCGCTCTTGTTCCCGTGGGGACTTCCCTCCCTATCATATCCTATTGGGTGATAGTGCCCATTGGTCCCTCCATGTTTGGAAAAGAAAGCTGTCCCATTGTGGCCTTCACAATGGTGGCCTTGTTGCTTTCTGGTCACTTGGAGGCCAAGGGAACTACCAACTTTCTTTGGCCCTTATCTCCCATCGAACTATGCTCAGCTAGGGTCATGACCATTTCTGCCTCATCCAGGACCATATTGTGCCCTAGATGAAAGATCCCAGGAGACACTATTGTCACTATAAGAACCCAGACAGTAATTAACCAGACGAGAGATACTGATCTCTTCACTACCACCACAAGAGCATATGGTGCTAGCATGTTCACAAGGGGCTGCCTTGTTCAGGAGACTTGGCAGGAACAGTATGGATGCCTGGACCACTCTGGACCAGCAGCAGAGGGATGGCAGAGACAAGGAGAGACCCATTGTCCCTCGGTTAGTGCTGGGTGGTAGTGCAGCCTGGAGCTGTCCTAAGGCTCAGACTGTCACAGGGTTGTCAAGCTGAGTTGTTTAATGAGAGTGGCTCAGACGCCTGGCTTCCCTTGCTGTCATCATTGCTGCCTCTGGATGAGGACAGTGCTTCACGTGGGAAAAATGTGTGCAGATTCACCCATTTCTGCTGCAAGTTGCCCCTAAGGTAGGGGTAGGACCTCTCAGAAGCGCAGACGGTACCTCAGCTCTCCAGTTTCAGAAATTCCACTAGCTGGGCTGCGATCTGGGCTGTGAATCATGCCCTGGGCTTGGAAAATGTTGCAGAATCAAAGCCAAGGGAGTCTTGGGGCCCACCCAGCAGGGACATGGGCTCTCACCCAGGATGGTGAGTTCCAGAAGCTGCTTCCCTGTCCGTACTCCACTGTCAGGGTGGTGGCAGGAGACTGGAGATTAGAATGAGTCAGATCACAATGAGTCCCAAGAACTTGAGACATGTATGTAACAAGTATGTAACCTCTTGCCAGGAATGCAGCTCCCCAAGGACCTCAGACAGCTTTCCAAGGGTGCCCTATACCCACAGGATAAAACTGCACACAGGCACCCTGCAGGGGATTATCGTACATGTTGCAAAGAGTGTCCAGAAACAGGAACGACAGAGGAGGTCCTTACTACCCAGTTCCCATCATCTAGCAGCAGGTTGAGGAGGCCTTGCAGACAAAAGCCCACTCTGAAACCAGGAAACTGAGGCACAAACAGAAAAAGGAAGCTTCTCTCTTCATCTATGGAATTTAGTAAAGCACTCACCGTGAATCTATTCTGGGCTCACTTCTAAAGCCTCATTTGTAAGAACTCACAGGGACTGACTAGTGGCAATCCCTCTCATCCAGAGGCCTCCAGACCTCCAACTCCTGTCTTATATCTGGCCTCCTTGCACAAGAGTACACCTTTCAGAGATGTGCTTCCAGAAGGCAGCTGCCCTCGGGCGTTGAGATCATGTCAGAGCCCACTGTCCTGAGCATTTGGTAGAAGCCTTGAAATCAGCCTGTTTTCCTGTTCCTCCATCAATGTACTTGATCCTCCATCCCATGGGGTTGGAAGGAAAGGCTTTCACTGGTCTTTTAAAGGACGACAGCCACTGCACCACGTTCCTCTAAACTCTCAGGTCCCAAGAGGTTAGAAGTTTTACACTCTGACTTGGTCACAACCTGACTTTGAGCTGCTACATTCCCTCCTAGAGAAGCTCACATCCTTGCTGAATCCATTAGCCACAGGGTGGCCATGCTAGGCACCAAGCATTAACCATCTCAGGGTGCCTCGTGGCTGGGGTTGCCATGTCTTTCTCACTGCCACAAGCTCTTCTGCTTCAGCCCTCTATCCCCAGGGTGTGGGTGGCTCTTGCCATGGCACAGAGGTGGGAATGGCTCTGATGGGAAGGGGAGGTGCTGCATCTGCCCACCCAATTTCAAGACCGTGGGGACTTGGAAGACAGTTGGATCTATACCCTCAACAGAAAACTAACTAACTGCAATGTACCTTGCAGAGAGTGTGGGGCTGGAACACACTATGTAGGCCTTACAGCTAGGGGAGACTGGGCTGACCCTCCATGGGGACCCATTCATCCTGGTCAGGGAACTTAACGGAAAGCTTGACAGGTCCAAAGGATGGGTGACACGGCGTAGTCTACTCTAGGACCTCACATATATCATGACATGATGGTCCCCGTCAGTAGTTTAGGGACAGTGTCTACATCTGAGGAGAAGCTGGATGGGTCCACAGACTATCTGTGGGATGGGGGAAGAGCCGGGACCTTCCTCCTGCTTGGTCTCCATGATCTGTGGCCCTGTCCTTCCTGCTTCTTGATAGGTGTTTGCTGAATTCTATCTGACAGGTCAGGGACAACTGATAAACAAGCTTCACAAAGGAAAAGGGCACTGAGGCTGTCGCATGGCAAAGGCAGAGCCCCTCTGTCCCCAACATGTTTATGAAAAGAGAATTGAGGGCAGAAGAAAATGTTATTTTCAGCGCTGAGCCCCCGGTACGGACATGGCATCCTCAGCCACCACCCCTGTGTCTCTATGTGTATCTCCTCTCTGCCCTTCCCCCACCCAGACAACAGCACAAGCTGACTTGGAGCCCTAGCAGTGTGTCAGATCCTGGAGAAGCCTGTGTTTGGGGTGCTGTAGAACAGACCCTGCCTTCTCTCTGGAAACATCAGAAGGCTTGACCCCTGGGACTCAGTCTAGGCTGGAGTATATCACTCAGACCCATGGACTGACACCCCTTGGAAGCCGGAGACCCCCTTCCTATGGAAAATGTGTGTCACAGAGGCTTCAGTTTGCTCCATCCAGAAAGCTAGTAAACAAGCTGGCGATATCCCTTGGTTGGAAACCAGCAGGCTAATGACAATCACAGACTCCATGGAATCACCAGGCTAGGAGCCACAGAGTAGCCTCAGCTCTTCCAGGGACTCATGTTCTCTGCAGTTTCCTTCAGAGCCCGTCCTGTGAGGACCAGCCAGAGCAGCGTCCACCCTGCCAGCACACTGCCCTTCCAATCCTGTGAGAGGGAAAACATCAAAAGTACACACATGGCCGTGGTGCAGTGTGAGGCCTGATGGCTGACTGCGCACCCAAGTACCGTTTCTTCCAGCTCGCTGCATAGCTCACCTACACAGCAGCCCTTCACCTCAAAGCCAGGACAGGACTGCTCTGCTTGTACACCAGCAGCGTGAGAGACTGGGGCCACAGGCAGGGAAGGACTAGAAGGCCACTTGTTCCTGTGACTTCATTTGGTAAGCGCAGGTTTGGGGACGGAAGAGTTTAAGTTTCCTCCCCTGCATTGGGACGACAGAGGAGAGAACTGGAAGACACCTGCAGAGCAGGCCTCTCAAAGGGGAGGTGGGGAAGATGGGCCTGTGCCCAGCTCACTGTCTGGAATCCGAGAAGCTGGTCCCTTCCTGGGAAGGAAAGGATGGCAGGTTCCATGGCCATCATCAAATCTTGGACTCCCCAAGATTTCAGCAGGAGTTCAGTAACAGCAGAGACACTCCCCCAGTGGGGGCCTAGTCCACTCCTGCCTGTAGACAGAGAAACCGAGACATGCACAGAGGCTCCGTTTCTGTCTAGAGCTCAGACTAATGTCAGCTAAGCACCAGGGTGGCTACAGATTATCTGCAGGGTTGAGAATAAACTCAGAGAGGAAGAGGGGTAGCTTCTAAGGACAGAGATGGATGGGGGGGGTGCTGTAAGGCCGTAGGAAGCAGTGGCAACAGGGTTTCCCTACCCACCTCCTTCTCTGTCCCCTCCTGTGGCAGATTTCTGTCCCATCCTCTGGATGCTCATTCCCCTGTCTTGGGAGGACAGGAGCAGGGCTGGACATGGATTTCCATGCCCCCCCCCCCGCCTCCGGCCAACCAGGCCTCTCTCCCTATCCTGAGGGCAGTTACGGAGTAACCACTGCTTTCAGACAGGCCCTTGGTACAGCTGGCTGCAGTGGCATCCCAGGGTAGGTTTCAGGAGGACTCCCGGAGCCCCTCTGGTCAGTTGGCTCACTGGGGCTCCTCTTGGTCCTAGCATTATGTGCTTTGGACGTCTGGCCCCCACCCCAGAGCCCTGAGCCCAGACCCAGGCATTGCAATTGCTTGTGCAATGCCTGAGCCTGGGAAACTGGGGCCCAGGCAGGGATGGGCAGAAGCTTCCCAGAGAATGTTTTCAGGCTGAGTCAGAGCAGGTGGGGGGCTGTCATTGCACACATGGTCACAGCGCCGGCAGCAGCAGCAGGGGAGGAGGCTCAGGTCCCTCCCCACCAGAGGAGAGACCAGGGAGGGCAGGCAGGGCCTGTTACAAAGTCAAAGGCCTGATTGAATCATAGGACATAGGAGATGAAGAAAGTTCCATCTTGTTCTAAGAGCCCAGCTCCATGGAGCAACTGGGACCGTTGAGTAGCAGCGGCTTCCTGCCAGCTAGGCATCTTGCTGGGTCTGCCCTGAGGAGCAGATAAAAATAGCTCCTTTCAAACTGTGGATTGTTCACAGGAGAGGGCAGCCTGCGATCAAGGGGTCATGGCACAGCATTGCCTTGCAGATTGCTTGGGACTGCCCAGGGCTATCCTACCATAGCTCTGCTCTGCTGGGTTTGGGGGAGGGGTGATGGAGGATCTGGGACTCCAGAAAACCCACAAATGCCTCTTCTAGTTTGATACCCTAATGACTATACTAATATTCTGGCAAAAAATGACCAATTCATACCAGAAGACACAAGGTCGGACACTGCTAATATCCAGAGTCCTTTATTTCTTGTCCCCAAAAACTTCCAAAAAGGAGTCTGTTGGTGCTAGGCCTGAGGTCCTTCTGCACAGTGTTGGCAGGTCCTAGGCAGGTTGCTCACAATGAATGTGACAAGAGACTGCAAAAATCCACACACTCCAGAGGGGCTGGGACCTTCAGGACGCAGAGGGGGATGGGAAGCCACAAGACCCGGTGCCTTCAGTGTGGTTTCTACAGGAAGGGCCAAGGGAAGCAGTAAAGACAAGTTTGACCAAGCTAGCTTCCCTGTGACTGATAATTGGGGGATGCTGAGAAAATGTCCCAGAAAGTATCAGCCTAGAGTGTGGTTGTTCTCTGGGGAAGGTAGGTGGGGCTGTAGAGCCTTGGTGGTTGGCATGTGTCTTAGAAGGTGTGTTCACAGGCAAGCCCTTGACTGTCTTCAGTAATCAGCCTCTTGGGATATCAGAATCCTTGAAACATCAAAGCATCAGAGAACAGAATGTGTCAAATGTGACTGGCAGGCAGGTGAGCTTTGCCTTGCACAGCTCTGGTTCCCTTAGACTTGTCATATAGCTGGCTCTTTGGGTCCCTATTAAGTTCAGAGAACTCCTTCCCTTCTGAAGACCCTTCACATCCTCGGGACTCTCTCTAGAAGGCTCAGCAATGCCTCTCCTCCAGGCTGTTCTCTGATGTCACTGACACCCTCCCTGGTAATCTCCTGGTGTCACAGGTAATGGGTTCCCATCCCCTTCAGAATCATTCCTCAGCACAGTTCCCAGGGTTCACCTGACACACCTCTCCCTGACCCGAGATGCCTATTACCTGTATGTTTCCTCTGCAGTCTCAGTCTGTGTGGAAGGACCCCCTATCCACTCCCCTCCCAAGCTCTCAAGGAGCCAAATTGCAAGATCACAGAGTTTGTGTACTCTCAGCTTTGAGTCAAAGGGGTGGCAGACCTCCTCTCCACCATTCCCACAGAGAGGGAGTTCAGCTGCTCACATTGCCTCCAACTTCTGGCTTGTCAGTTGTTTTTAATTTGAGCCATGTTGGCTCATTGTGTCCTTGTGGCTTATTTCATTTGGTTTAAAATGTTTATTGAGGTGAAGTTCGATCTCATAAATGATCTGTTTTAAACGATCCCACAGCAGTTACTACATTTACAATCTCTGCAGCCACCGAGTGTAGGGTTACTTTTCTGTTTCTCTGATGAAATGCCTCGACAAAGCAAATCCTCAAGGCAGGTTCCAGAGGGACAGAGCCGTCCAGGCGGCAGGTGCAGGAAGCTGGCTGCTCACATGTCATCCACATACAGGAAGCAGAGAGATAAGAGCTTCCTGTCTCCCTGAGTTCAGGATCCTGTCTGTAGAATAGCAGGGCCACATTTAAAGCATGTCTTCACACTCCACTTAATTTAATCTAGAGAATACCCCCCCCCTTGACACGACAAGGGCTTGGAGCCTTGCCTTCTCAGTGATGCTGGATCCTGTCAAGTTGGCATTCATATTACATCACATCCAAACGATGTCTCCTGAGGCTCCCACTCGAATGCCATGCACCAGTTACAGTGGGAGTGAATTGCGATTTTGTCAGAAGTCTGATTGCAATGTTCTGGGTCCGAGTCCTGTCAGGTCCACCTGTCACTGGTGGCCACTTCCACTTGGGAGTCTCTGGTTTGTTCTTGGTGAGACTTTTGATGAACTGTATTCTCCAGTGACAAAGAAGTGTGGTTTATCAGTCTTTTGCTTTCTGAAAGCATGATCGGTGTCCTGGTGAAGACATATGTCCCCTCCACCTTCATCAACATGGTCACACTGCCTAGTGGACGCTGCACATCTTTGTCCTGCACCTAGTCATTCTTGAGAAAGATGTTAGTGTCAAGATGTCTGTCTTACCATCTCTTCTCATGTGAACACCAAACACCATTTACATATTAAAGTCCCCAGAACCAGGCCGGGGCCCACACATGCATGTGTCTCTTGTGATCTGTCCTCTTGGCCTGCTGGTCGGCTCTGGGGAAACATTTCACGCTCTTGCTGGTCTCCGTGTTTTAGTAGACAGCAGAGCAAGTCTTGCAGTTTGTTTCTTCCTTGATATTCTCTAGATTCTTCTTGCCCACTGCACATCCGTATAAACTCTAGACTCGGCTTATGCATTCTGCTAGGGTCTGGCTTCAGTTCTCTGAGAAGATAAAACCAGGCAATGAGTCATGGCTTTCTATAACTGAGTCTTCATCAGACACATGATGTATCTGTGTGTTCTTCCATCAGTGCAGCTTTCCCTCCCACCCTTCCTCTTTCCTTCTTCTCTTTCTTTTTTATAGGCTTCTTTATTTTGATTTATATGTATGTATGTTTTGCCTGGATGTATGTACATATACCACCATGTGCAGGGTTCATGGAGACAAGAAGGCAGCAGCAGTTCCTTCTGGAACTGGAGTTATAAACAGTTGTGAGCTGCCATATGGGTGCTGGGAATAAACAGGGGTGCTCTGGAAGAGCAATAAGTATCACTGAACCATCTCTCCAGCCCCATGCAGTTAATTTTTTTATCTTGACATTATAGTTATACTCTAGACAGAATATTTTTTAAATTAGATTTATTTATTGTGTTGCATGTGTATTTACCTGCAAGTGTGTATATACACCACAAGTTGTGCAGTATCTGAGTCCAGAAGAGGGTATTGGATCCCCTCAAACTGCAGTTACAGATCATGAGTCCCCGTGTGGGATCTGGAAACAGCACCCAGGTCCTCTGCAAGAGCAACCAGCACTTTCAACTGCTGAACTGTCATCTCTCCAGCCTCTCAGATTTGTAGCTCAAGCCAGCCTTGAACCTTTGAACCTCCTGTCTCCACCTCTTTAGCACATCTTACTGGTGTACACCTCCACACCTGACAGATTCACTTCTAATTCCGGACTTTAACAAGGCCGTCTTTCGGCTTCTTGCTGCACATGTACTGTGGGAGCTGATGGGAGATGCTCTTTTTCCTGCAGATGCTGGCACGCGTGTGTTCCCTCCAGAAGCTGCAGGACTGTTGCTGCCGTAACATCCTTGCTCCATCCTCTGGAGGCAATGCTAGCGTTTCACAATGGCGATGGATACTTGCTACTGCTAGTATTTTTACTGTTTGTTTTCCTACTTCCCGTCCTAGACTAACGAGGTTCCCTTTAACTTCTTTGGTTTGCTCAGTCCTTGATAATGGAGTGATGCCATAGCTTGGCAATTTTAACACTAAAATAGCCCCATGTAGCACGCCTTTTATTATTTCACCAAATTAAATCTGTCAATAGTTTTGCTTGGAATCCTTAAATCTCTGTCCATGGGGCATTTCAACTTACACCTCTCCTT
Organism: Tokudaia tokunoshimensis; assembly: GCA_036184795.1. Lineage (NCBI taxonomy): Eukaryota > Metazoa > Chordata > Mammalia > Rodentia > Muridae > Tokudaia > Tokudaia tokunoshimensis. Next base: position 1,318,357 of record BTHU01000004.1, on the reverse strand, counting down.
TTGTGCAAAATTCTTGTCAGATTTTATGTCAAGGGAATGGTGGCTTTGTAAACAAAGGATGTTCTTTCTATTCTCTCAAAGAATTCCATGTGTGATCAGCACTAGTCTTCAATGAATATTTAGAAGAATTATATAATCAAGCCACCAGACCCTAAGATCTTTAAATTAAAAAATTAATTTCTTGACAAATTATATTAATTTTTGTTTCTTGCATCTCTTTTTATAAGCTACAGATTTTTTCATAACCACCATCCATGCTGGGTGAAGACTTCCCACAGCAGCTATGGGATCATCGGCTGTCCTGTTGGGAATCCTCACCCATGCTAGGAGGAAGCCCTGTGAACTCAGGACTCCCTCGGGGACGTTGGTGGAATCCTCCTTTGCTTTTCCCTGTGAGGAGCGAGTAGGCACTGTTCCCACCTCCTCTGGGGAATCTGGGCAGAGTTCGCGCTTCTCTCCAGCCCTGTGCAGCTCTCCCTCCACTGCGTCTGGTTTTTACTGTCTCTGGTGATAGATCTGGCTACCTATTTAAGGTTAACGGTTTTCCTATGGCTGATCACACATTTCTCTTTGTCTTTGGATTTCAGTAGATGTGCTGTGCTCCTTTGAATTTGTTTTGCTGCTGTGGCACTTCTTAAATATGTGGCTTCTTGTCTTTGAAGTCAGGGAAATTCTCCCCCAATACCAGTTCCATCTCTTTCTGTCTCTTCACACATCTTGGGACTGCGGTGCCAAGTGTTGCTGTATTTCAATGTAGTCTACGTGTTATGGGTATTAGGGTGTGTGTGTGTGTGTGTGTGTGTGTGTGTGTGTGTGAAAGACAGGCAGGCAGGCAGGCAGACAGACAGACAGACAGACAGACACAGAGAATCAGAAAGACAGAGACAGAGAGAGAGCCTTGTGTGTGTGCGTGTGCACACCGAGGCCAGAGGAAGATGTCAGGCATCCTGCTCTGTCTCTCTCCATCCATGTTCCCTCGACAACATCTCTCACTAACCAAGAGCTCAGCAGCCAGCCAGCCCCAGCTCCAGCCCCCACCCACCACAGTTCTAGTGCTACAGATGTGCATATGGCCGTGTCCAGATTCCTACATGGGTGCTGGGGATTTGAACTCATCTTTGTGCTTTCACAGCAAGTGGTCTTACCCTCAGAACATCTCCTCATCCCTTCTTCGCATTTTTATATTTTCTATCCCTTTGCCTACCATGGAGCCTGCACGTTTTCTGTAGCCCTGTCTTCTGAGTGTCTAGTTCCATAGCACACTGTCACTGTGGTACTCGTCCATGAAAGGTTTGGAGGCACATGTTTCATTTCAATTTGCTGGCTTTTTTTAGTAGCGTCTGGAGTTTACCCGAAAATTCTAGGCCATGTATTTTTTTTTTATTTTGTGTTTTTTTTTAATTATTTATTTTATTTTATTTTTTTTAATTTACATTCCAAATCACTTCCCCTTTCCCGTTTCCTCCCTCCCCGAAAGTCCCATAAGCCCCCTTCCCTCCCTCTTTTCTCCATTCAATCCCCTCTTGTTACTCTGTCCTGGCGTTCCCCTACATCCAGTCTTTCCAGGACCAGGGGTCTCTCCTTCCATCTTCTTAGAAATCTATTGATATGCGGATTGTGTCTAGGGTATTCCGAGATTCTGGGTCAATATCCCCTTATCAGTGACTGCATACCATGTGTGTTCTTTTGTGATTGGGTTACCTCACTAAGGATGATATTTTCAAGATCTGACCATTTGCCTAGGAATTTCGTGAATTCATTGTTTTTAATTGCAGAGTAGTATTCCATTGTGTAGATATACCACATCTTCTGAATCCATTCCTCCGTTGAGGGACATCTGGGTTCTTTCCAGCTTCTGGCTATTATAAATAAGGCTGCTATGAACATAGTGGAGCATGTGTCCTTATTGCATGCAGGTAAAGCCTCTGGGTATATGCCCAGGAGTGGTATAGCCGGATCCTCCGGGAGTGTCATGCCCAGTTTTCTGAGGAACCGCCAGACTGCTTTCCAGAGTGGTTGTACCAGCCTGCAATTCCACCAGCAGTGGAGGAGTGTTCCTCTTTCTCCACATCCTCGCCAACAACTGCTGTCTCCTGTGTTTTTGATCTTAGCCATCCTGACTGGTGTGAGATGGAATCTCAGGGTTGTTTTGATTTGCATTTCCCTAATGACTAAGGATGATGAACATCTCTTTAGGTGCTTCTCAGCCATTAGATATTCTTCAGGTGAGAACTCTTTGTTTAGCTGTGTACCCCATTTTTTAATAGGGTTACTTGCCTCTCTGGAGTTTAACTTCTTGAGTTCTTTGTATATATTGGATATTAGCCCTCTGTCAGATGTAAGGTTGGTAAAGATCATTTCCCAGTTAGTTGGTTGCCGCTTTGTCTTTTTGACAGTGTCTTTTGCCTTGCAAAAACTTTGTAATTTAATGAGGTCCCATTTGTCTATTCTTGATCTTAGAGCATAAGCTATTGGAGTTCTGTTCAGGAAATTCTCCCCTGTGCCCATATGTTCAAGGTTCTTCCCTAGTTTCCCTTCTATTAGTTTCAGTGTGTCTGGTTTTATGTGGAGATCTTTGATCCACTTAGAATTGAGCTTAGTGCAAGGAGATAAGGATGGGTCAATTTGCATTCTTCTGCATGTTGACCTCCAGCTGAGCCAGCACCATTTGTTGAAAAGGCTATCTTTTTTCCACTGGATGGCCATGTATTTTTAATGTTGTTTTCAATAAGGACCCTGTCTGATTCCACTATGAATCTTTCGGATTTCATCTTTTTCAGTTATCATCCCCACTGCTTCTCAGAGCCAGACACCAAATCACATCTTAGGAAAGCAGTGCTCTTCTCTAAGCTTCCAACAGCAAGGTCTGTCTGTAAGCTAGCACGTCCTGGAGCACAGTGGCATCACTAGTCCACACAACACACCTGTGCTCAACTTCAGCTCCATGCCTCATCCTGAGCTGGTCCCAGCAGGGCACACATGAAGACGTTGTTCCTGCTCTTGAGAGTCTACAGTATCTCAGGAGGAAGCTATCAGGGACCACGGCAATTTCAGTGGACATGAGAAAGACTTTTAACTCATCCTAGGGCCATGAGAGCATGAGGTAGGTATTCTCATATTCAGGAAAGCCCTGGGTCTGCAGGAGAAGGGCATTTAAGGCAGAAGGCCCAAAGGACACAGGAAAGCTAGCCCATCCCGGGAACTGTGATCATGTTCCCCAAGGGATGGAATGGAAAGGAGACTCTGACTGGAGAGGGCCAAACCAGGAGCCTTCTAATGTCATCAAGATTACAACATCACAGAAGGGTCTCTCTCTCTCTCAGTCTCTCTCTCTCTCTCTCTCTCTCTCTCTCTCTCTCTCTCTCTCTCTCTCTCTCTGTGTGTGTGTGTGTGTGTGTGTGTGTGTGTGTGTGTGCGCGCGCGCGTGTGCGCGTGTGCATGTACGTGTGTGTGTGTGTGTGTGTGTGTGTGTGTGTATGTGTGTGTGTGTGTATGAAAAGACTTGGACCACAATGATGGCATGGCAAGTTTGAGTCTCTCTTCCTATCACATGTAATTATGTGTGTAAGATAGCATAGTCTCTGAATGTCTGAATACAGGCTGGAGTGAGGGTTCTCTGCCTATGGGCTCACAGTAAATGTCCGATAGTTGGGACAGTTGCTTAGAAATGTCCACCGAGAGCAAGCAGGGATCTACAGAAGTGCAGCTCAGAACTTTTGTGTCAGTCACGGAGACAGGGCCATGGAATTAGGACCTCCTCCTCTTTTCTGATGACACCCATGTACCCACCCTTAACCCTATCTCACACACACACACACACACACACACACACACGGACACACACCTGCTAGGCCTCCACTCCTCTCCTCTCCCTCTAGACAAGATGGGTTGCCATCTCTCTGGTTGCCTGGCTTGTGGCCATCACATGATTTTGTGGTGATCTCTAAGTCTGTCTTTTTTGCCCAGAGATCCCTGCAGAAACCAGTGCTGGTGTTGGCCTCTCTTTGTGGTTCTCTGATCCAGATACACTGCCGCTAACCAGCTTGATTTGGTGATTAGCGGTCATTTCTGTGACTGTGATAGGCGTCCTCAGGAGGTCCCTACAGATTACACTCATCAACTATGGAGGGCAAGTGGGAAGATTAGTGTGGGTCATTCTTGGTCAGGTTTCTGAAGGGCACAAAGTCCCCCTGGATGAGTTGCATTGGCAAAGGTGCCAACAGTGCCGACAGCTGAAGGTTTCCAACAGGGTGGGCAGCTCTCCCCACACATCTGCCTTGCATGGCCCAGACACTCTTCAAAGGCCTTCTGTATGGAGACCACCAGGGTCTGAGCAGAACTACATGGGGAGTCCCACCAGAGAGTTAGAGGTGCTCTTGAACTGTCTGAGAGAACGGGGGCTGAGGTCCCTGTGGGAGAGGCCTCAGAGTCACCAGAGCCTCCAGGAATGCCTTATTCCATCCAATATCACAAGAGCAAGCATTATGTGCCTACTGTCATGAGGAAACTAAGGCTCGGAAGGACCAGCTCACATAATATCCAGGCCTGCTCTAGGACACACTGATAGGAGTAGGGACTGAGTCATCTCAAACCAACAATGTCACTCACCTTCATACTTTCCCTGGCCTGCCCATGCCCTGTCTGAGCCACACACACTCCCCTATCTAACAGAAACAGAAGCAGCAGGCCCCATCGCTCTGCATTAATTCCCTGTGACTCCATGGTGACTTTCAATGTCTTGATAAAGACTTGCACACAGCAGGTACCCAAAGATGCCTGTGACCCTCCCTGGGGCCAGAACACCATGAGCACCTAACACACATTGACTGAACTGACAGCATCACTTTAGGGGAAGGCTGCTGAACCATGAGACACAGGAAGATGCTGCTCTCCCAGCTCAGAGGTAAGGATGCAGGACAAAACTCTGTATGCTCAGGCAGAACTGGTGATGGGGCTGGGGCTGCCAAAGCCACTGTCGGTAGGTCCAGGGTAGAATCAGGGGGAAGCTTACTCACCCTCTAGCTTCCCTGATCCCATCACACATGAGAGTAACAGTCCTGAAGGACATGGCTCAGTCAGCCGTGTTTGCCACTTAAGCATGAGAACCTGAGTGTTCTCACATTAAAGGCAGGCATGGTGGCACACACCTGTAACCCCAGTGCCTGGGGCAGGGAGGATGTTGGAGAGATGAGGATCCCGGAGCAGCCAGCCTGGCTGATGAGAGAGATCCAGGTCAATAAGAGATCCTGTGTCATTAAACAAACAAACAAACAAACAATAAATAGGAGAATTGGTTGAGGAATAACATTGACTATTGTCCTCTGGCCTCCATATACATATCTACACATGTACATGTGTGCACATTCATACAAAGAATATGTAGATTGTTCTAGAGAACTATCCATGGATCCAGCTCTTGCCTCAAAAGACACAATCAGGCCAGTGAGAAAGACTGAAAGACTGACATCAATATCCAGGACCCACAGAGAGGAGAGGAGAGGAAACTGACTCCTGCAAGTTGTTCTCTGACTTCTGCATGTGCGCACGTACATGCATGCACATGCACACACGTACAAAAAGACATACTCACTAGACCCCTGACCAGGCAGCCCAGTGTAGCCTTTGAGCCCTGGCATGGTGTGGGTGCTGTGGTAATTGCTTCCTTCTCTTCCTTTGAGTTGTCCTGTCTAATTACACAACCCGAACCACATAGGTGGGTTTTGTCTGTGTTTGAACAGTGTATACACGAACTCACAGAGTCAGGCTTCTTTGACACTCTCCCTCATCCTCAGAGTTAGGTGCCCAGGTTTGTACTGTCTCTTGACTTCGGCTCACTCCTGTTTGGATGCACGTGGTTTTGTGGGTTTTGTTCTGTTGTAGTTGTTTTGTTTTGTAGCAATAGCACTTCACCTCATGGACATGCCGTCCTCTGACGGGCACTGTGCCCTAGACAAGCTGCTTGGAGCCACGGCCCTCATTATCTGGTACTCTTGAGAGTTATTTCCAGAGGAGCAAAGTGCCAACTCCAGAGTGGGTGAGCGAGGCTCGTCCTGTCCATTTCCCCAAACACTGCTTCCTGCCAAGTGTGCTCAGTGTCACCATCCCAGGGGTATTTGTGTTCTTTTAATGTGATTTTTCACCTTCCTCATAGTTCCAGGCCAATTTCAAAGACAATTCCAAGCAAGACTCCTCTCAGATCCAAGAAGTATGTTCGGGTCATAAAGCTTCTCCTCCTTTCTCTCCTCCTCCTCCCCTCCCCTTCTTCCTCTTCCTCCTCTTCTTTCTCCTTCTTTTCCTGCTCCTCTGTCTCTTGATTTATTATTTATTTATTTATTTATCTATTTTTTTATTATTTTTGAGACAAGATCCCACATATCTCAGACTGGCCTTGAACTTGCTATATAAGCAAGGATAACTTTGAGTCCCCAATCTTCTGCTTCCACCTGCCAAGTGCAAAGATTATAGATGTGGGACACCACACCCAGACTATTTCTGTTACTTCCAATGGTGCCAGGGTGGTAGTAATAAGAGTGTCTCCCAGAGGCTGGGAAAGAGGAGGCAAGGGAGAAATGATGGTTAAGGGTCCAGATGGAGGAGAAACAACTGCCAGCACCCTGGCAGAGTCACCATCCCTGCCCTCAACCATCTGCACATGTCAGAATAGATACTGGAAGTTTTGAATGATCCAGAACAATGAAATTCACTCTTTATACACTGTATATGATATTAAAATGATATATACTGTACATTAATACGTTGCATTCTGTAGCAGCTGGAGAGATGGTTCAGCCATAAAGACGTGCACACTGCTCTTGTAAAAGACTCGAATCTCAGTCCCAGCACTCACACTGGGCAGCTCACAACCACCTGTAACTCTGCCTCCAGAAGACTCCAATCCAATGTCTCTGGCCTCCTCAGGTACCTGAGCCACACAGAGACTGTGGCCCAGGTCCTCTCTATGGCCCCTTTAATCCTGTTGTCTCCACTTCAACTGGGCCTTCACATTTACCAACTGCCTCTCTGCAGGGGGACCTAGACATGGGCTACCATGCCTTAGCGTCTCTATGACCCCTTTAGACTTTCAAAACCAACACTATGGTGGGCACTCTTCCATGATGCAAAGTTAAGCTGCCAATTTGGTGTGCATCTTGACCCCACCCCCCTGGACTACAGCTTCCGAGCACTGATCCTGAGGAAATACTTCCCAGAAGATTTTGCCCCATGCTGCTGGCCCTCTGGTTAATCGCAGCTGATTTTACAGGCCCAGCAGCTGACTGCTTCGATTGTCCCAGTAAAGCCAAGCTTTCGACTCAGTGCTGCTCCTCTCCTGTCAGTGCCACAATGGCAGATCCTTCATTCACATATATCACAGGAACGGCCCCAGAGACTCTTTGAGGGATTCTCAAACTTCCTCCCAAAACTTCCTAAGCGAAGCCTCTACCATTTGCATTTTTCCGGCATTATCTTCCAGAGCCCCACACAACAGCCCACTAAGCTCTGGACACTCAGCAGCTCTCCCAGCTCAAATATCCAATGCTCCCCCAATTCTGAAAAAACAGAAGCAAAACAACACAACACAACAACAACAAAACCAATGTCATAGCAACACCCACTTCCAGCTCCAATTTCTGCTGTAGTTAGGTCTCTGTTGACTCAGTAAACACCATGACTAAATCTATGTAGGGAGAAAAGGGTTTATGCTTCCACGATGCAGTCTATTACTGAAGGAAGTCAGCTACCACTCAAGACAGGAACTTAAACCAGAAACCCACTAAGGAGCGCTGCTTACTGGCTTGCTCCTTCTAGCTTGCTCAGCTGTCTTTGTTAAGCAGTTGCCTAGGGGAGGCACTGCACACGGATGGTTCAGCTTTCTTTATCAACTCACAGTCAAGAAAATGCCCCACATAGATCCCCACAAGCCAATCGGATGGTGGCAACTCCTCAACTAATGTTTCCAGTTTTCAGATGCGTTGGCAGCTATGTTCTGCCATCGTATATATATGCTTAATTAAAAATATAATAAATGTAAAAATTATGACTATATTAGCGTCCTTGATAAATTCTATATGATACTAAAATGTCACACTGTGGCTAGGTGTGGGAATGAGGGGATACTTGCTTTTTTGTTGTTGTTTCTGTTTTTTTGTTTTTCTTTTATCGAGACAGGATTTCTCTGTGTAGCCCTGGCTGTCCTGGAACTCACTCTGTAGACCAGGCTGGCCTTGAACTCAGAAATCCTCCTGCCTCTGCCTCTCAAGTGCTGGGATTAAAGGCCTGCGCCACCACTGCCCGACAAGGGGACACTTGTAATTCCACCACTTCAGAACTGGAGGCCAGTTCAGACTGTGACTGAGACTGTTTCCTCCCAACAGTTACACCATATTCCATAAATATGTACAAATAAAAAAGGCAGAGACTCCGCGGGTAAAGATGCTGGCTACCAAGACTAATGCCCAAGTTCAATCTCTGGGCCCCATTTGTGGAAAGAACTGATTCCTACAAGTTATCCTCTGATCCCCACATGATAGATGTGACATACAAATAAATAAGTATAATATTTTTTATTGACAAAGCAGGCTAAAGATATGGCTCAGTATGTGAAGTGCTCACTGTGCACCATGAGTTTGGATCCCCAGTACCAACCTAAAATCCAAGTGTGACCTCCGCAGGAAAAGGGCAAGTGAGATAAGTGTGTTTCTGACCATCCGTTGTAGTTAAGATAGTATGCTGGGACAGTGAGAGACCTTGTCTCAAAAACTAAAGTGGGGTTGATGGAACTAAGCCGCGAATTCTGACAAAATCATACTGTGTGACAGGTCTCATGTGGGAGGTTTGTCAAAGAAGGAAGGCGGGGGAAAGGCTGCTTCTGGGTGGAGGAAGGGAAAAGGGGCTGAGGAAGGAAAAATACAGCTTTTTTATCGTGCCATGGCCCACAAGCAGGAGGACATATGACAGAGGCAACAATGGGAATGTCTCACCTCTGGGCAGCTATCATGTCCCTTGGGACTGACTATGAAGGTACCTGATTACTCACATTGTCATGGGGTTGCTTTGGGCTGATCATGGAGGTGACTGATTGCTAACAGGGGTGCCATAGAGAAATGCCCTGATATCAACCTCTAGCTTGTACATGTGCACATAGAGGCCAGTACACTACACATGCATGTGCATACATACATACCTATACCCACATTCACATAACACACATGTGCACCTTCATATGCACCCAGACACAATACACATGTATACACACACAGATACAGATCCTTCCTAGGATGAAATATTTAAATTAATAGATAAAGATAAAGTCTATGAGCAAACAAATAAATAGCCAGGCATGGTGGTGCACACTTGTGATTCCAGCTCTCATGGAAGGAGAACCCGTTGGAGGTTATCATCTACCAGTCCAAGCTTCAAGAAACCCTGTCTCAAAACAACAACAAAAAGTGTCTATGAAAAAAGCCACATTACCCTTGTCCAGAAAACTGCCCTCTTTATAAGAAGAAATTAAATCCCAGGAAAGACAGAAAGAAGGCAAAGACTCAATTGCATATGGCAGCCGGTGGCAGAGTGATTCCTGTGACAGCCCAAGGTCAGCTAAGCTTGGGGACAGGAAGAAAATGAGAGCCTCCTTTGACACACTTACTGTTACACAGTCCCTCTCAGGCCCCAGTACACATCTGTCAGCCAAGTGGCTCTTCCACCCATCCATTGGCAGGGCGGGGACCTTCTAATCTTGGTGTGGTGCCTGAGGAACGCAGCCCAGCCCCCACTTACTTCCTGTTCTGCTAGAACATTCCACCCCCAGGGGGATCTCAGAGCCCAACATTCTTGTCTAAATCTGTTTTCTTGCAGGAACATATCTTCACAGACGGATAACATATAGAAGTGGGCCAGGCCATCTGGGCCGGAGTCCACAGCCTGGGCTGACGTGGTCTGAAACTTGGACAGGCTATTGGCTCCACACCCAATTGTGCTGGCAAGCCTTCCCTGGTCTTTTGCAGTCCAACAACATCTGTGAGAGCCCCCTCCCCAGCTCTAGTTCCGAGACGCCCACCAGTCTGGTGGGCGTCATCTTCTCTGCAGAACCCAGGGGTTCAGTGCTGAACACTGCAAATCAGTGAGAATCCTAGGATCTCCACAGCTATTTAAAGGGGTGATTGCAGCTGCCTGAGGTTGCGTTCTGTGATAGTCCTGGTTTCTCCTGTCTACCTAGTCCCCATAGGTCCTAGAACCAACACCCCAGCCCTATCCCAGTGCTGACAAGAAGTCACCACCTTCCAGATGGGTGGGCAGGATGCCTGCAGAGCTGGATTCAGCCACCTTTTCCTAAAATGGAGCAGAAAGTCCCTACAAAGGTTCTCAATGGCCCCCAATTGTATTCACATGACTTGGACTTGGCCTCATGAAACTTGAGGGAGGATCATGTCCCAGGGAGGTTACTGAGAGGAGAGAGAAGGTTCCGTGAGAACTGCTTGCAACAGCATTTCTCAACTGGTGAGTCTCGACCCCTTTAGGATTCAAATGATCCTTTCCCAGGGGTCACCAGAGACCATCAGAAAACATAGATATTTACATCAGCATTTATAACAGTAGCAAAATCACAATTCTGAAGTAGCAACAAGAATAATTTTAAGGTTGGGGGTCACCACACTATGAGGAACTATATTAAAGGGCCACAGCATTAGGGAGGTTAAAAACCACTGGCTTAGAATCACAGCCCCCAGCAGAGCCAACTCTGGGACACTGAACAGGGGCACTTTTGTCAGAAGTCAAAGGGCCTTCCTTCAGACCATGGCACTTTACTAAAGGTTGCAAAGGTTCTGAGATTAAGTGGGAAATTCCTGTGATCCTTTTTTGCATCTTTCTGTACCTCCCATGCATGTTCATCCCACTGTGTCACATTCTCCTGTCTAACCTGCCCTCCAAGCAGTTTTCACTGGTGGTCTTTTGAAAATCAGAATCTACCAGTACAGAGATGTCCTGTGATTCCTAATTCTCTTGTGCTCAGAGAGCCCAAGAACCTAGGACCAGGCACAGGCAGGGCAGGAGGATATTCTGCACAGTAAGACATAACATCTGTGGACCACTGATCCTCTGGGCTTCTCCGGACAGTTCAAACCTCAGCCTGACCTTCCTCTAGCCCCCAAGCCCGAGCTGGCTCCAGCATCCTAGGGGAGAACTTGGCCTGGCCCCTGGATGAGCTAAACCTATCACGTCTGGTGTCCAGATGCCCGACCAGGACCTCCTTTCCTTCACAGGCAATCCTCTGGCCCCTGCCCAGGGCTCACATTCCACAGCTTGTTCTCAGGAGACAAAGGCCAGTTCACACAGCTCTGCTGCCTTCTCTGCTCCTCACGCACAGTCAGGAATGCGGGGACACTCAGCCAGGACATTCAAGGGAATCTGTCTCACCTGGGATGTACCCATGACTGACTCCAGAGCTGAATGTGAAGACTTAGGGTCAAGAGAACGCAAAACCACCTCCACTCAGTAGAACCAAGCTCAGCAATGGATTGGTGGTACCTGCCAGGACAATGGATAGAGGCCAGGCCTACCTACCAATGCTGGACTTCCACCTGGAAGGTCTGCTTACTGGTCTAGACAGAGCTGAGGAATCCAGGGCTCTGCCAAGCAGTGTCTTGTGCATGCAGCTAACCGAGAAAGGCTAGCAGTCTAGCCAGCAGTGCATCCTCAGCCCAGTAAGGAAGCTTATGGTTCAAAGGTCCCTGTGAAGCTCAAGCCATTGGAGCAATAATAAACATCAGGTCCTTTCAGAGCAAGCCCTTCAGGATTAACATTGTTATTTAAGGACTGGTTCTATTGGAAAGGCCCATCATATCCTACTGTAGAATTCTTCCCTAGGGAGATGCTAAACAATGCCACCCGAGTCCCAGTGACTAATCAAAGTTTGACCTGGAGAACCAGTGAGTTTATTGGGCTCACAGAACATGGGTAAAGGTTTTGGGGCTGGAAAATAGGTGATCCTAAAGCAGCCACACTGGAAGGACTGACCCTGCATGGATAAAGGCGTCTGTCTTAGTTTGGGTTTTACTGCTGTCAACAGACACCATGACCAAAGCAACTCTTATAAAGACAACATTTAATTGGGGCTGGCTTACAGGTTCAGAGGTTCAGTCCATTATCATCAAGGCAGGAACATGGCAGCTTCCAGGCAGGTGTGGTGCAGGATGAGCTGAGAGTTCAACGTCTTCATCTGAAGGCTGCTAGCAGAATACTGACTTCCAGGCAGCTAGGATGAGGGTCTTAAAATCCACATTCACACCTACTCCAACAAGACCACACCTACTCAAACAAGGCTTCACCTACTCCAACAAGACCACACCTACTCCAACAGGGCCACGCCTTCTAATAGTGCCACTCCCTGGGCCTAGCATATATAAACTATAACAGTGTCCCCATACCAGTTAGATAGGAGCCCCTCAATTAAACCTCGCCAGTCTATAAACTCTAGCCCCTCCTAAGAACTCCCAGGTCACATGGAATTTTAATACAAATGGTGGAAGGAGTGGCTTGATACTAAGGAAAGAGTCCAATGACCCTGCACACACTTCCTTCCACTAGGGAATGTCAACAGTCCACAGTTCCCATAGTGATAGACATTCACAGGCAGGCACAGCTGATGTGATGAAGATGGCAGCTGTTTTGCTCTGAGGACCATGTTCTACAAAATTCCATGTGTCTTAGTTAGGGTTTTATTGCTGTGAAGAGGCACCATAACCAAGGCAACTTGTATAAAGGCAAACATTTAATTGGGGCTGGCTTGCAGTTTCAGAGGTTTCAGTCCATTATCATCACAATGGGAAGCATGGCATTGTGAAGGCAGACATGGTGCTGGAGAGCTCAGAGTTCAACATCTTGATCCGAAGGCAACTAGGGGCTTCCACAGGCAGCCAGCAGGAAGGTCTCTTCCTCATTGGGTGGAGTTTGAGCACAGAACCTCAAAACACACCTCCACAGTGATGCACTTCCTCCAACAAGGTCACATCTCCTAAAAGAAGCACTTCACCATGGGCCAAGCATATTCAAACCATCACACTATATTTTACTTTTCTTACTGGTGTGATAAAATAACAGACACAAGGAAAAGTGTGTTTGGAACTCATTAGGCTTCTTTTGCTGTGATAAGCTCCATGACCACAAGCAACTTGGGAGGAAAAGGTTTATCTGGCTTACAATGCATAGTCCATCATGGAAGTTAGGGAAGGAACTGGAGGCAGAAACTGAAGCAGAAGCCACAGAGGAATGCTGTTCACTGGCTTACTCAGATTGCTTGCTTATAACACCCAGAACCACCTGCCCAAGAATGTCACTGTCACTGTGTGCTGGGCCCTCCCATATCAATCATCAATCAGCAAAGTGTCCCACAGACCAGTCTACAGACTATTCTGATGGAGGCATTCCCAAATGACTCTAGATTGTGTTGAGAAAAAACTAACACCAAAGGGTTTATTTGGGCTCACAGTTTACAGGTACAACCCATCGTGATGGGTATGGCGTTGTGTATGAGTAGGAAGCAGGAGTATGAGGCAAGCTGCACACATGCGCACATGGTGAGGAAGCGGATGGAGACGAGTGCTGGTGCTCGGCTCACTTTCTTATTTTATTCAGTCCAGGACTCCATCCCTATGATGGTTTGTATATGCTTGGCCCAGGGAGTGGCACTGTTGGGAGGTGTAGCCTTGTTGGAGTGGGCATGGCCTTGTTGAAGTAGGTGTGGCCTTGTGAGGATGGGCTTTAATACTCTTGCCCTAGCTGCCTGGAAGCCAGTATTCCACTAGCAGCCTTCAGATGAAGATAGAGAACTCTCAGCTCCTCCTGCACCATACCTGCATGGATGCTGCCATGTTGACCCCCATGATGACACCACTCATACTAGGCTGAGTCTTTAGTCAACACAATTTACAAAACCTTTCCCCAGACATCCCCAGAGCTTTGTCTCCTGGGTGATTTCTACATCCAGCCAAGTGGACAGTCAATACTAGCCATCATCACATTGAGATACCCACTAAGAACCTGAGAGCACAAAGGGACGGAGGCCCCCTGTCCCTCTCTCCTAAGTGTCACAAGGCAGCTGGTGACCATGGGGAACAGAAAAAGGTGAGGAATGGCTTCCCAGCCCAACTTTCCTTCCGCTGGTCCACATTCAGATTCCTACTGCCTGGCAGGTACGCAGACAGACGCACAGTGGTACTCAAGTGGTGTCTGCTGTGTACAGATCTGGAGACAAGTGTCACTACTGAACAACAAACTGTTCAGACGGGTCTCAGATGGCTCTCTGTCACCTTCACCACTTGCGCCACTGAGCTGTGGGAAAGCTGGTAGGAAGCAATAGGGGTGCTTCAAGGAATGTATGCACTGCCCCACGCATGCTTCAAGGAATGTATGCACTGCCCCACGCGTGCTTCAAGGAATGTATGCGCTGCCCCACGCGTGCTTCAAGAAATGTATGCGCTGCCCCACGCATGCTTCAAGGAATGTATGCACTGCCCCACGCGTGCTTCAAGAAATGTATGCGCTGCCCCACGCAGTCCAGCCTCCTGACGCCGCAGCCCACAGCTGAGCTGGAGGCTCACAACAACCACTAGATCCCACATTATGAACCACAGCTGGGTCTGGCCCTGGCCACTCTATCACCTTGCCCAGCCCGGCCTATATTTTCCTCCGCTCAACAGAAGGGAAAGTCTCTATCTTGCTGCTGCCCGAGGAAAGCGTCTTTGACTAGGTGTGTCAGCTGAGTGCTTCTTGCACCCAGAACCTCCGCTTCTAGATATGGGCATGGCCTTTGTGTGTGGCCAGCAGCCAGCCACAGGGACACTGGAGCAAAGGGCCAGTCCTGCCCACAGGCAAGTGCTTAAAAGGTAAATGACACCTAGTGACCCAAAGGACTGTTAAAGGGTGATGCAATAAAGTACCCAAGGATGCCTACTGAGAGTGAGGCTGGGGCCCAGTCTGAGCAACTTAGCCATGTGGGTTACGTGAAAGACCCAGGTAGATTCACTCTGGCCTTTCCTGCTGTGGTTTTGGGGACCTAGAACATCTCTAGAGTGACTATCCAGACCTGCCTAAACTCCTGATGCCTAAAGAGACAGAAGAAGGAGCAACACTTTCCCCTGTTGCCAGATTGAGTGAGACCCCAGCATCAGCAGAGCAGGGCCCCAGCCTACTCATTCCAGTCCCCCTCTGTTGAACTTGGCCACGCAAGCTTCCCTCCCTTTTGCTGTCTCAATCATCCGAACACAATTTCCTTTCTCGTCTGAACACTGATTCCTCTCCAGATGGCTTTCTCCCTCTGTCCCCCTCTACCAGGTCTTGAGCCAAAGCCTATGGCTAAAGGCTAAGCTGGAACATGAGGGTCGCATTAGGAAGGTCGCTGTGCAGCTGGCAGGAAGGTGCCGACAACAGTGCGCGCGTGGAAAGGGAGTCTTCCCGCAGAAGTCTGCTGCGGCTCGCCGGCCACAACTGGGCCCTG
Organism: Tokudaia tokunoshimensis; assembly: GCA_036184795.1. Lineage (NCBI taxonomy): Eukaryota > Metazoa > Chordata > Mammalia > Rodentia > Muridae > Tokudaia > Tokudaia tokunoshimensis. The sequence continues at coordinate 1,302,864 of BTHU01000004.1, read as the reverse complement.
AGCACATTTTCAGACTGTGAGTCAACAGTTAACCAAATGAGCAAGCCTGACCAATAGCTCTTCCCTGAAGAGTGAGTGAAAGAGATTGCTCTGGAGAGGGCTGGCTGGTAACCCAGAGAGGAGTGGGACACCCCCCACCTCCAGACTAGCCACCAGAGCGTGGTGAGTTAGGTCAGAGGAGGGCTATACATCTTAATCCGTTTTCCATAAAGATTTCTAAGACGAAACCAGATGGAACTGGCTATCTCATCACAAAGTTGGACGGCATGTGTGTCTTCTGTCAGCTCGATGGTGCATACTATGTAACTGTCACTTTAGCGCCTAGCATAAGACAAAGTCTATTCATCACTGAGCCTTTCTGGGTTCTATTCCATATCGAGCCCTGGAAGTGTAAAGGATGAATTAGACAAACATTTGCAAGGGAAGGACAGTGTGGGAGAAAAGGAAAGTTCTGGACTTTGGAGATGGCCCATGCATCAGCTGTAGCCACAGAATAGGATCTTGGTGGACAGTGTCCCATTTGACCACGGGCATACATTTAGGCTTCTAGGACAAATACCCACCATGCACAATGCTCCTTCAGTTGAAGGGCAGCCAGCCAGGGAGGGGCTGCCCACTGAGCCACCGGGAAGCTAGGTAGTCCGGACTTCTCGATACACCATGCAAGCAAGAGGCAGCCCACAAGTGAAGAAGACAGCGTCCCTGGTCACAGTGGTTCCAGCACCATCATGTGTTCTCCTTGAAGGTGGAAGTCCAGAAACCCAGGACCCCAAATCTCAGTGAGTCACTCAGACTTTCCATTCCTCCAAGATGAAGAAGGCTTTTCACACAAGGAGACACCAGCTGTCACCAATGCCAGCCTGACTACCTATCCAGTGGGCACCTTGAGAAACACAGCTTCTCTAAATTCAGCCTCCTCAGCTCTAACCCAAGGGTATGGTGTGTCTTCGTCTTTGAGGAACCAGCATGAGGTAGGTGTGGAAGTGCTTAGGGAAGCTGGAGATGAAGTTATGTCCTTCAGCAGACAGTCAGTAACGGGCGCCTCCTCATCCTGCTTCCCTATCCTTTCCACTGCCAACATCAATCAGTCATAGCACTCTTGATGAGGACAATGGAACAAATTCTCTTTGCTCTTTTTCCACATTTTCAATGAAACTGAAGCTCAGAGAGAGACAAGGTCTCTCTTGAGGCCATTCAGATAAGTTGGGGAGTTGCACATGTGTCCAAAACATCAAGAAGGGAGTGTGTGTGTGTGTGTGTGTGTGTGTGTGTGTGCGCGCGCGCGCGCGCATAGAAAGTCTGGTTGCAGGGGTGGAGGGAGCAGGGTTGGAGACACCTGAGGGTTAGATAGTGAGGGAGCTCACAGGGGATGGATAACCACACCCTGAGGCTGGCGTCATGGATGAGCAACAAGTACAGAGGCCAACACGGTGCTAGAAATGAGGGTGGGATCTGAGGCCTTCATCAGAGTCTTGGGACGAACCAGAGGTGAAAACCATTGGCTTAACAAAAGTTCCTAGTTTTCCTCCTCCTCCTCCTCCTCCTCTTCTTTTGTCAATAGTGAGGGGATACACACACACACACACACACACACACACACACACACACACACACACACATTTGGCTCACGTCCTTTAAATGAATGTTCCAAACATTCAAAGAACAACGAAGAGCCTCAGACAGAAACCCTGCAGAAGAGCTCCTAAGAAATCAGCTCAGGCAGGTCTCCATGAGACTCCCAGGGACAGCCTAGGTCCTGATCACAGCCAAGCCGTCCAGGAACGTCCTTCCAAGGCCCAAGTGCCGAGGGCAGGTGCCTCCTCCAGCACTCGGCAGGCAGTGCAGAATAAAACATGTGTGTGCCAGAACGTTTGGAAGAGAACCCAGTAAAACTCCACTTTCCCCTGGACAGGGGTATCCCTCAGGGGTGGATTATTTGCCAAGCATGAGGAAGAGGTGGGTTTCATCCCCAGCTTGGATGAACTATCTGAGTATTGTTTATTCTTTAAACTAATCTTGCTGTCACTTTTGCTGAGTGGACACACTGTATGTCCCTGTGGGGCACAAGCCAGTGGCCACAGTGTGAAAACTCCTACTTAGTGTGGAGATGGGAAGTGACAGGCACAATGGGTTCCCATAAGAAGTACACTGCAGTTGGCCAGGGAGGGCAGGGGAGGTACTTCCAGCCTTGCAGCTGGGGCAGCCACTGGAAGCCTGCTCAATTCTTTTTTGCTCTCTCTCTCTCTCTCTCCCTCTCTTTCCCTCTCCTCTCCCTCTCCTCCCCTCTCTCCCTCTCCCTCTGCCTCTCTTTGTGTATGTGTGTGTGTGTTTGTGTGTGTGTGATGTTCATGCCTGTGTATATCCATGCTTGCATGCATGTGGGTGTAGCTATGTGCTTATGTGTACACATGTGTGTAGATACCCAAAGTTGAGGCAGGGCATCTTTCTCAATCATGTTCTGCTTTATTTGGTGAGACAAGGTCTCTTGCTGAACATGGATCTTGCCATTTCCTCTCTGTCTAGCTAGCCAGCTTGCCCCAGGGATCCCCTATCTTTGCCGCCAGTGCACTGAGATTACAGGGAGTGCCTGCACCTACATGGCTTTAACACGGATTCTAAAGATCCCATCTCTGGTCCTCATGCTTGGATGGAGAGTTCGCACTGAGCCATCTCCCCAGCCACCAGACTCTTATGTTGAGCCTAAGGCCAATTTAACAATAATAAAGGTAGCCCTGTGGGCTGTGATTAAGTCAGGATAACACCACTCTTATGAATGGGACCAGTGCCCTTATAAGGGACCTTGCTAAATCTCATTTGCCCTCTGCTTTCCAAAGTGAGGACACTATTCTTGTTCCCTCCAGAGACAGAGTTCAAGGCACCACATTGTGGTCAGAGACTGAACTCTCTACCTATACCAAACCTGCTAGTGCATTGGCCTTGAACTTTCCAGTATCTAGTTTTGTTAGCAAAAAATATATGTTGTTAAGCTAGACAGTCTCAGACATTTTGTTATAGCATCAGAACCAGACTAAGACAGGGAGGAAGAGACATAGCACATCCTGAGCCAGGGACTATCAGATGGTACTCTGTTCCCTGGGGGAGCAATTCATGGGTCTAAGAAACAAAGATGATTGAAGGGGAACACAGACACACACATATACACACATACATACACATGCACACACTACATAGAAATACACACACACACACACACACACACACATACACACTACCTACTATTCCCTGCAATCAGCTTCCCACCCTTGTTTTCTTTCCATAGTTCTGTGCCTACAAGTCCAGGTTCTCACACAGAAATGCTTTGGTGAGAGACAGGAAGTACCCTCAAACTCTCCATGATGGCTGCCTCCTGGCAACATGGAACTCCTCACCTTGAAATCCATAGGTCTCACTGGTAGGAAATTGTCCTACAGACTTCAAACAAGTGTTCATCAGGGGACAGATAGAAGGTAGTTAACACCTCCCTCCTTTCCTGACCACAATACATGGACAGCCTGGAAAGGGTCTGGCAACCTGGGCACCAACCTGAGGAGATGGCAGTGAGGACCATCTACAGAAGTCCAGGGTAAGAGAACAGTGCAGGGCATCAAAGGGGGAGTAGGGGCCACTGGTTTCCTCTCTGAAACCAACTGCGGTGGGGCAAGGGTGGGGTGGGCCCTGGGGAAAGAGGTCAGCCCTAACCCAGGGCCTTGCTCTTCCAACTGGGCCACTGCGCTGTGCCGAGTGAGTGGTGTGACCTGATCTAGGGCAGCCACAGTGATACTGCTGTTATCCATCATGCCCTTCAAAACTGAGGCTCTCGCTCAGCACCTGCCTGGACCTTGGCAGCCAATGACACCCAGCTGGGGCCCCTGGCCATGCCCTTCCTAGGGATAGGCAACTGATTACTGGTGACAGAGGTCCAACCCCTTACCTGATGGAGAATTGCTCCTAAGGGGCCTATGATTTCAGGAGCCAACCACGGAGCTTCATCACACCTTAGCTGACCTCCTTTCCAAGCCTGAGTCCCTTGCTGACTTTTTGCCCCTGTTACCAGGAGCACACCCCCACAACCAAAGGATATAGTTTACCAACTCCAAGGCTTCCAGGGAACCTCTGTAGCAAGACCTCACTATGTAAAGCAGGAAGTAATTGAGGAAGACACCCTACCTCAACACTGGGTATCTACCCACATGTGCACACAAATGCACATACAGGCACATAGCTACACCCACACACATACAAACATGGATATACACAGGTATGAGTATCACATGTGTGTGTGTGCATGTGCACGCGTGCATGCCTACACACACACACACACCCCAGAAACTAACACCAGAAAACTCCAACAGGCTGTGAAAGGGAAGGCAAGTACAGAAGACTGTATGAGGAAGGGGCCGTGCTGCAAGGGCCTCTAGTAAGCCCTTGTCACCATGCAGCATCTGAAGCAACCTCTTTCTCAGCACCTTCCCCCAGCACACAGGCTTCTTTGAGTGCCTTAGCCATTGGTAAGTCCCAGCAGCAGAGGGCTTGTCTAGATGGCCCCCGCCCGATGAATGGATGAATGGCGAGTGTGCTTTTAATTATTTGGGATTATGCGGGACTGACGGCTCATTGTTCAGAGACTTCATCTCCACGGGTGGTTGGAAGAACCAGCTGCATGGAAACTAGCTGTGCACAGAGGCAAGACCAAGCCTCGGAGTGTGTGGATGGGAATTCTTGCCTGGGATTTTCAGTACAGCCCAGAGGCAGGCTTTTACTTCAAAAACATGCGGGTTCTGCTGAGATCCAGTGAAGAAGGAATTGTGTACACAAGCCAGTGTTTCATTCAGGTGTGTGTCCCATGGAAGGTCGGGCCTGTGTGTGTTTGGACAGCCAGAGGTAAATTTTCTTTTCTAAATGTATTTCTTTATTGACTTACAGTGACTACAGGAGGCTGTAGGAGTGACTACAGGAAGCTGTTGACTACAGGAGGCAGTGACTACAGGAGGCTGTAGCCTACTCAGGTCAGACATAATTTTTCTTGGAGGAGATGGGAATTAGAACAGAGATCCACAGCTGGACATGTGTGGAGAGTGGGAGACTGAGGAACGTTTAGTTCTAAGTCTGAAGTCTTTGTCATTCCCTCTTCTCAAGGCTCAGGGTCCATGTGGAAGATGAGGGGCAGGATCATGAGAGTGACTGATGACTCCAAGGAAACTGTCTTCCGGACACAAGAGGCCTCACAGCGACTGTGGCAGCACGCACAGGGCTGCACAGGTTCAAGCCAGATGGAGTCCCTGAGAGGAAGAAGTGGACACAAAGTCTCACCCTTAACCAAGAAGATATTTGCAATGACACCCACTGGGAAAAGAGGGGAAAAATCAGTTTCCTTCAATGGAGTCTCCCTGGGTTACCAGCTACACTCCAGGGCAGGCCGACGCCCAGGGGTAGCTGGCCAACACAAAGAAGATTTCTTGGGTTTTTTGTTTTTTGTTTTGTTGTTGTTTTGTTTTAGGGCTTTTGCTTCATTTTTGTTTGTTTTGGTATTTTTGTCTTATTGTTTGTTTTGATCTATGGTTTTGGTTATATTTGAGAGAGACAACGAACTTGAAGCTAAGGGGTCAGGGAGGGGAGGAGGATCTAGGAGAAGTTGAAGAGGAAAAGGAATAGGAATAAGATATGTTATAGGAAAGAAACTTAGGCCGGGCATGGTAGCACATGCCTTTAATTTAGATGGTGGGAGACAAAGGCAGGAGGATCTCCAAGTTCAAGGCCAGCCTGGTTTACATAGAGGGTTCCAGGACAGGCTGCATAGAGGGACCTTGTCTCAAAATAGTAAAATAAAACAAAAGAAGGAAAAAGAAAAAAGAAAAATTTAAATATAAAGAAAAATAGCATGGTATGTGTACATGCTCATATGTGTGCACATGAGTGTGTGTGTGTGTGTGTGTACATGTGCACATGCATGTGTGTGACATCAGTGTGTGTATTTCTTCCTTGATGGCTCTCCACCTTACACATAAGGCAGAGTCTCTTACTTGAACTCAGAACCGGCTAGTCTGCTCTGGGGAATCCCTGTCCGTGGCATCCCTGCAAAAGAGAAGTCTAATACGGAAGACCATAGGAAGCGGAGGCCACACTGGAAGGAGCGGAGGCTGCCCTGGAAGGGGCTCCTGAAGCCCCCTTGTTGCCCTGTAGCATCTAATGAAACCTCTTAGTCAACTCAGTCCCTGCTGTGGCCGTGTGAGCTCCAATCTGTTGGCTTAGGTTGCAAGTGTTTTACCCACAGAATTGTCCCCTAGGCCTTAGGGTGAGTTGTCTCAGATGCAGTTGTGAGTGAGAAGCCAGCCCTCCAGTGGGTGCAGAAGGGTTTAATCACTTTCCCATTGTTTCCTAGGGCCAAATGAGTCCACTGAGCCATTTCAGGGAGCTCTAGGGGAGGGAGCACACAGGTAGGGAAGCATGCTCTCCATATGTCTGCCCAGGCCTCCTTATCTTGGTCTACTTCACACTCTGGATCCCATGCGTGACTTTCTGTAATAACAGGACCTTGTAGCTGAGGAAGGCCAGGGCAGGATTTCCCATTGATGACAGCTCTGCTCTTGAGGGGTACCAGAGCATGGAAGAAGCCATCCAGTGCCTCCTCTGCCACATTTCCTTCAGGAACCGCCCAGCTCCACGTCCACAGTACGCTGGGACCACATGGCTGGGGGAGGGTAACCATGGCAACCCTCCAGTCATCGCTAAGTGACTCTTTCACAATGTACAATCGCTCTGTTTATAGGAAGAATGCTGACCGTATACTCTGGTTTTCCAACATGTTACTCTACTAGGAAAGAATGCAGAGCCCACCAGAAGGAGCAGACACTGCAGTTTCCCCAACTGTCAGACGAGGCTTCTCCGGGCTGCCGTGGAGGAGAATGCCTGGGGTCTCCTGCCCACCATGCACTGAGGGAGGCATGGGTCATCCCAGAAGACTGCTGTTGCCCAAGAAGGGTCCCAGAGATGCCACCTGGTGTCTTCTGAGTCCCAAAGACCACACAACTGTGCCTCATTGTGGGTCTGGCATCTGTAATCAGGCCAAACCACCAAAGTGCTCAACTCATTCGTCAGAGTGAAATTTCAGCCCAGACTGGATGGTGAAGGGTGTCTGTCTCCTCCCTGGAGAGGCCACAGGCATTTGGTTGGTGCTCTGGGGAAAGGCACACACATTTGTTTCCTTGAAGTTTAAGTTTAGGAAGGGGGAAGATGAACTTCAGATGCTAAAAATAATCTGTGGGGGCTCTTCAAATGAAAAGAAATGACTTTCTGCGGGGCCAGGCTCTGAGGCGGTGTTTCCATCCCTGAGTCCCTTTGATGGCTGCAACCATCATGTCATTGATATTCCAAATGCGGCCTGTAATTTCCTGAGACCTGGAGAGGCAGCTGCTTCCGGTTTGAGCAGCACAGTTTAGAAAGATGAGTCTCAGCAGAAAGCAGTCTATAAGTATATTAAAACAAGATTTTCTCATTTTTATTTATACTCGTGTGTGCGCCTGCACGACTCTGCAGGTACAGACAGATGCCAAAAGAACTGGAACCGCGGGCAGCTGTTTGTTGCCTGAAGTGGGTAATGGGAACCAAACTGAAGACCTCTGGAGGAGCAGTCAGTGCTCTTAACCACTGGTCTACCTCTCCAGTTCTATGCTAGCACTTTAAAAATCCTTTTCTTTAATAAAGTATACTAAAACAAAACAAACCACTATCCAATTCAACAAAATGCCAGTGTGTGGAAGGAAGCTCATGAATGAGGCTGTCCAAGTGCTGATGAAGTAGGGCCTCTCTCCAGGCCCCTGGACCAGTTCCCATCAGCATCCACATCTCCTCCCATTGTCAGAACACTGCGCGCACGCGGAATTTGGTGTCTGTTTCCCCTTGTGAACAGGTTTTCCCATGTGACTCTTGTGGCTCCTTAACCCCTTGGCTCTCTGAGCCTTCCGAGGCATATGACAATAGAAAAGATTAGCCCGAGCTGGGCGGTGGTGGCGCACGCCTTTAATCCCAGCACTTGGGAGGCAGAGGCAGGAGGATTTCTGAGTTCGAGGCCAGCCTGGTCTACAAAGTGAGTTCCAGGACAGCCAAGGCAACATAGAGAAACCCTGTCTCGAAAAACCAAAAAAAAAAAAAAGAAAGAAAAGAAAAGATTAGCCCACCTTGACCAACTGAGGTCACCGGCTGGGAGGGTTTGGGGAGACAGCTTTGAGGACGTGCTGTGGGAAACAGCAGGAAGCTGAGACTGAGTCAGACAAGAGTCTATGCTGAGGGACAGAGACAAGTGGGACACATGGAGGAATCTGGTCCCTGCAACCACGGACTCCATCAAATCAGAGGTCTCTGAGGAACCACAGCGCCCCTCCTCCAACAAAGTTATACAGGGCATGCGTTCTATGCAGAAGGATGCAGAGCCCAGGATGACTCTTGGGGTGTGACAAAGGGCCACCTTTTGTTACCCTCCAGAAATGAGGGCCCCTTTGTCAGACTCAGCCCTTGTTCTTTTTAGGCTGACTCCAGTGTTAGAAACCACAGTTTCTACAAGCTGTGCTGATTACCCTGTGGCCAAGGTGGGGCCACAGGGCCTATCGACCAGCCCTCCCATCTTAATGACCAGCCAGTCTGGGATCTAAAGGTGGCTGTTCCCCTGCTCTCTTCACGCCCTGTCATCTTCAGCACAGCTTTGTAAACAGCTGGTCACAACCCCAAAGGAGATTGCACAGAAAAAAAAATTCTAGAAACAGGATTCTGAATATATAAAAATTAATTCAAAGTCATTCTCGTCAGTGTAGGTTGGTGTTGCATGCAGGGACAGTACAGCATCCCTGGCTCAGAACATACAATACGAGCGTTTTGCACTGTTCATGGTGTCATGCCGTACAACAGCAGCAAAGGCTTCCTCAAACACCTCAGCTCAAGACTATGACACATTAGAAAACTGTATAGATTCCAGTGAGATTTTAAAGCAATTACTTAAAGGTTGTGTGTGTGTGAGTGTGTATACACTTGAGGTCAGAGAACAATCTTGGCAAGTTCCTTGTCTCCTTCCTCCACGTGGGACCCAGGGAGAGAGCCCGGGTCCACAGGCAGGCGTGGAGGCTTTTGCAGGCTGAGACCTTTCCCTACCTGCAGTGTTTATCGCCAGCAATGTGCAACGCTTTCTGTTCTTATGGAAACAAGATGGAAAACAAAGATTTACCATATTTCCTGTCCCTCGCTGTGAGCTTCAATTTAGTGTATCTGTGGATTGTAATGTGTTAGAATCTTTAATCCAAAAGTTGCTGTGAATTGCTGCCTTGAGTTTCAATTTTTTTTTTTTAGATTGTTAAATGAATTTTGGCATGGGATAAGGACAGAATTGCCAACAATCTTCTAAATGGCTGTAAACACACCCCTGCTTTAAAAAAAAAACTTTAATGTTATATGAAACAGCACTACTCGGCTTTGATGGTTATAAAAGCAAAATGTCAATTAACTCTGCAAAGCACAGAAGATACTGTGTCTTATCAACTATTCAGCTACGATTTAATCTTTACACAAAAATACAAGTACACTCATCTCATTCACATGCAAATTTGCTTTTGCCTTTAATAAGTGGTAAAATTATATTAAAGCAAAGAATCGTTTGAGAATAGATATATTTATGACATTATCAGTAAATATTTTGTCTTTCCACTTATGAGATAGTATGGGAGGAAAATGGACAGGAGTGGAAAATGTTGAAACTTCCTCTCAACCAAGCCCCACTGAACACAGTGAGGGCAATTTGAAAGTGATATGTCCCCATAAGCTTATGTATTTGAACACTTGGTCCCAGTTGGTGTCACTGTTTAGGGGGATCATGGAGTTTTTCAATGTGGAGCCATGCTGAAGAAAGTCTGCTCGCTGGCTCTGGGCTGTGGCAGCTTTAAGAGTTTCTAGCCTTGCTCCATCTCCAGTTTACTCTGTTTTCTGCCTGTGGTCAGACATGTGATCTCTTAGTTTCTACTCTGGCCACTAGCTGCCATACTTTCTGGCCGATATGAACTCCCCTCTTGGAACTGTAAGTCAAAATAAAGTCTTCCTTCTACAAGTTACTTTTGACCATGATGTTTTATCACAGCAACAAAAAGTAACTGTAATGTGTCTTTATATGCAAAAGAATTAACATGGGACAGAGCCCAAGGGCTGGCCATGGGTGCCCACACCCAAAGGACCCACCCCAAACCAATGCACTGCAATCAGCCACTTCATAAACATGCAGTGAGCCAGTATAGATCCACTAAGACACCAAAAGGCAGTAGTTAAGTACATTGACAAGAAACGTGTGAGGTATGTTGCTAAGACTTTACTAAGTCGTACAAAACAAGAACAAAGAAGGTGATTCTTCACAGGAAGATATATTAAATATAAACCTGTCCTTTCCTTATCTAAATTCAACCTGCTGACTAAAATCCCACTAACATTCTTCAAAGTAGTGGATACAGGCAGAGTAGACTGCATGTGTGTGTGCGTGCATACATGCACATCTGTGTGTGTGGGGGTGTGGGGGTGTGTGTGGGGGGGGGGTGGGGGGGTGTGTGGGGGTGTGTGGGGGGGGGTGTGTGTGGGTGTGTGTGTGTGGGGTGTGTGTGGGTGTGTGTGTGTGGGGTGTGTGTGGGGGTGTGTGGGGGTGTGTGTGTGGGTGTGTGTGTGGGTGTGTGTGGGGGTGTGGGGGTGTGTGTGTGTGTGTGTGATATGGGGTGTGAGAGGGTCTGTTTTGGTGTGTGTGTTGGGGTGTGTGGGGGTGTGTGGGGGGGTGTGTGTGGGTGTGTGGGGGTGTGTGTGGGGGTGTGTGTGTGTGTGTGTGTGTGTGTGGGGGTGTGTGTGGGGGTGTGTGGGGGGGTGTGTGGGGGGGTGTGGGGGTGTGTGTGGGGGTGTGTGGGGGTGTGTGGGGGGTGTGGGGGGGTGTGGGGGTGTGTGTGGGGGTGTGTGTGGGGGGGTATGTGGGTGTGTGTGTGGGTGTGTGTGGGGGTGTGTGTGTGGGTGTGTGGGGGTGTGTGTGGGTGTGTGGGGGGTGTGTGGGGGGGTGTGGGGGTGTGTGTGGGGGTGTGTGTGGGTGTGTGTGGGGGGGGTGTGGGGGTGTGTGTGGGGGTGTGTGTGGGTGTGTGGGGGTGTGTGTGGGGGTGTGTGTGGGGGTGTGTGTGTGGGGTGTGTGTGGGGGGTGTGTGTGGGGGTGTGGGGGTGTGTGTGTGGGGGTGTGTGGGGGGGGTGTGGGGGTGTGTGTGGGGGTGTGTGGGGGTGTGTGGGGGGTGTGGGGGGGTGTGGGGGTGTGTGTGGGGGTGTGTGTGTGGGTGTGTGTGTGGGTGTGTGTGGGGGTGTGTGTGTGGGTGTGTGGGGGTGTGTGTGGGTGTGTGGGGGTGTGTGTGGGGGTGTGTGTGGGGGTGTGTGTGTGGGGGTGTGTGTGGGGGTGTGTGGGGTGTTTGCAGGCCAGAGGTGTTAGATCCCCTGGAGCTGGATTTATAGGCAGTTATGAGCCACCTAACTCAAGTGCTGGCAACTGAACTCCTCTGTAAGAGTTTATTTGCTTCTAACCACCTGCCCATCTTTCCAACCCTTTTGAAATGATTCCTGGCATAAATGAAGTCATTATTTGTGAGAAGAAATAAGTACACTCTAGGAATAATGTTACTTATTCATCTCTCTCCCTCTCCCTCTTCTCCTCTTGTCTTTTCTCATGAAGCCCAGACTGACACTGAACCCATTGTATATTCAAGAATGACAAAATCTTGATCCTCCTGCCCCAGCCTCCCCAGAGCTGGGATTACAGGTGCACACTACATGCCCAGTTTACGGGGTCTGAGAATCAGAGGCAGGACTTCGTGCATGCTGAGCAAGTACTCTACCACATGAACCACATCTCCAGACCGAACAGCTCTCTCTGCTACTTAACACAGCAGGACGCTTGCACCCTCCATGAAACTGAGCAGAGCCCATAAATATGACCCACGGGACTATGGGGTCTTCCCTGTTGATAAACTGGAAGAGGATGGCATCTTTTGTAAATCTTGCAGGACAAATGGCTTGTGATTTGGAGGGAGAAAGTTCTAGGAAGAACTGGATTCTTCCTCCTTCCTCACACCAGTACACCAGAAGATCAGGCCTTCACACAAAAAAACCACAGGAGTGTAAGGCAGAACTACATGTAGATTCATAATGCAGTCTTATAATGAAACAGAACATTCTACATGCCCCACATGACCAACTGACATGTCAGAAAAGATTTAATGCCTTGACCTCACACAACTCTGTGTGTGTGTGTGTGTGTGTGTGTGTGTGTGTGTGTGTGTGTATACATGTATATGTGTGTGCATGTATATGTAAAAGTCAGGAAGATGGACACTGAGTATCTTTCTTAATCTCTTTCTATCTGCTTGAGATGGGATCTTTTACTGAATAGAGAACTCACCAATTGTCTTAGTTAGGGTTTTACTGCTATGAACAGACACCATGACCAAGGCAAGTCTTATAAAGACAACATTTAATTAGGATTAACTGACAGGTTCAGAGTCCCAGTCCATTATCATCAAGGCAGGAATATGGCAGTGTCCAGGTAGACATGGTACAGGAGGAGCTGAGAGTTCTACATCTTCATCTGAAAGCTGCTAGCAGAGTACTGGCTCCTGTGTGGGTAGGAGGAGGGTCCTAAAGCCCACACCCACAGTGACACACTTCTTCCAACAAGGTCACACCTCCAAATAGTGCCACTCCCTGGGCCAAGCATATTCAATCTACCACATCAATTCAGGCAGGCTGGCTGGTCACAGAGCTCTAGGGATTGCCTATCTCTGAAACATCTCCAGGGATGGGGTGGGTCACAAGTGTGAGCGCTGTGCCCAGCTTTTTCTATGGGTACTGGAATCAAACTCAGGTCTTCATTTTGTGTGGCAAACTCTACACACTGAGCTATCTTTCCAGTCCTCTTAATACATGACATTTGAAGGTTACACATAGTTTGTATCTACAAAAGATGTGTGTGTGTATTATTGTTATTTTTAATTATCAACAAACACAATATAGAATAACCTAGGAATGGAGTCTCAGTAAGGAGTTGTCTAGATAAGGTTGTCTTGTGGGCAAGTCTATGTAGGATTGTCTTGATTGCATTGATGTGGGAAGATCCAGCCTACTATGGGCGGCATTGCTTCCTGGGTTTAGATCCTAGATTATATAAGAAACTAAAAGGTGGCACTGCTCTTGACTGTGGATGTGACACAGCTTGCCACCTTGACTTCCTTGCTGTGATGGACAGAAACTGCAATTGTGAGCTAAAATAAACCCTTTCAATTAGGACAGTTTCAGTCTGGGGAACCCTGTGTTACATGCATGCATGAATATATATGGACACACACACACACACACACAGAGAGAGAGAGAGAGAGAGAGAGAGAGAGAGAGAGAGAGAGAGAGAGATCCCAGCAATCCAGGTGGCTCACAAGTTCCTATAACTCCAGCTCCAGAGGCTCTATGGCTCCTGATGATATAGTTAATCATCCAGGGAAACCAAGGCAGGACTCTGAAGGCAGGCACTGATACAGAGGCCCTGGAAGAATACTGCTGACTTTGCTTGCTCCTTGGGACTTGCTCAGCCTACTTTCATACAAGACCAAGGGCCCAGGAACTACCTACAATGAGCTAGGCCCTCCCACATCAATCAAGAAAATGCCCTAAAGAAAGGTCTCTGTTGGAAGCTTCTTCTCTTCCAAAATAGTTTGTGTCCAGTTGACATAAAACTAGCCAGACTAGAAAGGAAAAAATAGTTACAACTATATGAAGAGATGAGAAGCCAACTAATTGTTTCTGGTATATTCTAGTGTCAAAATATTAACAAACCTGGGAATGTTGTGGGAAAGGTTGGGGGAGGTAGGGTGAATATGATCAAAACATGTATAAAATTCTCTAAGAACATACATACATACACACACACACACACACACACACACACACACACACACACACACACACACTTATGGTCAGCACCTATTCTGATCACCTGAGTTCAATCCCTGGGATCACATGATGAACGGGGAAAACTCTTTCTCTCTCTCTCTCTCTCTCTCTCTCTCTCTCTCTCTCTCTCTCTCTCTCTCTCTCTCTCATAAATACATGTAATAATTTTTTCATAAAGAGCATTCTATATCTGGTGTTGGTGATGGTGTGAGAGACACCACCAACACCATGGCAGGCTGGTGTTCTCCTTGGAGGGCAGATCTGAGCAGATGATGGACATTTAAGGCACACAGATGTCCTACCTCACACCAAGGACCCATATGGTGAATCCTCTGTACCCTTGGGAGGACATCTGTGCACCATTGCTTGTGAAGCAATGTGTGTTGCTCGGGTGCTCATGGTGCTGACAAAAGGTTTGTATGCCCCATAATCTCTGAGGGGCATCAGTTCACACCCTCACAGCTCCCAGAGTGGCACCGAGAGGTTAGGCAACTGCCAGAGGGCACACAGCAGGAAGTAGCAGAGTACACCTTTCAGGGTGAGCAGGGGCCATGCAATATAGAGTAGGCAGATGGGGTACCATTGCCACTGGATGGGCATCCAGTACCAAACCCAGAGCCAGCTATGGACTGGACTTCCATATGTGCCTGTCCTCTGCCAGACCGAATATGACTTTTCATCAAGACTGCTCCTAGGCTGTGGCTTGAAACAGGCTACCGGTAGGCAGCACCACATCCTCCAGCTCCAGTCCCCACCGGCGTCCTTCCAGAAGAGCTCCAGCAGGTGGGTGGAGGTTCAGGCACTTTCCCTCTTGCTGAAACCAGGCGTCCATACAGACTTCACCCAGCCGTGAGGTGCTGAGTCCTGGCCCCAGAACAGTGGCTGCGCCTCCTCCTCTCCAGCAGTACAGAGGTTGTATGAGGTCACAGCCTATAAAGTCACAGTCCCAGCCCTACAGCTGCAAACAGGACGTAAGAGACACTTCATACATCCTCCCAGGAAGGCTCCGGGTCCCTATCTGAGAATCTCAGGCATCCTTGGACCCACCAGGAGTATAGAGGGGTCCCTAGGGCCCTCTCTGGAGGTCCAAGTGATAGCGGTCTAACCTAGAGGCCTCACTCTGCAGACACCCAGGTTCTCCACACTGTGAAAGCAGAGACTCTGTACAGGAATCTCCTTCTGAGGAGATATTCATCCATTTCTGGAATGAGAGAAAGAAAGACAGAGACAGAGAGACTCAGAGAGAGTGAGAGCGCATGCATAGGCATATAAGTATATGCACGCTTGCTGGTACATGTGTGTATGTGTGTGCACTCATGTGTGTGTGTATGTGCATACGTGTGTGTGCGTGTGTGTTTGCGTTTGCTTGTGCACATGCATTTGTGCATGTGTGTATGTGTGTGCCCTCATGTGTTCATGTGAGTGTGTGTGTTGTGTATGCGTGTTGTGTGTGTGTGTGGTATATGAATGCATATGTATGCACTGTGTGGGGTGTGTGTGTGCTTGTATGTGTAAGTGTGTGTGAGAGAGAGAGAATGCATGTGAGTGTGTGTGTGTGTGTGTGTGTGTGTAATGTGTGTCTAGAAAATGGAAGCAGCCTGACATCTACGTCTCTACCAATAAGGAAATAAGAGTCTACAGCCACACTGGCACAGTCAAGAGCTTGACATCTACAGGAAATATTTCTGGTCCTTTCTGGGTAGGAATCCAGGGGAGTCCAGAAGACAAGCTAGCCAGAGTCTCACCTCACAGGATGCTGGTAAGCTGATGGCATGTTCTCTGCTTCTGCTCCTAGCAGTCCTTCACTGAGGTGGGGGTGGGGGAGATTTCAGTTCATAGGGAAGCAGACATCTACAGAGGACCTTATTGCAACCCAGTCTGTCTCTACCCTGGCACCCCTCTGAGGCTCTGGTACCACTGTGTTCAGTTGACAGTGCCACTGGACCACCTTCGGAGCTTCTTGACCTCTCTGATCCTTGGTTTGCCTTTCTGTAAACATCGGAGAAGCATTCCACAAATGGTTGCATGCTCTGAAGCAAACAAGACCAAGATCGAATGTTTATCCCTCTGTTGAGGCTGATCCAGGAGATGCTATTACAGAAGGGTATACTTAGTTCATTCACGCTCTGCAGCTGGCATGTCAGAGTGGCTCCCAGTCCTACGCTCCTCATGTCTGTCCAAAGCAACCGGCCTTTTAGAGGTCATCTCCTAAATGGAGGTCACATGACTTGGGCCTGTCCTTCTGCCTGCTTGACCAAGGCCTGCAGGATTCATTTGGGCTGAAGTCCAACTTTCCTCTGGACCCTCTGGCTTCTTTAAAAGTTTACACCCAAGAACAGCTGCCTCATAAGGGCGTTTTTCATTAGTTTCCTGGAAGATGGTATTCTAATTTCCACACGTTTGGGCCTCGGGAGCTCCAGCAGCACTCTTGTACTTATGGTTTCCCACACTCTCTGATTAATCACCTCCAGCCTGACATTGTAGCACAAGAAGATATGGAGCATGCAGGTGGAAGTGTTGCTTTCTCTGCTGGAATGCCCATCCAAACTCTAACAGTCCCAAGTCTTAGGAGGATAGCTGACCTACAAAGAAACGACAGCAAGGGCCCTGAAAGGGAGCACGTCAGGGGTCTTTCTAGAAGTAATATGTACATTGCAGGGGAGACTGCTTCAGCCTGTGAGCCTGAGGAGGGAGAATCTTGAACACACTGTGTAACTCCTTGTGTTTGAGACTTTGTGTTTTCCTCCAGTGTCCTCAAGACCTCTTATAAATGACTGGAGAGTCTGGTCACTCTCAGGGTGTGGATGAGGCGTGGAGAGGATGAAGTCATGGGGCCTGGGTTGCCGGGCTGCTGGACACAAAGCCAGCTGTCCTGGGCAGCCCCCACCTGGTCGGATCATGGTCACCGAGCCTGGTGCTGGTGAGGGGGAGGGCCATAGGCTGGCCTTCACCCTAAGACATGTGCTCAAGGGCAGGTGTCCATTCACCACAGCAGTGTGGGAGCCAGACTGTGCCTCTACAGGTCATGGTCCATGTAAGACTTATGGACCCTGAGATAACCCTCCCACTACCAAGCACATGGCCTCAGGAATGTCCTTTCTCCTTTCTGCCTCAGCTTCCTCATCTGTGAAACGGATTTCATAAAACTGTTTACTATAGAATCGTCATATGACCCACCACGAGCTCAGACTTGCCCATGAGTGTTAAAGCAGCAGCAGGACACAGGTTCTCCAGAAGCAGAGGGTCAGTTAAGAAAATACTCCAGGAGAGAGACAGGGGAGGGGTGGGGTTGGCTCTGCAGGAGCCAGAAAGACCCACTGACTTCATAGACAAGGAATTCCAGACCCTGAGGCCTCTGCAGCCTGCTGGGTTGCCTGCCTAAACTAGATGTCTCTGCAGAAGGGGTACAAGGCAATCCCCTAGCTCAGGCACAAAACCCTCTCTTAAAAGCAGGAGGAAGGAATGGCTCCCACAGTAGGTCTGCACGGCCTCCTGCTACCACTGCCTTCTGCACAGAGTGGGCCAACTTCTGTGCAGCTCTCAGGATGGCCTTTGGACTTCATTCCAAGAAGGCTCAGAACAGTGTGTATGCTGGCCCCACCCAGGCCAGCCTCAGCCACATCCCTAGACTACCCAGATGAGGGGCTGAGCCCTAATTTTGGATCTCTGAACCTGTTCCCCGGGCCAGTTCCCCCAGCATCCAGCCAACTGGCCTTGCCTGGCCTTGCTTGTTGCTTTCAGAGGTTCCAGACTTGTATGGTTCATCTGTCATTTATTTTGGGTTTCTTTTAGTAGAAAGTCTTCTTATTAATGAAGATAAATAGTGAATAGCAGGAGCTGAGATAACTCAGAGATTGAGAGCACTTGCTGCTCTTGCAGAAGACCTAGGTTCAATTCCCAGAATCCCTGGGGGAACTCACAATCATTGTAATTCCAGTATCAGGGAGTCCAATGCCCTCTTCTAGCCTTTGTGGACACTGTACACACTTGGTACACATACATACACACCATCAAACACCCTTATCCATAAAATAAAAATAAACAAACCTTTAAAATGATAGAGAGAAGCATCACTGTCTTCTGGAACTTTCTTAAAATGTTTTATGTCCTGTATGTTCAGTTCCACAGAGAGGGCCATGTGGGGTTATGTACAGTGTGCACAAGGCCTGCCTGTGAAGCTTAGCCCAACCCAGTGTCTGTCTGTGTAATAGCTGGTGTGCACGAGATGCCTCCATGTGTACAGCACCAGACCAGGGGGAAATGTTTAGACTCAGCACCCCTCAGGCTTCTGACGGTGGATGGAGAGGAGGGTGGCAGGGGGAGACAGCGGTGGTTAACTGTGTGTGCAGGGCTGAGGAGCAGCTCTGTGCAGAAAGTCTGACTGCTGTGCATCAGGCCTTGGGTTCCTTCCTCGGCACCAAAAAAGAGGAGAGGGTTGGGGAGATGCCCAGAGGCTAAGAATGTGCACTATCCTTAGGAAGGACTTGAATTCGATTCCTAGCACCCAGGCTATCAGGCATCTCATAACTGTCTGCAAGTCAGATGCAACGCCTCTGCCCTCTTCAGTTACCCATGCTTACACTCACACACACACACCTCTACAGAAACACATAATACATACATACATACACACACACACATACACACACACACATACACACATACATACATACAATTTTTAAACAAAGTCTTTTTAAAGGGGAAGAGAGGTAAAGAGCATGCAGTTCCTTACCCGACGCATCTGCAGAGTACTACAGACAAGGAGTAAACAACTCCATGTGACCAGTGTCCACAGAGCAGTTCTCAGCAGCCGAAAGGGGAGACCATTCTCGGTGTCTTCCCCAGCTGAGAGGCTAAGTAGACAATAGTGCTTGCTCTTGGGAAACACAGCTCAGTCAGGGAAGAAGAGAGTCCAACTGGAGTGCCACACATGGGCCGAAGGCAGACACAAAAGGCCACTACTGTTCGATGCCGTTTTCATGAAAAGTTCAAAGCAGGAAGATGGAGAGACAGAGAACAGATCAGTGTCTGAAAAGAACTGGACTGACCCTAGAATGCCGCACTGCTAGCTGAGGTCAAAGCCCACCATTGTCCCGATAGCCTTCTAGGCTTGGCACAAAATGGAGGACTCCCTTTACTAGCAGGGCTTCTCCTCTGACCTTGTCTTGGGAGTTGAAAACCCCCATAACCTCTGCCTTTGAGATGTCACATAGCCTCGGTTAGATTACAGGCTCAGCTTCTGTTCTCCAGCAAGAACCTGGTCATCAAGCACCTGAGATTCCTGGAGGGCCTCCCCAAAAGGCATCTCAGTCCCTTAGCCTTCAGCCAATGATCTATGCCGACCCCGTGTATTCCTACCCCTAACCCAAAACTATATAATCCTGATTTCCCAGAGTAAAGTTGATCTGTCTCCCCAAGCTGATCCCAGAATATGTCATCATTTCCATTTGTACTCACAGGCTGTCTGAAACCCTATTCATTGACTGCTTTCTTTGTCATTGTGGGCCAGCGGCCACATGAGAAGGGACACTGGCAGGTAACAGCTGTGAGGTATTCTCAGTCCATTTCTGTGACCGTGATTAAAACATCCTAACAAAAGTCAGCTTAGAAGAGAAAGGGTTTATAACCCTGGGTTACAGGCCATCATATCAGGGAAGACAAGGCAGAAACCTGTGACAGCTCGTCACATCTACAGGCGACAGCAGAGAGAGAAATAAATGTATGTGTCACTATTGCTCAGCTCACCGTCTCTACTATTTTTAAACATTTTTAGAATTTTTTTTAAATTATGTGTATATGTGGCGGTGGAGATTGTGCATGTGAGTGGCCCTCAGAGGCCAGAAGAGAGCATCAGATCTCCTGGAACTAGAGTTACAAGTCGTTGTGGGCACCTGACCTGGGTTCTGGGAATCACACTCTGGTCCTCTGCAAATGGTATGAGTTCTTAAACACCGAGCCACTCTCCAGTCCCATCACCTTCCACTCTTATCCGATACAGGATCCACTGCCTAGGCATCGTGCCCCCACAGTGATCTTTCCAGATCAATTAACATAGTCAAGACAAACTGCCCCCACCCACCTCCAGGCATGTCCACTTGCCAACCTAGACAGTCTCTCATAGAGACTCTTTCCCCAGGTAATTGTGGCATGCTGACAATTAGAATTAACAGACACAGGGTTGAGGGGTAGGGTTACTTGACTGATGAAAATGTTTGGAAATCAGAGAGTGGCAGGGACTGCAGAGAACTGGGAATATGCTCAGTGTCCTGGGAATGTTTCATTTGTTTGTTTGAACAGGTTTCTCTGTGAATCCAAGGCTAGCTTGGAATGTTCTATGTAGCTGAGGCTTACTTCAAACTTGTAGTCCTTCTGCCTCAACCTTCCTAGTGCTGGCATTGCAAGTGTGCGCCACCCTGCCCAGCTTCCAGGATTGCTTACTTTAAAATGGTTAACTGTGCTATGTGAGGATTACCACGAGTTAGAGAGTGGGGAAGAGAGGAAGAAGGGGAGGGAAAGAGAAGACAGCAGAGAGACGAGGAAGAGAGGGAGGAAAGAGGAAGTATGAGGGAGAGAGGGAGGGAAGAAGGGAGGGAGGAGGGAGGGAAGAAGGGAGGGAAGGAGAGGAAGAGGGAGAAAGAGAGGGAGAGAGGAGAGAGAGAGAGAGAGAGAGAGAGAGAGAGAGAGACCGAGCAGAGGACCCGTGATCTATAAAGATATTTTAACAGTCTTGATCACCAGGGTTAAGAGAAAGAGAAGCACTCAGAAGAAAGTACGACATGACATGGGTGAGTGATCCTCAGAGAAGAGTTAGAGAGTAAGGTAGACCCGAGTGTGTGTGAATGCACCCCAAATGAGAGTGTGAGTGCTCCCCAAGTGAGAGTGTTCTCCTGATCTGGTCATAAATACTTTCTGGTGGCTCTCAAGGTTTCATCTCAAAGGATAGCTTTGAAAACCTTCCTTCTTCCCTGTCTCTTTTGATAGGTAACATTATAGGGGGACTTTGGAGATGACTTAGATGGAATTACAATCCGATAAAGTAAATCCAGAAGCCAGTAGTGATTTAGGATGTGTCCTTTGCCTGTAGATAGGTTTTTCTTGTGAGTTCCTAGAAATTTGAAAGTTAATGGATGGAAAAGGAGAAATTCTCTTAGCAGTTGTTTTCTGTTCTGGAATTACTGTGTCTCTGCTGGTGGGGCTTTCATCCAGATTCGGTGAGGTGGTTACTGCCATTCTTATATCCTGCAAGTTTTCCCTATCTTTCTGCCTCTCTTCAGAGAGGGACACTGAGAGTAGTGGGGAGAGGCTGCTGTTCTTACCTTTTGAAAGAACAGTAAGAATGAAGCAGCCTAACCAGCTACCCCTCTATGTGTCCACCCCTGACCCTTGTTCTCCTGAAGACCACACTTATCATGTATCTATGTAACAGACATCATGATGGCCCCCAGAGATGGCCTAACTCTAGAAGCTCATGGGCATGTCACATTTTGCAACAAAGGAAATCCTGAGGATGTGTATTTGTGAGCTCTAAATTAGCCTGCTATGTTTGTTTGTTTGTTTGTTTGTTCATTTGTTTTGAGACATAGTCGAATTACATATCTCTGGTTGCCCTCGAACTATGTAGACCAGGCTGGCCTCAAACTCACAGAAGTCAGCCTGCCTATGTTCCCAAGTGTTGGTACTAAAGAGGACCACCACTAAGATAGATTTAACCTGTTACTTTTTAATCCAACCTAGTACAAGTTCTTAGGACACGAGCAGAATGTAGCCAAATTCTTTGCCAGAAAGTATCAAGCATAGTCCAGTCATCAGTTCTTGGTAGACTCCTTGTTCACCCCTGAAACCTCGCAGGCAGGACCTCCACTGTCCACATTTCTCTTGGCATCCTGATCTTCTAAGATCCCACCCAAATGACCCACTGCCTCTGCTGTGGCAGCCTGCAGCTTCAAACTTTTCCCATTGTCCCCACAGACCAAGTCCAACAACCTGAGAACAACATGGCCAGGTTTATCAGAGCCAAGACCCCACTCCTGGGTACCAGTTTTCTGGATAAGTTGCTTTTCCTGTTGCTGTAATAGAATAACTGACACAAAGAGCTTAAGGCTCATAATTCAAGACTACAGCTCATCATGTTGGGCAAGGCCTGGCAGCAGGGTCTTGAGGATTGTGTCCACAGTCAGCAAGTAGAGAGAGATGAATACTGTTGCTCTACTCATGGTTGGGGAGTCTTCTCTCCTCAATCAACCTAATGTAGAAGCTCTCCCCCACACATGCCCACCTCGACAACCAGGATCAACCCACACTGAAATGGAAACTTCTGATTTCTTTGGAAAGTCAGCTGTGTTGGATGGTGTTTTGCTGGGGCAAATACATGAAGGAACATTTCACTGAAGCAAACACACATGAAAGGATGCATGATGAAGGATTCTTCACTAATGACACCTTACATTGTGTAGCTGAGCTCCATTTGTCATGACTCTATAGAGAGAAAGACACCAAAAACTTCTGGTGGTGTTCTGGTGGCTTCTTGCTGCTTCTGCGGACTCTAGTCTATTGGCAGAAAGATGTAGCTGATATAGACTCAGATGGAGTTTTGCTAAGACAGATTCACATGCTGAGGCAAGGTACACAGTGAGGCAAGATCCATGGAGGACTCGAGATGTTCGAGAGGCGTATAAATAGGATTCGATGGACAGTGATGCAGGCTTGCTTACAAAGGCAACTCTGTGATGTTTCTTGGTATCGAGTCTTCACTGATCTTCACTTCACTGGAGAGAGGCACAGCAGATAACTGCTCCTGGTGTCCCTACTGGTCCTGGTCGCTCCTTCAGACTCATGCTGATTCTGCTAGGTAGTTCCACCAATGCTGATTCATGTTTGCTATCCCAGCACTACTGAACTGGACTGCTGATATATTCATGAAGTGTTTGTGAGTGGATCGAGCTGCCACTGCTGAATCCTATAAACTGAACTGCTGATTTCCTGACAACACTGATGGGATTTGTTCCAAAGAACAGGTCCACTTCCCCCGTATTCTAATAACCTTTCTTTTCCACTACCTCTGATGGGCTAGAAGGGAGGTTAAAGCATTTAAGAACCCTTATTAAGAATAGGGCCTGAAAAAAATCTAAGCTTACACCTCACAACACTACATGGCTGTAGTATGAATATGTGTGGAGCTAGCACATAGTGAGACTCCATCCACATTGTCAGCTGGAGTATGAGTGTGTGTGGGGCTAGCACATAGTGAGACCCCATCCACATTGTCAGCTGGAGTATGAGTGTGTGTGGGGCTAGCACATAGTGAGACCCCATCCACATTGTCAGCTGGAGTATGAGTGTGTGTGGGGCTAGCACATAGTGAGACCCCATCCACATTGTCAGCTGGAGTATGAGTGTGTGTGGGGCTAGCACATAGTGAGACCCCATCCACATTGTCAGCTGGAGTATGAGTGTGTGTGGGGCTAGCACATAGTGAGACCCCATCCACATTGTCAGCTGGAGTATGAGTTGTGTGTCGCTAGCACATAGTGAGACCCCATCCACATTGTCAGCTGTAGTATGAGTGTGTGTGGAGCTAGCACATAGTGAGACCCCATCCACATTGTCAGCTGGAGTATGAGTGTGTGTGGGGCTAGCACCTAGTGAGACCCCATCCACATTGTCAGCTGGAGTATGAGTGTGTGTGGGGCTAGCACATAGTGAGACCCCATCCACATTGTCAGCTGGAGTATGAGTGTGTGTGGGGCTAGCACATAGTGAGACCCCATCCACATTGTCAGCTGGAGTATGAGTGTGTGTGGGGCTAGCACATAGTGAGACCCCATCCACATTGTCAGCTGGATTATGAGTGTGTGTGGGGCTAGCACATAGTGAGACCCCATCCACATTGTCAGCTGGAGTATGAAGTGTGTGTGGGGCTAGCACATAGTGAGACCCCATCCACATTGTCAGCTGGAGTATGAGTGTGTGTGGGGCTAGCACATAGTGAGACCCCATCCACATTGTCAGCTGGATTATGAGTGTGTGTGGGGCTAGCACATAGTGAGACCCCATCCACATTGTCAGCTGGAGTATGAAGTGTGTGTGGGGCTAGCACCTAGTGAGACCCCATCCACATTGTCAGCTGGAGTATGAATATGTGTGGGGCTAGCACCTAGTGAGACCCCATCCACATTGTCAGCTGGAGTATGAATATGTGTGGGGCTAGCACATAGTGAGACCCCATCCACATTGTCAGCTGGAGTATGAATATGTGTGGGGCTAGCACCTAGTGAGACCCCATCCACATTGTCAGCTGGAGTATGAATATGTGTGGGGCTAGCACATAGTGAGACCCCATCCACATTGTCAGCTGGAGTATGAGTGTGTGTGGGGCTAGCACATAGTAAGACCCCATCCACATTGTCAGTAAGAGGCTGCTGAGATTTTCTCTTCTTTTAGATGCTACAGTGGACTCAAGCAAACCTTTGGACTTTGTACCATCGAAGGGCTTCAGACACTGCCCGTCTCTCCTGTTTGCTGTGACAGGGACTGAACCTAGGGTGTCAGGTGTGCTAAGTAAACCCCTTCCATTGTCGTATACCACCAGCCTCCTCTTGCTTTGTATTTGGAGATAGGGTCTCACTAAATTTCCAGCTGGACCCTTGAACTTGGGTTTCTCCTGCCTCAATTTCCCCGGGGCTGGGGTGACAAGTCTGTAATCTCAGACCTGGCTTCTCTCCTCTCTTTATTCCCTACTGTAGTTTTTAGTTTCTCTGACTTCGGAGTGGTTATTTTGCTATTTCTTAAAAAAAAAAAAATCCCTAAACAAAACAAAACAAAAAAAAACGTTTTATTACTGTGGTAAAAAATACATATAACAAAATTTGCCCTCCTAACCACTTCAGAGTGTGTGACTCTGGGGTGTTTAACACCCTGAGTGTGTGTGTGACTATCAGGACCATCTACTCCACTGCCACGGTCAGCAGAACTTACTTCCTGTGAGCTACCCCTGGTCCCCAGGGGGTGACGCAGATGGATACCTGAGTTTAAATGATCCAATCTAAATCCAGACGATTGAATCCGAGCTGTCTCAGATGTTCAGCACTCCTGCACACACCGGGAGCACCGAGGTCCCTTGGCAGGCTCAGCGCAGCCATCTCACTCCATCTTGGCAGTCAAGCATCTCTTTCCATAGACGCTTCGAACCTTCTAGGCTCCTATTCTCAGGGTCCCCTGTGTCAGTCACAAGTATGGATCCTTGTTTCTCTGGGTTTCCCATGAAAGTGTTGTTCCCCTATCTGTATAGACTAGCTCTATGTGACATGAATAGTGAGTTTCAGAAGAGCCAGCCAGGGCTGTGTGCCAGAGTCGTGGAAGGGCTCCCGGGATCACCGTGACCCGCAGGATGTTGCAGACTGGGAGTAGCCAGAGGGGACATTTATGGAGCTATCTTGAGGGCAGCAGCTCTGCCCTTTGCCCTCTACTCCCAAGCAGCCTCCTGTCTCCTCTACTCTTACCTTCCTGGTGCTGTCTCTGCCAGAAGCTGAGTGGAAACATCTGAACAGCTCTGGCTGCCTCTTCAGGCTGAGATTCAAACACGACAATTCCATCCCTGACCCAGATCCAGGTTGCCGTTTGTCTGTGTGTCTTGGGCTGCTGTTCCTGGCAGCCCTGTGGCAAGAGGCCCTGGATAAAAGGCAGATCACTCAGGCTCATTCCAGCAGCCTGCAGGAACTCAAGGTAGCTCTTGAGGAGGAGGGAGGGAAGCAGCAGGAGGAAAACAGACCAGGCCCCACCCCTCACCACCCCTGCACCCCATCACCCCTGGACCCACTATTGATGCTCTCTTTTAGTTGTGAACAGTTATCACACCAGGCCAAGAGGAGGCATCACCTACTGCCACCTTTGCCTGAGCCACTTAGAGTTTGGGGCCTTCATGGAGGAGGGAAGCGTCTCACAGATCAGTGCTGAGGTGCAGGGCACTGGTACCCAGCATCTCAGCACAATTGTGGCAAGGTGACTCCAGGTTTCAATCCTCTGTTGGCCCCAGACTCAGTGTCAGGACTACCCTGGCTCCTTTCTGGGGTCATATGAAGAAGACATGCCTGCATGACATTTTAGGGACTTCCCTGTGGCCCAACAGCCTGAGAAAACCTCTTCTGTCAGCTGATGACTTAACAACTCCATGACAGTCATCCATGCCCAGACGTGGCTCTTCAACCTACACCACCCGTCTGCCCTAGAAGCAGGCTAGATTTGAACACAGAACAGCCTTGGAGCTGACATTCAGGAGATGAAGGAACAGGGAAAAGATGCTAGGATACCATCCACCCTTTACACATGATGAGCCTCAGGAAAGTCACAGCTGCAGGGAAAGGGAGAGAGAGCAGCCGCCACAGAAAGCTCAGCCAATAAACGCAAAAGACATCCTGTCCCACCAGAAACCATGTTCAAGCAACTTGGGACTTTCAAGCGGAGGCTGTGCATCACCAATGTGAGATGGGAGGGGGGCTGGGGGTGCAATTATAAAGGGAATTGGAACTTTCTTAGAAGAGGAGGAAGAAACAGAATGGGGAAAGAAAAAGAGGAAGAGGAGTGGGGAGGAAGGAGGAGCACACAGAATGCCAAAGGGAGGACTGGGTAAGAGAAGGAGGGGAGGTGGAGGCACACAGACATCATGAACCTCTAGGCAGAGGCCCAGTATGACTGTGCAGCTAAAGTTGTCAAGAATGTGGTCATATGCACTCGGGATAGACAGGTAAGGAAGGCCTATCAGAAGGAGTTGGCAACATCAAATTAGTTCTTGAGATGGATTGAATATGCTTGGTCCAGGGAATGGCACTATTAGGAGGTGTGGTCTTGTTGGAGTAGGCCTGGGCCTTGTTGGAGAAAGTGTGTCATTGTGTGCATGGACTCTAAGACCCTCATCCTAGCTCCCTGGAAGTCAGTCTTCTCCTATTTGTCTTTGGAACAAGATGTAGAACTCTTAGCTCTTCCTACATCATGCCTGCCTGGATGCTGCCATGCTCCTGCCTTGATGATAAAGAACTGAACCTCTGAACCTGTAAGCCAGCCCCAATTAAATGTTGTCCTTATAAGAGTTGCCTTGGTCATGGTGTCTGTTCACAGCAGTAAAACCCTAACTAAGACAGTCCTCCGGGTTTGGATCTGAAGGGGAGGAGGAGGCCACCTCTAGATGCTGAGCACAGCTATGTGCAAAAGGTCCATTGCAGGAGCTGAGTTTCCTCTGCCCAGATGCCACCTTCCTGGCAGCTAACCACTACATGAAGGAAGTCCTAAGAAGCACTTGTGTCATCTGTTGAATCTTGGCCACTGCCACATAGGAGAGCCAGGCACTGGGATTTTGATTTGGGGTGTTTGGTTTTTGAAAGCTTTCTTCATAGAAAGATGGGCTCGGAGCTGGTGGCTCAGTACTGCCACCTTAGCTACTTAGGCAGCTGAGACAGAGGATTACTAGCTCGGGGGCATCCTGGGCTACAGGAGTCAGGTCAGCCTGGCTACTAGCCTGGACAAGATTTATCTCAAAATTAAAAAAATAAAATGGAAAAAAGAGGGCTGGAGGAGCACAGTTCAGTGGTAAAGTGTATATTTAACATGGGCAAGAACCCAGGTTCAGTTCCAGTACCTCAAATAAATAAAAAATAAAATTAAATAAGTAAAAGGAGGAAAGAGTGAAGAGAAAGCTTAGGAAGGGAGGAAGAAGGGAAAGGAGACCCAGTCTGGAGAAAATAGACTCAGGGCCTGGCTGCCTGAGCCCCAGGGATCTACAGCGTCAGCTGGGCCTGTCCAAGTGTTCAGCTCCCAGAAGCTCAGACCCAGAACTTGGGAGCCCTCCACAGGCAGGACCAGCAGAAGTAAAATGTTAATAAAAGAGAGTTTTGAGAAAAAAAGAAAACATTTGGGGCAATACCAAGCTATATTAGCCATGTTGCCACTTGTTTTATGGTTTAGCTCTGTTTTTATTTGGAATTACATAAGTGTGGGAGGCTCTTGTTCTGCCCCCCCCCCCGCAATATCTTTCAGGCCTGTGGGCCAAAGGCACCAAGCAGAGCAGATTCAACACGTCCTGAACACATTCTGTGCACACACATGGTTCCATTCCCTGTCATCCAAAAGAAAAGACAGATGCAACCTGGCCCTGACTTTGGGCAGAGATCCCCACACTCCACACACCCTAATACAGGTCTGGGTCATGCCACAGATATTGAGGCCCAGGCCCAGGTCACCCCGTGCTGCAGATGCTGAGGCACAGTTCTGAGAGCCATGTACTTCTCAGCCCAATCTTGGCCTCATTGAATCAACATGGCCTCAGATGTGGAGAAACCAGAATCAAGAGGAAGGGACAAGGTAAGGAAGGGACCTCAAAGACCACCAAATGCCATTCCCTTCCTAAGGCAGACAGCCTCTGTGTCTCACATTCCTGTTAGATGCACAGACTGTCCAAGGGGGAGGCGTTCATGTGGAGACCCCCTGGGGTGTGGGCATCTTTGCATGTGGCCCCAGACAGTGTATTAGTCACCTGCCACAGACGCTACAATAAAACACCATGATCTGGGCAACTTATAGAAGGAAGGGTTTATTTGGGCATATGGTACCAGAGAGAGAGAGAGTCCATCGTGGTAGGGAGCATGGCAGCAGGCGACTGGAACAGGAAGCTCAGAGATCACATCTTCGATCACAAACACAACACAGAGAGAATAATCCGTGAGGTGAAGTTATGACATCTCAAACCCTGTCCCCATGACTCACTTCCACCAGCAAGGCTGTACCTCCTAAACCTCCACAAACAGTGCCATCATCTGGACACTAAATGGACAAGCCTATGGGGAACACTTCTCATTCAAACCATCACACCTAAGCTTCCAGAGGTCTGGAAAAGTCACCTGAGGTCACAATCGGAGCTCTATCAAGCAGAGTATCTCACACCAGGCAGCACATCCATGGACCAGGAGAGAGGTCACCCAAATCAAGAAGATTCAAACAATGAAAGGCACAGTCTATCCATTTCAGGGAAAATAAAGCAAGGGTATTTATTATTAATAAGTAAAGTGCAAAGAAGACACTTTGGACACAGCCAGGCAGATCAGGGAGCTAGGACGCATTCACGGTGTAGAACATAGGGGCGATATTCAGAGCTCATATCAAGAGTCAGGCGGCTAAGCTAAGCCACAACTGTAATGAATCCACACCGCTGTCAGCCAGAGTCCCACACTGAAGGGAATATAGGAGCGTGTGCCCCTCAAACTCTGCTAAGGAGAAAATCATATCTGTGAATGAAGAGGTCATGGAACCTAGCATACAAAGATGTGGTTTACTGTGTTACTTATAGAGAAAAAATTCAAAGTACACAAACATTCAACAGGAGAGAATGGCTAGTCTACAACTATCTGCCATAGACTGGAATGAGATGGGAGCTGTCTACATCACCTGTGGGCGGGGCTTCCTGATAAGACAATGTGAGCTGAGTGACAGGTAGTGGTGTGTCCAGAAGCTTTAACAAACAAGCTGTGACACCCACAGAAACAAGCCAGAGGGTGACATCTCCCCACCAGAGTTATCCAGTCTACACCAAGGTACATTCTTCGGAGTACCTGTAGGAGTCTAGATGCACCAGAGAGAAACCACATAGCTGTTTGCTACCAACCAGGGAAGAGGTGGCTGGTGCTGTGTGACTGTTTGGGAGAGGGAGGCTGTCTTAGTCAGGGTTTCTATTCCTGCACAAATATTATGACAAAGAAGCAAGTTGGGGAGGAAAGGGTTTATTCAGCTTACACATTCACACTACTGTTCATCACCAAAGGAAGTCAGGACTGGAACTCAAGCAGGTCAGAAGCAGGAGCTGATGCAGAGGCCATGGAGGGATGCTTCTTACTGGCTTGCTTCCTCTGGTTTGTTCAGCTGGCTTTCTTATAGAACCCAAGAATACCAGCCCAGGAATGGTACCACCCACAAGGGCCCCTCCCCCCTGGATCACTAATTGAGAAAATGCCTTATAGCTGGATCTTATGGAGGCATTTCCTCAACTGAAACTCTGTTCTCTGTGATAACTCCAGCCTGTGTCAAGTTGACACACGAAACCAGCCAGAACAGAGGAAGATTCTGGAGACACAGGACTGACTTCACCTTTATGTTCCTGCTGCTTCCTTCTGCCACACTGATCAGTGGCTCCAGCAAGATCCCCAGATGCCTGCCAGGACCCAGTGCTCACTGAAGAGACAGTGTGCCCCACAGGAGATTTCATCTTACACACTCACATCCTCCAGCATCTCTTTATAGGAGATATTGACTTGGAGAATACTTAGTCCTCAGAGCTACATGGTAGGGAAGGGATGAGGACCTGGAGTCCCTGTCTCAGCTGATCATCCTGAAACATAAAGCAAAGTCAAGAGTCAGAAAGCTCAGACCTGGTCCCAGTATCAGCTAACCATGGGTTTGGGGTTTCTGTGCCTCAGTTTCCTCATCTTTAAAGTGGATCCTTACCTTATGGGGCTACTGTGGCGATAAGATGCAATAATAGCTTATATGCGTGAGCTTCCTAAGGTCTAATATAGGCCGCCTCATAGCCCACCCCATGGTCTCTGGGGTTTGACATACATTCACCCACTTCATCCTGGCTTTTGCTATTTGTTCTTTCTGGGGCTCTGCCTTTGTGCAAGACATAGTCAGCCACAGCCTGAAACTTCCAGTTGTGTGTACCTAGTACCAGACAAATGATTTCATCCACTCCCAGCAGGCAACAGAAAGATGGCTCCGTGGCAGGAAAGGAGCTTCCTTTTGTGGCTTCTGCTTAGCAGCACCCAGAATGCATCCTGAATGCGGCAGAGCCCCTAGCATAACAAAGTGGCCACTCACCTCAGCCTCATTTTCACCTAGGACAGCAGCCAACTCTACCCTGCCACTGATCCTGCCCTCTCCCTGCACATTGCCCCAGATCCTATGACTGAGGCCCCATTCTGGTCTGAGAGACAACATTTCCACACAGGCCAGAGCAGCCAGGTCCCCCTCCTCATTAGCTGAGGGCTCCCAGTTGAGCTGTCACTGGTGGCCAGACGCCAACTCCCCCCAGGCCTGAGTTGCGATGACATCATCCTGGCCTGTGAGGCAGTTAAGTAGAAGCAGATGTCAGCCTCTGTCCTGGGCCAGGGCACCCTAGGAAACTTTTGCGAACAGTCAGTCCATCATGATCACCCACCATCCACAGAGTAGACCCAAGGTGATCAAAGGTATCAGGACAGCAGACCCCAACATGGAGCCTAGAGCCTGCTAGATCCTAGGAAACTCCTAATGAAAGGCTGTCCTGGAAGATGCTTACCTGAAAGTTTATGTCCACTTAGAACTCAGAATGGGGCCCTGTTTTGAACGAGGCTTTGCAGATGTGACAGTGAAGGGCTGGACCTGATAAGCCCTGGACCCAAGGACAAATCTTGCTAGGAGGAGGGGAAGACCAGAGGCTTTGAAGTCAGGAGAAGATGGAATTTGGAGTGATGATCTACAAGCCAGGCAGGCCTGGGAACCCAGAAAGTGGGAGGGGCAAGACAGGAGTCCCCTCCCCATCTGTGAAGAGTTGGGGGGGTGAGAAGGGGAGCATGGCAGGGGTGGGGCACTTGATGCTAGATCTCTCCAAAGCTTGAAGAAAACTCTCTCTGTGTTAAGCCTCTGATTCACTGTCTTCTGTCACAGCAACCCTGGGCAGCTCACACTGTAAGCTGAAGGTACATGTCATGACCCTTCAGTGGATCCTCAAAGGTCCTAGCCATAGGTGCTGGTGGGATGGCTCAGTGGGTAAAGGTACCTGCTGCTAAACATGAAGTCCTGAGTTTAATCCCTGGGACCCACACAGTGGAAAGAGATAACCAGCTTCAGCAAGGTAATCCTGACTTCTACACTCATACAGAGGCATCCATGCATGTGTGCATATGCACCTGTGTGCGCACACACAGTTATTTACAGATAGATAGATAGATAGATAGATAGATAGATAGATAGATAGATAGATAGATAGATAGATGCATACATACATACATACATAGACAGACAGATAAATGTTTAAAACTAAAATGACTAGCACCAAGTCACAACTGAGCATAATCTTATAAGACAGGAAATTTCATAAAATGTAAAAATATTTAAGTACTGAAGAAAAAAGAAACATAGACCTGCTAAGTAGCAAATAAACTGTGGTAGATATGCACCCTGATGTCTAAGTAGTTGATTAAAGAGTAAACGCAGTCTGACAGACTTGAGGCAGGAGAGACTCAAACATCATTTTTTTACAG
Source organism: Tokudaia tokunoshimensis (assembly GCA_036184795.1). NCBI lineage: Eukaryota > Metazoa > Chordata > Mammalia > Rodentia > Muridae > Tokudaia > Tokudaia tokunoshimensis. The sequence continues at coordinate 1,270,606 of BTHU01000004.1, read as the reverse complement.
GAAGCACCCAAAACAGAAGAGTCTGTAGACTGGAAGTAGAAACTACAGACGCTGGGTGCCAGGTGCTGGGCCACATGCCTAGACTTCCAGCATTTGGGAAGCTGTTTGATTACTTTATTGTTGCTGTGATAAGATATCCTGACAGAGGCAACTTAGGGGAGAAATGCTTTAGTTAGGCTCCCAGTCCACCGCTGAGGGAAGGCACAGCATCAGGACCCGAGACAGCTGGTCACGTTGCATTATAGTCAACAGACAGTCCTGAGCACTTGCACTCAACCCACCTTCTCCTTTTATACTGTCTAGGATCACAGTGAAGGGAATGGAGCTACCCAGAGTGGACTGGGTGGGACTTCTCATGTCAGTTAACCTAAACAAGATCATCCCCTCCAAGGTGGTTCTCTACCCAGGTGATTCTAGACATCACACTGACATTGAGATTGCCCATCCCAGAGGCTGAGGCAAGAGGATGATGGGTTCCAGGGTAGCCTGGGACGTGTAGTAAGAGCCTAGCTTTAAAACAAACAAACAAGAACAACGTGTGAAAGGGATCCCAAATAAAATATGTCTGAAGACAAAATGCACACATACTTCGTCCTCCACGTTAAGACCAATTCACCCCCCAAAAAAGCAAACAAAAGCAATCTGTGTAAACTTCAGGCACCCTCAAAATCAAATGTAAAATCCTAAACCCTTTATGTCTTTACTCCCAGGAGAGTTCTTGGAGCGGACTACCAGACCAGATGTCTGCAGGAATCAGGAACAACCAGACTCAGCAGCTCTGTGGCTATGGTCCCCTTCACTATGACCCCACGTGACTGTGTCCCCTGATAGTTATAACCCCCAAAGCTTTGTCCCTCCCCCAGTGGCTGTGGCCTCCAGTAGTTACGGGCCCTGGTGGCTGCAGGCTGCTTGGTTCTCCAAAGCTCATGTGGAAGCTTTGGTGAAACTGGCTCTGCCCCAGGAAAAAGCAACTTCAGACATCTCAAGGAACTGAACTAACCAGGCTGTGCTTTCTGACCTCAACCTAAGATGTAGAGGAGGCCCCTACAGTTGGGGTTGACACGCACTGTGACACAGCTTACTTTCAAGAAAACCACAATGAAAATTCAAGTACAGTCTTACTGAAGACTATGCCCAGGGATATTCCATATATCAAATACCTTATATCAAATTCTGGGCAAGTCATTCTGCTGAATACTATCACGGATTGCTACCAGGAAATGTAACAGATCAAAGAGAGGTTGGATGTGACCAAGGCTGAGTCCAGATCTGGAGAGGTAAGAGAAGCCAGGCCTGGATTGCAGTGCTGTCTTGCCAGACACCCAGGAGCCTGAGGCAGGACCTTCTCAGCTTTAGACTCTGTCTCAAAAAAGGGGGTGGGCAGGGGCTGAAGAGATGGCTCAGCAGTTAAGAGCATGTACTGCTCTTGCACAGGGTCAAAGTTCATTTCTAGTACCCACATCAGGTGGCTCACAATTACCTGCAATTCAAGGCCATCCAATGCCTCTGGCCTCCAAGGGAGCCTGTACTCAGGTGGCATGAACACACACACACACACACACACACACAAAATACAAACACAAACACCCATATTCACACATACACACACATATACACATTCACATACACACATACATACACACACAAACACATTCTTTTTCTCTCTCATACACACAGTCTCTCACATATCCCCCACACACATACACTCATAGTCATACACATACATATTCACACATGCACTAATTAAACACATTTTAAAAGAGAATAAAAACCCAAGTGAGAAGATATAAATAAAATTATACACTTCTGGCAAAACTAATGAGAAGGAAAATAACAGTGGCTATGAATCACTTAACCATGAATAAAGAAATAGAAAAATCACTGTGCATATTATAATAAGGAGACATTATAAATGAGGTCATATCATGGAATGTGTGCTAATAAATTTAAATTTTCAACAAATGGACTCATTCCTAGACTGACTCAAGAAGGAAAGATCTAGATGGTTCCACAGTTGCCCAAGAAACTGAATCATCAGCCAAGAATCCTTCCACAATTGAAACCTCAAGGATGAGGAGAATCACAGTCAACAGTCATTTTCATAAATAACCAGGAAGGTGGGAATGCTACCAACCATGTAACAGGCAAGACAAGAGTAACATGGCCATTGCCATTATACGCCAGTTTTACCAAGGAGCACAAGTACACATGGAATTTAATCAACTAAGACCAACTGCTTACAGAGGTTAGCACACCATGACCACGATGGGATTAACTAAGGAATGTAAAGCTGGTTGATTTAACTTTCAAAAGACATGCTGCTATCTGCTATGTTGACAGCTATAGATAAAAGATGCAGTCCTGATCCTGGGCCAGGGGGAGGGCTCAGTGGGGAAAGCATTTGTGTACAAGTGTGAGAACCTGAGTTCAGACTCCCAACGCCTGTGTAGAAGCCAGGAATGGCAGTTCCTGTAAAAGCTTCAGAGAAACCTCCTGCCCAGCCGAATAGGTGAACACCAGGTGTCTTGGGAGATATAGATAGATAGATAGATAGATAGATAGATAGATAGATAGGTACGCACATATATAAACATAGATACAGAGATAGATACATAGATACATAGATGATAGATAGATAGATACGTACATACATACATAAACATAGATACATAGATAATTAGATAGATACATACATACATACATAATACATACATATGAATTTATGAACATACATAGATAAACATAGATACATAGCTAGATAGATACATAGTTAGATACATAGATGATAGATAGATACATACATATGTACATACATACATATGTACATACTTACATACATAGATACATAAATAGTTGTAGATGATAATTGATAAAAAAAATAAAGGTAGAGAGTGATAAAGATTTGATGTTGACCTCTGTCCCCACATAATGTGCATGTATAGCATGCATAAACACACATGTGCAACCCCCTCACACACACAGATGGGAGGGCTTTTCTCTCTGTGTGAAAAGAACTATTTGGATTTAACATATATCTAATGTGATTTTTTTTTTTAGAGTCAGTGTGGCAACTCAGTGAGTGACTTGAGTTCAATCCCTAGAACCCATCTTGGAGGAAAAACCTTCACAAGCTTGTCCTCTGACTGCCACATACACACCATGGTCCCTGAATGTCCCCACACTTGAAATAGAGATTAAATCTTTTTAGATGAAGGGTCTCTTTAAAAACACACACACACACACAGAAGGAAAGCCCTTTAACCCGATACAGTGTTTATCAAACCTCTTCTGCAAGAACCTGCTTACTAATGAGACTTTGAAACAGTCACTGAAAAGACACAAACTGTTGCCACATGCTGATACTGTGACACATAGATCTTATGGGTGTTTAAGGAAAACAGGAAGTAAGTTTAGTAGAGGAGTAGGACATTGTGCCAAATTTAACACACACGATTTAGCTAAACTTTGGTGTAATAGCAATATATTTGTGAATGAAAAAAAGAAAAACGATGCTACTCACAGAAGCATCTAAAAATGAAGTACAAAAGAATGCATTGACCAAAGACAGAAAGAAAATTCTTAGAGTCAATAGATTGAGATTGTCACCTGAGGACACCTGTGTTCCTGAAGGCCAGCCTGATGTAAACAACCCCTCATTATGCCTTTCTTCCCAGCTGATTTTAGGCTTAGTCAATACATAATGAATTGCAATCACAACACATGATTATAAGCTCAGAAATTAAACTAACTTCTATTTGAAGACATGCAAGATAAAAGACTATACACTTCCTTCTACGCGTTAAGATGAAGATTAAACTCTAATAACCATGGATCCAGGTGGGAAACCGGAGCAAGAACGGATGAAACTCCAAAGAAACAAAATAGAAAACTCAAGAAGAGAAACAACACTCCCCAGGCATACCACTTGGCTCAGCAGGAATGAGACACCATGAACAATCCTGTCAATAACTGACCCCTCACCAATGCATGGCAGGAGAAACCGGTATCCTAGCTGGCACCGGATACGAAAATCAGTTCCAGTTGGCCCTGTGGTTTTCTAAGATGGTGACTTAGAAAACCACCTGCTCTGTGGGACAGCAATGTCAAAAGAACCATGAGGAAAATTAAGGCCCAGGCCAGGGACAGAGAAGGGACTGTAGACATAACCAGCTCAGGCCACAGCTCCGGACTCAGCAAAGAACCAGCATTTTATTTCATTTTGTTACTGTATTAGTTTATTATGTCTTTTTAAAGATTTGTTTTATTCTTATTCATGCCTATGAATAAGAATGATCTTGGGTTAGGGTTAGGGTTAGGGGTTAGGGCTAGGGTTAGGGTTAGGGTTAAGGTTAGGGGTTAGGGTTAGGGTTAGGGTTAGGGTTAAGGTTAGGGGTTAGAGTTAGGGTTAGGGTTAAGGTTAGGGGTTAGAGTTAGGGTTAGGGTTAAGGTTAGGGGTTAGGGTTAGGGTTAGGGTTAAGGTTAGGGTTAGGGTTAGGGTTAGGGTTAAGGTTAGCGGTTAGAGTTAGGGTTAGGGTTAGGGTTAAGGTTAGGGGTTAGGGTTAGGGTTAGGGTTAGGAGCAGAGGCCCAAAGAGGCAATTGCATCCCTGAAGGTAGAGTTATAGGCAGTTGTGAGCTGCCTATGTGGGTGACCTGCCACTGGAAACAACTGCAGGTGCTGTCTCATGTCTCAACTGCAGTCTGTATATCAGTGTCTAGGCTATTCATAGTAACCCACAGTGACAGCAAGCCAGATGAAGCCAAGGACAGTCGTAGAATGAAATACTACCCAACAAAGAAAAGTAATGTGCCAGAGAGAATGAGACTGCACGGCTGAATCACACTAAAAATTTTCAGGCAATCCTAGCCAGAACAAGACCTCGGGCAAGATGCCTCAGTGAATGAAGAAGCTTGCTGCCAAGCTTGTTGACTGCAGTTTGATCCCAGGACCTACAGGATGGAAGGAGAAACCTAGCTCCTGAACATTGTCTTCTGACCTCCCTCCGCACAGTCTCCGGCATGCATGCACAGACAGACACATGCACACACAATATATATAAAAATAAAATATACATACATATATAAGACATAGATACATGCATACATGCAGAGTAAGTGAATGAAAAAGCAAAAGCCAAGCAGAGGAAGCAATAAGGGGCCGGGAAGATGGCTTGCTGGGTAAAGTTCATGCCATACAAGCATGAAGACTTGAGTTCATATCCCCAGAACCCATGCATAAACCAGGTCCAACTGTGTGCATCTATAACCTTAGCACTCTAACAAGGAGACAGATGGACCCCAGAGTTTGCTGGCCAGCCATCTTAGACAAACAGTGAGCTCCAGGTTCTATTATTATATACATACATTAACTGGACATTGGTCATGTAAAATTGCTTGTAAATAAAAAGTCAAAGAAAAATAAAATGCAGTCATCACTCAAGACAAGACATCAGCTGCTCTGGGTAATGACAGGGCTGTGTGTTAGGAGGGACAGGGATGTTTCTGACATAAGCAGAGTATTCTCACTGTAACTTTCTTGATCTATTGACTGTTGGGATTTTTTACTCTGCCAGTCCAAATAGTCCTCAGTTTACAACAGAGTTTCTAGTGAGCCAGGTGTGAGTTTAAAGTATTGTAATTAGTAATGTTTGTTATTCCCAATCTGTCACACTTTGTAGAGTAGGAGCAGGGTGCTGTAGATTATAGGTCATTCCCTCTGACAATGGTGAGGTGTCCCAGAGCTGTGGCTGGATGCACCTTGCACCCAGTAAGGGTTGCAAAGCAAACCACTGCACAGGAGGGTTCCTACAGAATGAAAGAGGGTTTTGAGCCATGATGTAGTTGAAAGGCTACAAGTCAAGCCATCATGAGTTAGAGGTCATCTGAGCTTTAAATTTCATGTATTTATACAGTCTAGCCTAAATGTGACATGCATTGAAATCAGAATGTCACTGTTCAATTTCTTTTCTAAAAGATGGGCTCTGGGTCTGGGGTGATGGCTCAGTGGGTAAAGTGCTGTCTGTACAGCACGATAATCTGAGTCTGGATCCCCAGAACCGCGTAAAAAGCCAGAGGTAATGCTACCTATCTATAACTGAGCTCGAGGGGGTGGGGGAGATGAGCAGGCCCTTAGAGCTAGAAAAATTGATCAACCCCAGATTCAGTAAGAGACCTGCCTCAAAAAGTAAGGTGAACGCATCAGTAAATCACACCTACTGTTCTTGCAAAGAAAAGTACCCAGGTTTGGTTCCTACCCCTCTCATCAGGCAGCTTGCAATGGCCTGCAACTTTAATCCCAGGGGATCTCATGGGCACATAACACATACATGATATATAGACTCACACAAGGACACACACATACGCATAAATAATCATAAATAAATCTAAAGAAGCAAAGCTGAGGAGCAATAGAAACACCCAGCATCAGCCTGCGCCCTATACAACTTACTCCCACATGGGCAAGCAACCACACACGCAGATGTACACACACACACACACACACACACACACACACACACACACACACGCAAAACCAGGTTCTACTGTCACTAAGTCATTCAAGGCGGCACAGAATATAGAGTCCATCTCTCCATCCCTGGCTCTCAGCTTGCCCAGCCCTCAGGATGGTGGCTCCCCACTGATGCAGGAAATGAATAAGAAATCACGTAACATCTAGTCGCCCACAAGCCCAGGAAGGGTAAAAAGTGACTCAGACCTTTGGCTGCTAATTAGCTGCTTGGTAACTTCGGCCATTGAGAATGGAACAGACATAGAGTTTGGGAGGGACATGCCCTTGGGGGTCTGTTGGATACCCACATGGAGAGGTCACCCTGGATTCACAGGTCAAGGTTTCAGGGAGACTTAAATTTAGAAGTGGCTAAATCAGGGTCTGGCAGGAAAAAATATTCTCCCCCAAGATTCAAATCCCAGACTTTCACTACCGAACTGTGCTTAAAGGAGAAAAGTAATACTAGTTAAGGAACTAGAGAAACAAGAGTTGGAACTCTGGAGACCACAATGGTAGTCACTGTCTCCAGTCTACAGCTAGCAAGCCCTCCCCTATGGAAGCCGGTCCAAAGCAGATGTGGGGTAGAAACTGGGTCTCTAGGCCCTGTCACATGACTTCCCACATAATAGAGAGGCTACAGAGGAATCCTCACAGCCAGCCCCACTGCCATGTTCTGGGACACTGCAAGGGACCCAGTGGGGAATATGTATGTGCCCATAGATTACTTCTGGAAACAGGAGTTTGCCCTGAGGTGTAAGAGCTGGGATGTCAGGCACTCTCATCCCTTTTCTGGTCCTCAGTTTCCTGGCTTGGAAATGGGAAAACTAATAATTTGCTTCTGTGCGGCTATCTGAAGGTGATTCAGTAAAGACAAGACATGCCTGGTATATCATGGGACAGTGAACAGAACAGCAGGGACCACTGGCATCCTTGCTATTTGATATGGAATTGACAGGGTGAGAATTTAGACCTGAGTCGGTCTGATTTTAGTCCTTGCTCCTGACAGGAGGAACTCAAGAGCAGTCCAAAGGAAAAGCAGAGACCGTGTTGACTGCCTGGGACAGAGGGTGAGGCCTGTCAAGACTGGACCGTGGCTGAAAGTCCATGATGGAATATGTGTGGGAGGGAGCCCACTTACCACCCACCTCTGAGGCAGGGGGAGAAACAAGTTCATACTCTCTGGGATGACTGGAATCTCTCTGCTACTCACAGGGATCCGGAACCAAGGCAGGGAAGACCGTGGAAGGTACTTTAGCGCGAATTGGTCAGATGACTGCCTGTCTGAAGGAGGAGAGAGATCTGAGGGAAGGCACTTGGGTAGGTGGATTGGACTTAGAAACAGACTTTCAGAATGTGAGGCTGAGAGGGTGCCCTTCCAATGAAATAGTAGGGTCTCGAACCCCTGAGGAGGAAGTATGCTATAAGCCCTCAACACTGTCATATCACAATGTCCTCCAGTCCATGTCATGTAGAAACGACTGCCCGGACCTGACCAGAATGTTCCAGAGGCTGTTCCATCCTGCTGGTGGGAAGAACTTAGGGGGTCCCCCAGTGTTCCTGTGAGCCTTAGTTTCCCCCCCTCCAGGCTGTTGTAGCCAGTAAGGTAGTGACTGCCCCCCACTGGGGGACAGCTGTTATGGCTTGCCCAGGACTCTTCTACTTGTATTAAAAAAAAAAACCTGCCCTGGGAAGCCCCTCAGCCCCAGGCCAGGGAGGTCACTCTAGCACTGACAGTTCATCAGCTGGACAGGCACTGCCAGCCTGGCGGCTGCTGTGAGCTATGACCCTGTCTCTTCTTCCCCCCACCCCACCCCACCCCCACTGCAGTAACACAGCAGCTCTCCCTGAAACTGCGCAGACAGCTGTGCCCTTTTGCTCTGAGCTCTGCTGGTGATGAGTCAGGCAGCTGGGCCTCCCACAGGCGAGGCTGGCCAGTGAGAGTACACACGCCACGTCCTCATCTCCAGCCTGAGGCTGCCTGAGGACCACCCCACCTTCCAAAGATGGCCTCCTCAATGGGGCTCAGTACTCAGCAACAGCAAGAGCCAAGGAAGCCCCTGAAAGGTCAACCCAGGGCCTGAGAGGCAGGAAAGAGGCAGGCCGAGGCCCAGAGGCATGCAGCCACGTCTGTCCATGACACTTTGTCCATCCCCTCTAAGGGCTTGGCCACAGACAGGCCCACACGGAACAGTTGACAGCTGCCTGCGTAGGTGAGCCAGCCTTACTCTGGGGCAGCCCTGGGCTGCAGCTAGCCTACTCAAACCCACCAGAGAAAAGTCTGCCCTAGAGCGAATGGACACATGCTCATGGTGGGACACACAGCTTACCCAGAGGGACTGGACTCACCCACCCTTTGTCTACCCCAACCCAAGGCTCAGCCCTCCATGGTTTCTCCATAATCTGGGTACAGAGAAGGGCCATGGTTTCTCCTGGTGAGATGAAGGAGTGTGCAGAGTACAAACTGGGTCACCCAGACAAAGGAAGAGGCCCAGGGGGTGTCCTGTGTAGGGAGGATGGAGCCCACAGTGCTAAGGTCCCTTTTGTGTGTACCAGCTCCATGGGGGCTTTTTAATCATTTATTTTTAAACCAGGGATTGAATATTTTACATTTTTATTTACTCTATTTAGTTGGAGAAAGAGGGTGCACGCCACAGGACACATCTGGAGGCCAGATAGCAACTAGCTAGACTCTGTTCTCCTTCCATTATGTGTGTCCCGGGTGTCAAACTCAAGTTGTCAGGCCTGGCAGTGAGAGCCTGTACCTACTGAATCACCTCCCCAACTCCTGCAGCAACTTAAAAACCTTGCTTAGCCCGAGGCCTGGGCAGGGCCTTGAGTTCCCAAGGTCTTCCTGGGTAATGCTTACAGGACGATAGGATGTACCACGAGTGCTCAGGGTGTGAGACGGTCTTAGCCTACATACTGCCCCATCCCAGAGCACCAGTCGGTGAGGTGAGAAGCATCCAAGGAGCGCTGGGGCTCTTCCCTAGACCCCTTCTTACACAGTTGGGGAAAACAGGCAGGAGGGCGGGGTACAGAGACAACCTTCCGTTATCCACTCTAGCACCACATTCTTGCCCTACCCTGTCAGCCCTTGGTGAGTGAATGAAAATGAGGACACAATCGCTCCAAGGTCTGATTGAGGAGGTTTTTATTGTGGATATGAGGGAGAGCACAGTCAGTGGCAACTGTAAGGGTCCAGACTGAACATGACCGACAGAGTAGACCAGGTCATGGGGGCTGAGGCGGGGTAAGAGAAAAGAGGGGGAGATAAAATGGCTGAGTTATATAGGAATGAAAGGCTGGGGGAAAGGAAGCTCAGAGGCTGGAAAGGTAGGAGTGAGAAGTGCAGAGAGGAGCCAGGACTCTATTTGAACTGTACTTGAGATGCTGGAAGAGACCGGCAGGAAGTCAGCTTTGACATGTTAATTGGTACCTCAGCTAGCCATTTGCCTTAGCTTTCTCTGGGACCTAACAGTAGGGAGTGTGGGAACAAGAATGGAAACCGGACACAGAGTGTTTAATTTCTATTGGGTCAGTCCCTTAAATGCCTTCAGCAAGCCTTGTCTAATGCCCCAGAAGGAGTCCCAGAAGCCACAGGCCAAGTTGCCCCATCAGAGCAGGTGACAGAGTGGAGCTGGGGACAAGAGCTGTCTCCACATAGTCATTTAAGTAGTGGTCTCAATTCTGTTCCAGTCAGTTTCTGACAATAAACGCATCCACACCACACACAAACATCAACGGAGGAGCTGGAGCCACGGCTCAGACGGGGAAGTACCTCAGAGTCAAGGTCTCCAGCACCCACAGTGAAGGAAAGGCACAGCAGCACAGGGGAGGGAGGCAGGTGGGTCCCTGGGATTGGACGGTCAGCCAGCCTAGCCAGAAGAGCAAACTATGCTTTAGGTGAGAGACAGCCTGTCTCAAAGAAAATAAGCTGACAGGCTGAAGAGGTTAAGGGCACATAGAGTTCAGATCCCAGAAGCCACACCAGGTGGCTCACAACTGCTGTAACTTCAGATCCAGGGGCTAGGATGACCTCTTCTGGCTTCTATGGGCATCAGCACGCACACAACATACAAGCACACTAACATACACATAAATAAAATAAAACTTGACAAATAAGGCATAGAAGGATAAAGATTGACTGCTGGCTGACCTACACATACACACTTCATGCTCATGTAAACACACCTGTACGCATATAACGTGAACTGTATAGATGCTGCTACTGAATGGGCTTATTGCAGAATTAAAGGCACGTTACTGAAGGAAATATACTTATGTGTTTAGAGCAGCCAATAAGTGAAAAACTCACAGTAGAAACTGAGACCGCCCTACATACTCTATACCTTAAGTGCATAAGCATTCTGTGGCTTCCTATTACATATTCCTATTACACAGGCCCCGCCCACCAGCTTCCCAAAGGCCACAGCACCAACTGCCTTTCAGCTGCACTTCCCAGAGGTGGCCCTGGAACCAGAGTGTCTGGGGGAACATTTGCCAACCACCAGCTCTGGGTGGAAGGAGAAGTATTCAAAGATATTTGGATCTGCAAGGACCCTGAATACAAACAAGAGACTGAGAAGGAAGGTGGGGAGTCTGGGCAGGAAGACTGAAGAGCTGGCAGTGGAAGGTTTAGAAAGAGATGCTAATGACTGAGAGGGTGGGGCCTTCACCCAGGGACTTGGGCTGGGTACTGATATGAACACAACCAAGGGACAGGGTGCTCAGCCGGTAAGGGGCAGCTACTCCTTCTTCCCCCCTTCCTAACTCTGAACAGTAGGTGCTCCCCACAACAGAGAGGGGCTCCTGGGTTCCTCCCACCCAGTGTCAGTCCATCCATGTACTAGAACCACCTGCAGACTCCCAGGGCATCCTGGGTCCCTGAGCTCTAGGTGTCTCCCCCTTCTACTTGGTTTTGTTTTGTTTTCCCACCTGTCTGCTTGCACTGCATATTTGCCCAGAAGGGCGTGAGAGTGGAACCCTAAAGGCCTGGGACACGAATGAAAGCAGAAGTAGAATCCTCTGCTGACCTGGTTCTTCCAACAGTGTCCTGCCCAAGTATGGTGAGCAGTAAGCAGGCGTAGGAAGCGTGGCTCACTCTGGCTCGTGCCTCTGGAACCCCACGTAGTCGACACAGGAATTCCACTCCAGATCCCAGGTGCTTTGCTTATCTGAAGAGACTGTACAGACCCCTGGGAAGTGCCTTCATCCTGATTCAGAGCCCTTGCTCCCTAGGGATGCTGGACAGCTGTAGTTGACTCTGCTCCAATAGCAAATGCCTGGCAGGGCGTCAGCCAACAGCATTTAACAGCAAGTTAAATTCTCCAGAGGCAGCTCTGAGTTTGGCTGCTCAGGCCTCAGCTGGGAGCCTTCTCCTCTCACTGAGCCAGGGGTCCCCTTGGGGTCCTCCCCCCTTACCTACCAGCTCTCAAATTAGGGACAGCATGGAGTGGCTCTGATGTGAGCCAGAACCTTCTACGACACCCTTAGCCTTGGCCCTTTCTCCCAGCTCAGAACTCACAGAAGTTTATACAAGCTGATCATGAGTTATTCTCAACTGGGACCTTCCACAAACTTTCTGTGCTTATTTACCGTAGTGGGAGAGACGGGAGGGCCAAGTAAGTGGAAGAAGTGACTTTATTGTCACAGAGGAGGTGTTCTGGTGTGTGTGTGTGTGTGTGTGTCACTGTGACCAAATGACCAAATGCTAACTCTCCAGAGTTAGACTCTGCAGAGTGGGGAATATCAAGAGTCAACAAGCTCAGCTGGGATGACCTTTTTCAGGCGGGCGCAGCTGAACACTAAAAGATGGTGGTTTGACTAGGAGGATCATCCTACACAGCATCTAAAGAGGGGAGGTGAGACATTCACTTTCTCGAAGCATCAAGGTAAGAAGACAGATCAGCTCTCCAGAGTTTCCCATATCCCTCTCAACCTGCACTGGGATGAAAGGAAAGAGATGGGCGTCTCCGAATTCAAACCATCTGACCACGAAGCCAACATAAGTGAGAGGAGACAGGTAGCTCACACCTCCAGGAGGAAGTGCTGCCAGATTGGATTCCAAGGGCTGAATTTGTGGTGATGGTACTCAATCCATGGTACAGACATTGTAGGACACAGCTGCCTAACAGGGCCAAAAGACAGAAGACAGAGGAAGTGTTGTGGAGCATTTCCAGGTCAAAGTGCTTCTGGGAGGCACGAGTGCCTTTTACCCTCTCTTCCAAAAGGACTTAGGGAAGCCCTGGGTTCAGAGAAAGCTGGGTTCAGAGTAATAGATGGGAGGTGAACTGTCTTTGAAGGACATCGGCCAGGGCTCTGTGTGGGGCTGGGGTCATTTTCGAAGAGGGAACCTCAATTGGGAAAATACCTCCACTGGGTTGTCATGTAAGCAAGTCTGAGGGCACTTCTTGGTTAATGATTATTTGGGAGGGCCCAGACCACTTTGGGTGATACCATTACTGGGCAAGTAATTCCGGGTGTATAAAAAGGCAAAAGTAGCAGTCCATGGGAAGCATCTTCCAAGGCCTGGGCCTCCATTCCATCCTTGATGATTGACTGTGATGTGAAAGTATGAGGCGAAAAACTTCCTTTCTGAGTGGTGGCCATGGTATTGATCACAGCATCAGAAACAAACTAATACACAGAAGAATAGATACATCCAAGCCCAGTCTGGCTTCTCACCCCACCTCACAGAGGAAGAGGTCCCCAAGGGGGAGGCCTGTGAGACTCCATGTGCCTGTTTCTAGTCCGGCTTTGGTTCTGAGGCAGACGAGACGGACCCACATCACCCTGGAGCACTGGGAAGATGTTAAACTCTATTTAGTAGCACTGTTTGAATCACTGTTTATTTTAACATTGTGTTCTTTATATTCTTATTGTAATTCTTTCCTATGTTTTTTTTTTTCTGTAATAAGCAAGTTTGGGGGCTGCAGCCGCTAGACTGCACAGCTGCAATTCTTTGGCACCTGTATCTCACTGGTCAACTTGAACAGAAATTACCAGGTGTCTTGAAGAAACACACAGTTGCAGCTCCCATTCCTGAAGGTACAACCTCAGCCAAGGCTTTTTCAAGCAGTTGTTCCAAGACCTTCTTGTTAACACAAGCCTCAGTAAACTCTGCATGACCTATGTATCAGTTAATTTCCGGTTTCTGTGGTAAAACTCCTTGACCAAGGACAATTTAGGGAAGAGAGCATTTGTTGTAGCTCGTGGTTACAGAGGGATGAGTTCTCCATGGTGCAGAGGCACAGTCAAAAGTAATCTGTATGGTGGCAGAAGTCGGAAGCTGAGAACTCAGGTCCTTGACAAGTGCAAATCTGAGACAGCGAGCCGGAAGCAGGGTGACGCTGTGACCTCTCAAAGCCCACTCCCAGTGAGCCACACCATATCCCCAAACAGCATCACCAACTGGAACCACCTGCTCAAATAAACCCAGCCTATAAGGGATAGTCTCTTTCAAAGCCCCATGCACTGAAGCTGTTCTCACCTTAGCCAGAGGGAGAGCACTTCCTGATGGTGAACCAAATAACTGCTAGGATTGGTCCAAACACAAACAAATTTACAAGCTGCTATTGATCCAAACGCCCTTTCTCTAGCTATATAAGCAGGTTGTTCAGTAAGTCTGGCGTGTGAGAATTTTTTTCTATCAAAGGTGGCTAACTGGACAAGGGCTAAAAATCTGCGCGCGCGCGCGCACACACACACACACACACACACACACACACACCTTGTGATGTACCTGTTTACCCAACTCCTAGACCTGGAGACATTCCCAAGATCTATCACACCCTTCCCTTGAACACTCATTAGCTAATTTCATCAGTGTAAGGACAAACTCCCACCAATGGGATGAGACCCAGTTTCCCACCTGTATTAGGTACAAAAGATGGAGCCCACATTGGCTATGTGTGCTGTTTGCAAGCCCAGTGTGGGTTCTAGTATACCCTTTTAGAAAAAAAACTGCCTTGTCGGGTTATTCTCTATGTGTGTTATGGCTTATTCTTCCAAAGGTGGAAGACTGCGTTGCTAGCTCTCCTTCTGTTGCAACATTAGATGCTATGAAAAAGCTTCTCTCAAGTGGTCTTTCCTTGACTACCTTCAGCAGTTTGAATTAAGCTGGTAACATGAAGAAAGCAGCAGTAGTAACGAGGCTGGGGAGTCAACAGGCCTAGCCACAAAAGCAGCAAGGCGGCCCGCTATGTGAAAGCCAACGAAATTGCTGAACAGCTAGAGAGATCAGGGCAGGAAGAAGAAAGACGCAAAAGTTGAGATGCTGGTTGGAAGAGAGGGAGAGAAAGAGTGCAGAGGCCCAGAGAAAAGAAATCTCATGCCCTGGTCACTGAAAAATTGCCCAGTCTTCCAAGGATCCTCCAGAGACCTGCCAAGTCTTTAAGGCCAAGTATCTCAGACACCCAGGCCAGGAACTACAGCACTGATTGGTGTTGGGGCTGAGGAATCCCTACTTCCGAGACTTATGTTAATACTTGCAAAGCTAACAGTTTGGCTCTCCAAGACCTGCAGGAAAGCTGCCATACACTAGAAGGGACACCATCTGCATCTGCTCCCACCCACCTCCTGCCACCCTTCACTGCTGTCAAACAGAGAGATGCAAAAGCTCCCAAAGACCATCACTCAACGAGCTTCTCCTTGCCTTCTCCACAGTATCTACAGGGTGGAGCAAGAGGGCCCCAGATGGCTGACTAGTAACATTTTCATCCATCTAATGGAGGAAGTAATAGTATAGCAAAATGGAGCCACCATCTCCAGCTCCTAGCCTTGGAGATGGTCCAGTATCCAGAGGTTCCTGGGACGTGAAACAGGGCCCTAATTGGCATGCTCGAGCACAAGGCAGAGAGGACAGGGAGATAGCCCAGTCCAGAAAGGTCATCAGGTTCAGCTTCCAACTCTCCCTCTATAAAGTAGGAGAGAGCACCAGAGACCCTGCCCCCACCCCCACTGTGATATCTCTACCTTAGATAGCAGATATGGCCACTGAACTCCATGAGCTCATGCACAGAAATAGACCATGATTTGGGGCTACATTTCTTCCTATGAAAACCTCTTCCAGACATATGCATTGTCTATAATGAGCACACCTGCTTCTGTAGACAAACTGACAGAGGGGACCATGGAAGGAGTCTTCCACAAGATGTTAGAGGCAGTGTGGCATAGGTACCAGCAGCCTGGTCTTACTCCAGAGGGGAATCTCCAAGATGACCTTTATTACACTGAACACTCATTGACTCAGCATCTCCCTCCTTGCTCATCCCAGGCCACCCAAGCACTCGGATGCCACCAGCCTGTTCCTATCCATCCTGCCTCTCAGAAAAGGCTGGGAAGGGTAGTCCCACCTGAAAGGGACTGGAAGATGCCACTGTCTGGTGTGCCATTCCCTCCCTGTGACTCTCTCCCTATCTGTCCAATAAGAAAATACAGAGCTCTCTGAGGTCTTTCCCAGTCCCAGAAATCTTTATGATTTCATGAGCAATGGTCATTATCCCTGGATAAACTCTGTGGCTCCCAACACTGTGGACCAAAAAGTGAGTTCCAAACCCAAGAAGCCCCATAGAGACGTGATGCACACACCCACAGCTCCAGCCAGCCAGGCCTGGCACGATGCTGTGAATGCCCGACCTTACATGGAAAATCCACGTCTGAAGGCCTCTTCTGATCATCTGGGATTCATTAGGCTCTGGCCCTGGGTCTGGGCAGAATATAATGAAGGCCAAGGCCAAGGAGTTTATTCCTAAAGTGATGATAAGTCTCTCTGCTTTGAGGAGCAAAGCCCTGGCCAGCCATAAGAGATCTCTGTCACTGATAGACCAGACACTCCTGTGACTGCCCCACCCTGGGGTCAGCAAGGCAACAGAGTGTGAGGGTTGAGCACCATGAATCTGCAGCTGAACAGGGCTGGATCCAGTGTCTGCCTCTGGCCTCTGCAGCCTTGACTCTCTCCTAACAGCCCAGAAGTTCAATTCAAAATGCTCTTTTCCCTTATCCTTTGCTGTCCCCAAAACCTAGGATGGACTTTTTTTTCCTGGGCTTGATTCAGTCCCTGCCACAGAACCAGGTCAGAAGAACCAGGCAGCCAGTTCTTCAGAAGCATCCTTGGTCCATCAAGGGAGACTTACGGAAGGTAACTATCTCAGCTTCCTCTGCCCTCGAGTTGGGACCCCAGGGAGCATTTGAGTCACATTCTAATATCTCATGACTGGGCTCAGTGCCTCCCACCCTCCTTCCAGATCTCCTCAAACTATACATGCTTCTCTTCACTCCCTCAGAGCCTTCTGGGTGGGAACTTAGCCAAAATTAGTAACACCACTGCTGCCGGCTTCTTCCTACCCAGCCAGAGGAGCATGGGGACTGCATACCCAGAGCTACTGGAGATGCATTCCTTGAAAGCCATGGAAACAGCTGTGTCTGGTGGCACAGACCTGTGACCTAGCTACTGGAGAGGCTGAAGCAGGATGATCTCAAGTTCGAGACCTTGAATGCCCACTGCAGAGTGAGTTCAAGGCCGCAGACTTGATGAGACATTGTCTCAAGGTAAGTAAAAGAGGGACCAATGACGTTGCTTATTGGCGATGTGCTTGTCTGGCTTGTGCAAGACCCTGGGTGTGGGCTGGAGAGGTAGCTCAGCGGTTAAGAGCACTGACTGCTCTTCCAGAGGTCCTGAGTTCAAATCCCAGCAACCACATGGTTCACAACAATCTGTAATGGGATCCGATGCCCTCTTCTGGTGCGTCTGAAGACAGCTACAGTACATTCAAATATATAAAAATAAGTAAATAAATCTTAAATCTTAAAAAAAAGAGAGAGAGACCCTAGGTTTGACCCCCTATAACAGAGAGACAGGGAGGGGCAGAGAGAAGAGCAGAGGAGAGGGGAAAGGGGAGAGAGAGAGAGAGAGAGAGAGAGAGAGAGAGAGAGAGAGAGAGAGAGAGAATATGAAAGAGATTTGTGCTTATTTCATACAGCACACAGAAACTAACCAGATATGGTCCTCATACAGTTTGCTGGCCCCTCCTGCCCTATACAAACCCAGTCTGGGTGGCTTAAGACATCCATTTGGGTCATGACAAAGCCAGAGAACCTGGAGTTGTGGTACAGGACTCCAGGACAGGACAGACTCAAGGCCTTGCTGTAACCCTAAGCATCCCCATTTGCAGTTGGGGAGGAGGGAGGGGACGTAAGGTAGTGAGCACTTAAGAGTGGGGAGCACTGTGTCCTGCACACTTCTGCCACGGTCCATGCAGTGGCTGTGGTCTCCGTTTAGCCATGGTCTTCCATTTAGGGAAGGTAGTCAGTACTGGTTCCCTGCAAAGTCTTAAAGAGCAAGCACCCCTGTCCACTATAAGGATTTGGCTGAGTTATTCTGACAGCCCTGATAAGCCAGAATCAACCACCTATGTTTAATAAACCAATTAAAGCAGTGAAAAAAAAGGGGGAGATGTATTCAATGTAGCCACATTGGGAAAGAGGACAAAAGAATTCAGTGAACGAACTCACACACCAAGACCATCTTAGGGTCCTGGCCTGAGGTTTAGGTTTCTTTCTTACTTTCTTTCTTTCTTTCTTTTTTTTTTTGTTTGCTTGTTTGTTTTTTCGAGACAGGGTTTCTCTGTATAGCTTTGGCTATCCTGGAACTCACTCTGTAGACCAGGCTGGCCTCGAACTCAGAAATTCACCTGCCTCTGCCTCCCAAGTGCTGGGATTAAAGGTGTGTGCCACCACTGCCCGGCTTGAGGTTTAGGTTTCAATAGGACTATGCATAGCTAGACAGTGCCAGCCAAGGTGTGGTCCAGCTCTTCACAGACCAACCTCTCCAGCAAAAGGTGGCCTGACAAGATGCAAAGCTCTTTCCAGGAGAGTTGCTCCTCTGGCTGGCTCAAACTTCCACCAAGGACCTGTCGATTTCTTATTTCCTGGTTGTCAGGTTGACTATGTCTGGAATGAACTACAACCCAGAATTGGAAGACTCACCTGTGATCCAGATCTTGAGGATGGAAGACACAGGCTTCTGGCCTGGATAGAGATCTTGAGGCACAGTGGCCATGAAAAGCTTAGGCCTAGGCAAGGCAGTGCATACCTTTAATCCCAGGAGCCTGAGAAAGTAGATCTCTGAGTTCAAGGCCAGCCTGGGACAAAGCAAGTTCCAGATCCAGGTACGGTGGCACACACCTTTAATCTGGGCCACACCTTCTGCTGGAGGCCTACATAAGGACATTGGAAGAAGGAAGGCTCACTCTTTTTTCCCCTGCTTGTACTTACTTGCCAGCACATCTGTTGGAACCTACTTTTTCAGGATTCTAGCTTTTACAGTGAAACACCTAGCCTTGTGGGACTGAGCAACTACTAGATTTTTGGATTTCTCATTCACAGCTGCCCATTGTTGGGTTAGTTGAACTATAGACTCTAAGTCGTTACAATAAATGTCCTTACTATATAGAGACACTCCATAAGTTCTGTGGCTCTAGAGGACTGACTGAGACAACCATATATCAATAGTCTGATGGGCAAAGGGAGCCATGTGTCTCTGGAACATCCTCATCCTTAACAGGATGGCCCCAGGGGCAGGGCAGATTAGAAGTACTATCTTCTCACCAGAGATCAGACTCTGTGGTGGCATCCTATTAGCTTTCTCTAGCTTGCCCTGGAGTGTTCTCCCCCAAGAACCCAGGACTTACAGTGACCAGTTTGAAGCTTATGTGACTGGTAGTGACCTTTGTGTCCCTCCATGATTCTACACATTAGTTAAATTCTCATGTGTCTGTCCATAGGTAAAGATCTCCTCTTAATGCTGTTTGGTCTCTGTGAACACATCTGCCTGCCTTCCTGTGATGCACAGCTGGGTTCTAGGTGTGAGCTATCTAGAATATTATTGTGCGGACACATATGGCACAGCCCATGGGTGTGAGTGGCTCTCCCTGGAAGAAAATGCCAGGCAGCAGCAGGCAGCACATTCAGTCCCAACAGCCACCAATGAGTGATGTATCTCGGCTACCCTAATCTTTCGGAGTGAGCCACTTACAGGGCTGGCCCATCCTATGGTATGCATGCTCCCCACCTCCCAGGTTGTAGTATCATCCCACCTGACATTCATCAGCCCTGGATCCCACTTGTATTAGCTACTTTCCTAGGTGCTGGGATGAAATACCTGTCCTAATGTGCTTTCTGTTGTAGCGAGCAAAACCAACTTGGGGAGAAAAACCAAGGCAGGAACTAAAGCAAAGACCGTGGAGGAACCTGCTCTCTGCCATGCTCGGTCTGCTTTCTTTTACCACCTGGGACCATTTGCCCAGGGATGGCACCACCCACAGAGTGCTGGCCTCTCCCACTACTGACTCATGATTATTAATCAAGAAAATGCCTCATAGGCTTGCCTACAGGTCAAACTAATGGGGGCAATTTTCAAATGAATTTTCCTCTTCCCAGATGACTCTAACTTATGTCAAATCAGGAGGGGAATGGCAGGGGCTGGGGGGCGACAATAAAGTAGTACAATACCTAACAAAAGCAGCTTAAGGAAGGAAGGGTTTGTTTGGCTCACTGTTGGAGGATACAGTCTCTCATGATGAGAAAGACATGAAAATAGGAGCCTGAAACAGCCAATCCCATCACATCATTGTTGAAATAATTATAAATTAATAAATTCCAGTGGCTATCCACACAAATGAAACACACACACACACACACACACCCTTTATATTTTAATATACCTTAAGCAGCACAATATCTGGGCCTCTGCCTAACCTCCATTCAGTTAATCCCGAGTTATTACTTACTAATTCTAAGTTCTGTCTTGGCTGCTGTGGACCCAGTTGGGCAGTCCTCTGGGTCACACTCTCCAGGCTGCTTCACGTGGAGGCCTCTCTGTCCTAGTGTAAGACGTTAAAAAACTAGGGGATGGAAAGATGGATCGGTGGTTAAGAGCATCTGTTGTTCTTCTACAGGGCCCATTTGGTTCCCAGCACCTACATGGGGTGGCTCAACTACTTTTGAGTTCAGTTCCAGAGAATTTGGCATCCTCTTCTGACCTCCATAGGCATCTGCACACATGTCGCACACACAGTAATGGTGACTTTCAAAAGTGCACTGAAACCTAGCTACAAATGAACAGAAAACATTGCTGATACCTGCTACACGAAACACTACCCCGCACACACACAAACTAAGAGTTCAGATATGAACTTACTAAGGACCTGCAGACATGATAAGGTCACACACCTGACAAGCTTTAAAATGAAGAGGATGTAAATGCAGATGTGGAGGAACCCATGCATGGCCTTAGGTTTTGGTTTTTGGTCTGATCAATGTTTTTATTTTATGTGATTTGCCTGTGTGTATGTCTGTGCACCACCTGCATGCCCTGGTGTCCAAAAGGCCAGAAGACAATGTTGGATTCCCTGGAGCTGAAGTTCCAGATGCTTGTGAGCTGTCTCGTGGGGTGCTGGGAATTGAACCTGGGTCCTCTGAAAGGGCAACCAAAGCTCTTAACTGCTGAGTCATCTCTCCAGCCTCTGCACAAGGTCTTTTTTTTTTTAAAGAAACAGACAAACATGCACAGCAGAGGGAAAGATGAGGCCCAGGTGACGTGTGAGATTGGGCTCTCCTGATGACTCGGCCAATGAGGAGGCAGAGGAAGGACCCATACTTAGGTTACAAAACTGTTACCTGTGTTTGGTCAGCACCTTCCATTCTGAAGTGACACAAGGCTTTGCAAAGTCATAAAAGAAAGAAAAGCTGCCTTGCTCTCACTGTCCTGTCTCTAAGGACCCCATGGTAGAATGGGAATCTTTGTTTCTCACAGGCAAGAAGCAGGATGGGTGCTGGTACTCAGATGACCATCCCTCTTTAATCCAAGTCCAGGACCCCAGCTCTGAATGGTGTCATCCACAGTGAGGATGGGTCTTCTCATCTCCACTCACCCAGTCTAGATGATCCCTCATAGACACGCTCAGAGGTTCTCTTCTAGGTGATTCTAGAGCTAGTCAAGTAGACAATATTAACCCTCCAGCACCTGGGAGTGGAGGAGTAAGCAGCTCTGTCTGACCTGTTAGCCATCAGTCGAAGTGAAGTCGTGCCTGGATCAGACCAAGCTGGGCCTGCAGGATCCTGCGCATCGCTAGGGAATGCGGCAGGGTCCTGTAAGGTTTTCCTACACCTCCCAACACCCAGAGTCTAACTTCCCTTCAACCTCATACATGGAACAGCACCCAGGCCAACAAGCACGTGGGACCTCCCAGTTCGACCTGGCTTGCTGGCAGAGGTCACAGGATCATGGTCCTTGTCCTTCCCCTTCCTGACCAACCACAGGCTCTTCACACCTCTCTGCGACTGACATGTACCCTGAGGTCTGCAAGCCAAGTGACCTTTGCTGCCCAACCTTTTCTCTGGGCCTCAGTATTTCCTTCGTGAGAGGAAAAAAATGGGTCTCTGAAATGTCGAAATGTCTCATTTAGTCCTTAGTGCATCTATTTGAGGTGTGGACACCAGAGAACTCGCAGGTAGAACCAAACCCAACATTTAGAGGCCACATTGGCTAGATCCAGGAACAGTCTAGGATCCAGAGCCAGATCTGGTCTGGAGACCCTGGACCTCATAAGAAGGGGGTTTGTTCCTCAGGACTCTCAGAGTGATGTGACTACCCATTCTTAACTCGGATACAGATCACCAGCTCCCAGGACCCTGAGGAGTCCCTCTGCCGCCTCTTGCCTGTGACTAAGGCTAAGTCACCATAACTGTTGATAAAGAGGTAGCTGAACCCCAAAGCGATGGAGTGACCTACACAACAGGAATAAATGGGCACTAGGAGCCCAGCTAGGTTGGTGCTGGGACCAGGAGGCTGGTCCTAACATTGAGTATGCCTTAGGTCCACTTTCCTAGGCCACAAGTACCCAAGTCCCTTGGCAGAGCCACCTAAGGCCTCCCGGCCTTGAGAGAATGCCACCTGCAGGTTTTACGGCTGAGCCAAGCAGCTCTGCAGAAGAGGGCCTGGCTCTGGGACTCCAGGCACCAGGGCCACACAGCCCTTGCCACAAGCCTTTATGGCATACAGTAGTATCCTCTAGTTCCTGCATGGAGATGGGGTGAGCAGGACACAGGACAAGGGAGCTGCATGAGCAGATGGTCACCCCTCTGCCCCCCGAACTGGGGTACTCTGTGGCTGGGCTTGTCTGCAGGAAGAGTTGAAAACAGGCAGCACGGAGTTCTCATGGTGCACTTAGACGAGGCCTTGATTGACAGTGCAGGAAAGTGTCAATCAAAAAGCCTTAGAGGGAGAGGATCTGGGTCCCCTCTGCTTCAATTTCTTTCAGCAAAGCTCAGGGAAGAGCCCTGACCTTGTCCTGGGGCTCCTGCCTTCAACCTTACTCAAGTTCTGTCTCCAAGGACCATGTTTCCCCTCCCTGGAAAGGAGGATGCAGAACTGCATTCAAAGCATTTTTTAAATTCACGTAGCAAGCATCATAAAACCTACAAGCAGCTAATTTTGTCTGCCTGGTTTATGTATTTCCTAAATAAATCTTCACAGAGACCTAGAATTTTTTCCCCATTCCTAAGTGAGCTACAGAGCACATTTACTAGGGCGGGGCGAGCTGAGCAGTGCACAGAGGGTGGAGGGGACAAGAGAGACACAGAACAAGAACATGTGTCTGCCGCCAAGAGGAGGCGCCAGCCTGAAGCTCAGGCTGTTTCATCAGCTGCTCCTGCCCTAGATTCTGGGCTCTGGGACAACCAGAGCTCGCCAGGAGTGGGTGCGGTGGTTCCTCAGGCCCCAGCAGAAAGAGCTGTCCAGCCACCTTCCCCCAGCTGAGTCAGAGACATCCAGGCCACAGCTAGCCCCTTGGTGACCAGGCTGGCAAGCACAGCCTAGCTCGAGTGACACCCGAGAAGGGAAGGAGGGTAGCAGCAGGATGTGAGGAGGCATCCTTATCCATTCCTCCCCCTTCCAGAAGCCATGAGCATAGGTCCTCTGCCTGTGCCTGTGGGGTGAGGTCTAGAGCCTTCTAAATAGAGTGGACAGGACGGTGGTCTCCACCAGTTGAACATGTACCATAAGAAACGTATGAGATTCTCTCTGTGCATACAGGGAGACTGAAGCATCAGGAGATGAAGGGCCATTTTCTCAAGGCTGGAGCCAGGCCTTTGTGTGTCATCCACCAAGGCCTGTGCCCTGCTTCACCCCAGTCAGTCATCCCAGGACCATCTTGCTCACCACAGAGAGACAGTCAGGCCTTCAGAACGCCACCTACCCAGTCCTGCTCTTATGCAGGGTGTTCCAAGTACTCTGACCACAGTTGCTCCCCAAAGTCACCTCAGTTCCAACCCACAGCAGACCCACGCATGGGCTGGTTTGGGAACAACAGAGTAAGTGAGTCGCTGGCAAGGCTGGAGTCCAGTGAAAGACCATGAGAAAAGATGGGACAGGACAGACCCTCTGCCAACCAACTTCCCATCAGTGTTGGCTATTCATGCAGTCATGGCCTCCCCAGGAACTGTCCAGGACGAGGGAAAGCCACCCAGGAGAAGGGAAGAAGGCTCCTTGCAGACATGTGGCAGTTTCCAGACAGCCCTTCCTTCGCCTCTGCGTATTGGATGTCTTAAGAGGACAGGCAAGGTCCTCTGTCTGACCTATCACCTGGCTTTCCTTCCTGTAATTCCAGACACCTCCCCACACTCCTGAAATATAAGAAAGATATGCTCGTGTGCCTCTGGTCCACAAAAACCTATTCTCCTCCAACAGCAGAGTTTTTCTCTCCCTGTTAACAATGACAAATGGGTCTAGTTCTATTCCCCTCACCTGACAAGAAACAAGCCTGCCAGGCACGGGATGTAGCCAGGAGGTCTTCTGAAACAAGCTGGTCTGCCACAGGGTGTGGTACTAGTCTTCATCCATATCTTGTTTGAATCATAAAGAAGAGCTGTCTAAATATAGCCAGATTCCTGTAGCATCCCTTCCATATTCGATAAATACTTTCTCCTCTCCATCAGTAGTGGCCTAAGTCCCCTGATCCAATGTTGCCTTTCCCTACCCACCCCACCCCCAATCTCCTCAAACAAAAGGACCTAAGGTTGGGCTTGCAGCTCATTCAAAAGGTAGGAGGATCATGAACTGGAAGCCAGCCTGGAATACAGAGTGGGTTCCTTGCTTCTGCCCAAGGATTCACACTTGGGTTTTTTATCTCTACAACCAGGGTGAATTCTGTGTCATCCCATATAATGTTTCTGAGGGGGAATGTGGGGACCATGGCATGAGAGTAAAAGGTAATGGTGAGGTACCATGAAAAAAGGGCCCACCCAAAGTGAACCCAAGGGCAAAGGTAGACGTATGGATCCCAGTGGAGGGTCTCGATGAGGCCAGCGCTAGAGGCCAGGCTCCATCCAGGGCCCTGACCCCTTGGACCTCCTCCTGCCTCTTGTTCTGTGAGGGCCAAGAGAGCATTCTAGCGCTCAGTGGCTGCCAAGCACCAGGGTAGAGTCTCCTTCTGGCTGTGTGTCTTCTCAGTACACCAGTTGGAAGGACTGATTTTTCAGTAGGCTTAGGGTCTCAGTGTGGACAATTAAACCTGCCAAAACTAGGGGGATCCTAGCAGGGAGAGAATGAGAGATCTCCAAACTTACTTCAGAAAAACCTCAAGGGCAGACTCAGGGGCCCTCTCCAGTGAGGCCACACCTTCAGCCTTACAGCTTCCCTGCCAGGAATGTAAAAGATGCTAAATGTAAGGCTTAACTTTCATCATCAACTTCACTGGATTTAGAGTCACCCTGGAACTAAATCTTCAGGTGTGTCGAAGAGGTGTTCCCAGTTTAGCTGAAGAGAAGAGCCACACTGAAGTGGCCGGACATCATCCTGTAACTTTAATTTTTTTCAAAACCTATTTTTAATGATGATTCTTAAATGCTTTAACCTCCCTTGTATCCCACCACCCATCAGAGGCAGTAGAAAAGAAAGGATACAGAAGGTGGGGGAGAGTGGGCCTGTTTAGAAAGGTTCTTTAGAACAAATCCCATCTGAGTTGTCAGGAAATCAGCAGTTCAGTTCATAGGTCCGCAGCGGCAGCTCCATCTACTCGCAAACACCTCACAGATACACCAGCAGTTCAGCTGAGTAGAGTCGGAATAGCAAACAGGAATCGGCAGTGGTGGCACTACCTAGCAGAGACAGCCAGGCCTCAGCCCCTGCTCAAGTCAGCAAGAGGGACCCAGAGAGACGCCAGGAGAAGTCCTTGGCTGTGCCTCTCTCCAGGAAGCAAAGCTGAGTGAAGATGTGAGACCCAGGAGCATTGCACAGCAAGCTCTATAAGCAAGCCTAGCTCAGCCCTGTCACTCTCTGTTGAGTCCATTTACACCCTCCAAACATCACGTGTCCTCCACAGATCTTGCCTCAGCACGTGCGTCTGTCTCAGTTGACATCACTCCACGAATCAGCCCGAGTCCGAGGAAGTGGCACACCATCAGAAGTTTTTTGGTGTGTTTCATTCTATGGAGTCCCAACAAATGGAGCTCAACTACACAATGTAAGGTGGGCCAATGCATGCGTGTCATTAGCAAAGAATCCCTCGTCACACAGCCTTTCACATACTTGCTTTAGCAGAACATCCTCTCTCCTGTGTCTGCTTCAGTCAAACGTTCCTTCCTGAGTCTACCTTAGTCTTTAACCTGTGTCCACTTGAGGAAAACACTCCTCCACATGATTGTTCCAGCAAAACACCATCCAACACAACTGACTTTCCAAAGAAACCTTAAGTTTCTACTTAACCATCCCATGGACGTAATACAAAGGAGAAAGTGAGCTACACACCAGCAGCCACCTCCTCTGCCTCCTGAGTGCTGGTGCTATCGGACGAACCCATTTCCTGCCATAAAGACATCTCTGCCACTACAGATCGCGCACCTTCAAATTGCTAATCACAATTCCTTCCTTCCTTGAATTGCTTTTGTTGAGTATTTTTTTCTCATCAATAAGTTGATGTGGCCTTCAATAAATAGCTCTGCATATCACAGAATGTGTCTCTGACCTGTCTGGCTTCTCTGTGGCAGCTGACACTAATGTACCTCAGAGTAAGGTATTCTCTGGGAAGCCAAATGACAGAGAGCAGAAGGCAGCCCTCAAGTGACGCATGGTATCTGCAAGTCGCCTCCATGCAAGGCAGGTGGTTAGGTTCAGTTAGAGGCTGGGGTGCAGAATGCTGTGGTTTGAATGTGAAATTTTTCCTATAGGTTCATGTGTTTGAACACTTGGCCCTCAGCTGTGGGCTCTGGTCGGGAAGCTGTAGAACTTTTAGGAGGCGGAGCCTTCCTGGAGGAAGTGGTCAGTGGAGTTGGGCTTTCAGGATTCGTAAGCTGGCTGCACTTCTTTGTTCTCTGCTTTCTGACTGCAGATGCAGTATGACCAACTGCCTCACGTCCCTGCCACCATGTCTTTCCTACCATGATGGGCTGTATCATCTCAAGACAGGAGCCAAAACAGATCCTTCCTCCTGTAAATTGCTTTGGTCATGTGTTTTGTTACAGCAACAAGGAAAGTAACTAAGACGCAAGGCCAATGGCAGTCTATGGAGACAGTAGCTGCAAAGGTGTCCTCTGCAGTCCTGAGGACAGGGAGGACCTCCAATGGCATCTCAAAGAAAACAGCAGGTCTCACTTGGCCTCGGATTCTCCTCCCACAGGCTCAAGTGTCACCCTGACCTGCATGTTCATTGCCCCCAATAAATACAGAGATAATGTCTGCATTCAAGAGAGTGGCTCAGGCACCCAGCATCTTCTGAGTGTGAACTCACACCTCCAGAATCCTGCCTGCCCCTCCCATCCATGTGTGAGCATGACTGACCCTCACACTTCCATTACGCTCTACTCTAAGAGTGAGCCTCGTGGGTCCCTGTAGCTCCAAGAGGAAGACCACAGTGGGCCTATCCCGGTGCTCCACTCCACAGCCATCAGCTCCATATCCCCCAGCTCCCACAGGATGGAGTGTACAGGCAGAGGCCAGGACATCAGTGTGGCCACTGTCAGGGTAGGCTTATTGGAACAGGTGTGCATGCGCCTCCAGCTGAGAACGGAGAAAGGGTATAATGAGGAGGGACATCAATGGCCCTGTGTCTGTGCACGTTGCCTATTCGACCTCCCAACTGCCCTGCCAGCTTATGTGTGCTGTCCACCCAGTGACTTCCCTGGCAAGGACAACGGAGAGGGCTGTCCAGGAACCCATAGACCCCACCGAGCAGCACCAAGATGAGACGATTGTGAAACCAGAGCCCTCGAGATTCAGGGCACACAGCAGTGGGGGGAAAAACATCACTCAATTCTAGATCAAACTGACGTGAAGCCGGACCTCCTAACCAGGGAGATTGATTAGCAGCAGTCCATGAGACTGCATCAACCAATAGGAGCTCATTTGACTGGGAAGACCAGGGTGTGTGGGAAGCCACAACCCTGAGGCTATGAGGGCCTATGTCCACTTAGAACCTCCATGACCTGTTTCCCACCTGGTTGGGATGATTTGCTTTTTCTCCCATGCAATCTCTCAAGAGGAACATGAAAGCCAAAGTCCATACCCAAATGACTCCTTCCTACGGCTCTGGGGGTAGGACCTGACTTCAGAGAGGTTAGCATAATCCAGTCAAGGGAAATAAACAGGGAGCACAAGGTAAACATGAGACCTGGGGCCGATATGTACACGGTGATCATCAGTCACTGTTGAAATGGACCTGAAAAATTCCAGACATGCCCCTAACACAGTTTACATACTTAGCTAGGGAAGTCTTGGGACACTCATGTTATGAGAAAGGCCAAAAAAGAGAGAAGGACCAGATCCCCACAACTGAGACTCTGGCTGCAAATGCTGGATGTTTGAGTTTATTCTGTGTTGAGTTCTGTGTTGAGTCCCTGAGCTATAGGTGCATGACCTCTGTCGGCCGTAGATGATTGTTCAGTAGCAGCGGTCAGTGAGTGGAGGGCCCATAGGAACACTGGAAGCCATGTAGAATAGGCTTGCCCCAGACACCTCACTCCAAACAAGTTCTGTGCTGGACCCCACGGCACTCAGGGGACTCACCATGGCTCAGATGTAGCCTCACCTACTCCCCAGGAACAACCAGGCAGAAGAGAACCCAGGATAACACACACACACACACACACACACACACACACACACACACTCACACACACTCACTTGGGCTGAGAGAGCTGGGCATGAGTACAACCTTGGGGCTCACTGCCAGCTCCACAGCATCTGAGGCCATGCACAGGAGAGTGGACACAGAGCAGCACATAAGTACAGGGACGGATGAAACCCCACCCTGTGAGCTTCACTGGCCCCGAGGTGTGGCTTAGAAGGTCTGTGTCAAGAGACCCCAGTATAGGAGGCCGCGTCTGGTCTCCATGAGCACAGGAGGCCCCGTCTGGTCTCCATGAGCATAGGAGGCCCCGTCTGGTCTCCATGAGCACAGGAGGCCCTGTCTGGTCTCCATGAGCACAGGAGGCCGCGTCTGGTCTCCATGAGCACAGGAGGCCTGGTTTCCATGAGCATAGGAGGCCCCGTCTGATCTCCATGAGCATAGGAGGTCTGGTCTCCATGAGCATAAGAGGCCGCGTCTGGTCTCCATGAGCATAGGAGGCCACGTCTGGTCTCCATGAGCATAGGATGGAGGCCGCGTCTGGTGTTCTTCGGGACGCTCCCGTGGATTCAGGGCCTGCATCTTAACATGTTGCTGGGTTCCCCAAACTCCTCAGTGGGTCCAGACCCAGACACTCCCTGCCTCTATCTTTAGCTGCCTATCAGGGAAGTAGAGTAGGGGCCTGTTCCCCGGATGCTGGTGGGGGAGGGTCAGAAAGAGACAAAACTAGGGCTCCCAAGTCCTGGGAATGTGGTAGGACCCCAATAAAAAGGTTCAAAATGGACCTGGGGCCTCTTCTTTTCCCTCCCACTCCCCATTCTCCTAAGCCCTCACCTCCCCCCACCAACAAACCAGTACTGGGCCTGAATCCCATAGAAAACAGGTCCCACACATATTTTTCTGAAATGTCTTAAACCTTGTTTTGGCAACGCTGCCTCTGTTCCATGGCCCAAGCTGTCCTGACATTAGACAAGCCTGACCCAGAGTCTTGGTCCCAGTCTGCAGGCTGGCCAGTAGCCAGGGCCACACCTGCTAGCCAGTCAGTTCCCCCAACTGTCGCCTACCCATTACCTCCCAGGCTCACTCTTGCCCAGATGCAGGACACAGGAGCAGACAGGAGAGACCAGTCAATCCTGGCAGTGGCTTTAGGAGTTTCCAAGTCTGCTTGGCATAGCACATCATCCTGAATGTGACAAGATGCCCAGGTTGATGACTTCATTCTCTGCTGCTGCCGTGAGTCAGGAAAGGGCTCAGTGCAGTTGGTGGAGAGGATTCATGGTGCTGGTGAGAATTAAGTCCAGAGGGAACTCGCCAGGGTAGAGAATGGCCAGCTGGAGGTGGCCTGACCATGCCTCCAGCAAGCAAGTCGGACTTCGTTGGGGCAGCACCAGCCTGGCACCCAGAGCTCATGTCGCCTTTACTCCTGTGCCTTTGTGTTAACCCCATGCTGAGAAGGCAATATCACCCCATTTCACAGATTAGAAGCTGAGGCTTGGGGAGGGATCCTAGGTAGAGCTGACATTCCATGGCATTGGTGTCAGGGCCAATCAGGCTGGACCTTGTAGGCAATCTCGGCATCTAATAGACGAGCAAACGGATGCAGATGGTCACAGCCTCAGCCTTCGGGGTTTGGAGTCCATGATAAGGATGTGCAGCCTGACCTCAGATCCTGATGGAAACCTGGCCTTACCTGCTCCATCTGAGCAAGAAATGACAGCCAGAGAGCGGGCTCTGGCCACTCTTGTCTTCAAGGGCTCTAAGAAGTGGCCTGTGCCTGCAGACTAGCCTGGGAAGGGGAGCATCATGGCCAGAAGGGAAACAGGGGTACTCCTGCCACCATTGCAGCTTGCAGCTTCCTGGTGACTTCCGGGGAGGTGATCAGACAGACAGGAGTAAGAGGTCTCAGGTGGTCCTGCACATGCTACCTCCTCGCTCATAGAAGAAGCTCCTGCCAGAGACCACGGGTTTCTTTTCTGTCTTGAAGAGCAAGCTGAGCCTTCTTACCTGTTTTTAAGGGTGTTTTTTTGGTTTTGTTTTTGTTTTTTATCTTAATGAAAGCATTGAGTGGTTGGGCATGTAAGTCTATGGAGAGGTCAGGAGCAGGGGCTTGTAGCCTGCACTGACAGAGACCCTTCTGGAGGGTGTGGTCTGCTACCAGGTGTTTCTGGGTGACCAGAGCCTGCCTTGTCTCACTGTGCCGTCTCTATGGCTTCCTGCCGCTGAGCGTCCTGTTGGCTTGCGTATTCGTGGTTAAGTTACTATAGAGGTTTATTTTTATCTTTCTCCAACAAAACTGATGCCCTAGCTCTGACAAGCCATCATCTACCTTCAGGCCTAGAGTCATCGTGGTGACTGTGTGAGGGGGCAGGAGTAATGAGAAAGAAGGGGCAGTGGGGCCCTCCAGCTCCTCACAGCCCATAGGCTCTGCTGGTAGACTGTCAGGGAGGAGCTCCTGCCCTCGTGGCTCTCTCCAATACAAGGGCACAGCTCCCCGAAGGCTAAGGCCAGAGCACAGGTGTGCCACAGCCTGGCTCCTGGATCACACTGAGCATGCTCCTGGCCAGGTGTCTTTCTGACACTACTTTCTGGCATCCATGGCAACTTCTGTCACTCTGCTCAGCTTACATGTGAGGAGGCTGAGGACACTCAAGCCACACCTCCCTCTTGTTGAGTATTCCTCCCAAGCCACAACAAGTCATGCAAAGGCCCTTCAGACCCCGCCTAGCTATTGCCCTGGACGGAAGGCGCATGGGGAAGCCTGGACTCCAAGCCAACTCAAACACACCTGGCTCTTCCTGCCAAAGAGAGGATTTGGGCACTCACTACATGGGCCATGGCCTCAAAGGCCACCTTGGAGAATGCCGCTACTGGGGCCTAGCTGAGTTTAGGACAATCCGAGGGGTCAGGTGACCAGAAGAATCCTTTGGGGTGACAGTTTATGACATCTGAGGCTGACTCGTCAATGTCAGGCAGATCTGCCTTGGCCAGATGGGGGTCTTGAGCCAAGAAGGATAGTACCATATTGAGGGTACACATAAACTGCTCTATGCATCTGTGTGGGGAGGCCCAGTCACATGGTGATCCCTTGGAAGTATCCTGATTCACCTTCAGGTGATGCAGGCCTGGTGGCATCGGGTGCAGCCAGCACGCTGCTCCTGGGCATGGAGGAGACCACGGTATAAAGGACACAGTGAAGCCCCAGAACCCCTTGGGACACTGACTGAGTAGCTATCCTGTATAGGATGAGTGCTGGAACATTCTGGAAGGATAGAACACAAAGTTACAGAAAGGCTGCCTTCTAAGGACTCAGCTCCAGAAGGCCTCTTCACTCTCTCTCTCTCTCTCTCTCTCCCTCTCTCTCTCTCTCTCTCACACACACACACACATACACACACACACACACACACACACACACACACTCAAACACACATATACACTCACACAGTCAACAGTCACACTTAAACACACATACAGTCACACATGCACACTCACACATACATACACTCATACACACTCACACACACTCACACTCAGATACTCACTCACACATATGCACACTCACACACTAACACTCAACATGGTTTGTGCTAAGTTTGCCAGGCTCAGAAGCCAGATGGAAGTCAGTCTGAGTTTGAGTCAAGACACTGCCACTGCCATTACCCAACTATGCGGCCCTCAGCAGACACCTCCCTTCCCTGGGCCTCAGCACCTCATGTGTCATCCAGCAGACCTCTCAGATGGGTACCTGGGAAGTTCAGAATGTATGACCTTCATGAAGGGTCAATAGGATCAGCGAGGTCTATGGACAGATTTCTGACGTCCTTGCTCCTAAGAACCAAAATCAGGGCCCAGCTCTGGGTTCAGACTTGATTCTGATCCATGCCCCACTTTCAGAGGATGTCCTCAAAAGTGATGTGAACAATGAGCCCCAAACCACTGCCAAAGACCCAAAGTCATTGTCATAACTGTGCACAGAGGGCAGAACTAACTACACCCAGTGTGTGGTGCTACACGCAGCTCTGAAGAGTAGTGAGCCTGTGCTAACAGGACACCGTCAGTCCCTGTGGCCCACTGCTGAATTCAGCAGAGTCCTGCAAAGGAGGAAGTCAACAGGGTCAGCCTCAGTGGGTTTCCTGGAAAAGGGTTTGCCTTGGTGGTAAGGCCAACTCCCCTTAAAGTTTTCCTCTCCTGTGGTCACGGCTTCCATGGCTACCTGAAGCCTGGAGTAGGCTCTTAGCCCACAGTGGGGTAGGAGTGTGTCTCAGCCCTCCTGCAGATTCCTGACCTTCAAACGCCCCTGCTGTTACAACCTCAGCATCACCCAAAGTGCATCTGCAGGGCTAGGGAATCCCGGCTGGCTCTGGGAGACACAAAGGTCTTCCAGTCCACCATGGAGGATCTTACTGACCACTCAGGGTCCCCAGCAGGAACCTAATGGGGACACAAGACAGACAAGTGCCTCCCACGGCAATGGGCAACCAAGGTAAGGACTCCATTGGGAAATTTTTTCAAAGCGGCTGTTCCCGGGTCCAGCAGTAGTATCAGGCAGCAGACATCACTTCCCAGCCTCAGGAGAACAAACACAACTGCCTAAGGCCTAACAGCCCTTCCCTCTCCTTGAGCAGGTCACAAGAGACAACTTCAGCCAGGTTAATCCTCTTTTAGGCCTGTCTAAGATGGCCACCATGCTGCCTGCCCAGAAAGCTCTATCAGACAGGGACCAGAACAGAGTTTCCAAGAAGCCCTCGCTGAGGCACGACTAGGCCCAAGTTCAGCTATCTGCCACGGAGTGGTACTCTGGCTTCAACTCAGGCTGACTGAAAGTCCCACAAAGGTGGTCAACCCCACTAGTGGTGAACAACAGCATAGCTCAACACCAG
Source organism: Tokudaia tokunoshimensis (assembly GCA_036184795.1). Lineage (NCBI taxonomy): Eukaryota > Metazoa > Chordata > Mammalia > Rodentia > Muridae > Tokudaia > Tokudaia tokunoshimensis. The sequence continues at coordinate 1,237,102 of BTHU01000004.1, read as the reverse complement.
GGCCCCCAAAGGCAGTGGGAGGGGTCAAGAGCTCAGGAGCCCACAGCTATTTCCACAGGAAAAAAAAATGTCTTCAGGCCTCCCAAGGGCTCACATGCCAGCTGTGACTCAGGGATGCCTGCTGCCAGATGGCTTCTTGTCAGATTGCTTGGGCCCTGGCTCCTGTCACAGTGAGGGCTGCTCCAAGCAGGGCCCTAAGGTCAGTTACGTAGCCTATAGGAGCTAAGCCTCTCATCCTGGCAGAGACAGGAGTCAATGAGGCCTAGTCAATTTAAGTCCAGTGACAAATGATATGACCCGAGCTCCCCACCTATAAAGTGCACCATCAAGCTGTGGACTGGCTCCCAGGACCCTAAAAATCCACAGGTTTGTTCAATCCAGCGGAGTTCTAGGGCCTGAGCCCTGCAGGGCTGAGTCCCCAAGCACAGCCTTGCACAGACACACTGTTTCCCTGTGCAGTGGGCATCTCTATGAGACTTAATTTTATGCCACATTTTCAAAACCAATATGAGGCTGTTTGTCAGACCTCTGTCCGCACTCTGTACAAAGATGGCAGCACCTGTGTCCCACATGTCCTCACACGCGGCAAGCCTTTCCACCCCTGCGAAGCCCTACTGCAACGTCAGAAAGTGAACAGGCCTACGAGGGAAGCTGTGGACCCCTCCTGGAGGGCTGCACCTATTGCATGTGCCAAAGTCCCTGGGAGCCCCTGAAATCTTTGCAATACCTCCTCATACAACCAAGACCATGTGGGCAAGGCACCTACCTAGCTCAGAATTGTTCTGGGTCAGGAGCGACAGAAGGATGGTCTGAGCCGCATTCTTCCCCTATTACACAGCAGCCAAGATCTGAGGACACCATGAGAGGCACTGACAGCCAGCCCTGGAAAACCACAAGAAGCACCAAAAAGTTGCTGGAACCGAGGGACACCGAAAGAAGGACACGCTGACGGCCATATCCCTAGTCAGGCCCTGGGGGTGATGGAGGGACGACAGAGCTTGCTGGAGAGAAGGCCAGGGTGCTTCTATCCACGGGTCTAGCAATGTAAGAATGGGGATGAAGTTCTGTTCTCAGCCTCCTGTTGCGTGGAAGGGCTGGGTGGGAGAACCCAGTACATCCCTAGAGAGAGACCCTGGACTCTGCACTTCCGGGAAAACCCATGGGCCATCCCACTCCAAGCAGGGCTAGGAGAGAGCTTGGGATGTATTTCATGTTCTGTCACCAAACCATGGCGAGCTTCATATTTTCCCACTGACGTCAGCGGCGTGGTCTGAAGCGGCTGCAAAAGCCTGGGCAGCATAATTGCAGCTGTCTCCGCAAAGCGAAGTCAGATGGTTTTTCCAACCTCCAGCCCCCGCTCCTCCCCCATGCCTCTCTCCGTTTTATTATGTTCCTTGGGCCCCATCCAGATGTTCCCTGCAACAACAACCCTCCAAAAATTTACAAAAAGGGAGCGAGAGAGAGCAGCTTCCTGCCGACTAGGGTGGAAGTGGCGACGTGGCAGTGTGGGGGCAGCCACGTCGGCGGGCCTGGCGGGCGGGGGAGTGGCCACATTCAAAGAATCAGGCACATCAGACACCCTTTAAAGTCCATGCCTTCTTCACCCCATGCCTTGGGTCCTGGGGACATGGCCGAGGGGCCTCCGGATTCACACTGCCTCTGGCTCAGATGGGGAGGTCTCAGCCCAGGCTGTGGTTGAGCAGAGACCAAGGCACTGTGGTCGAGACCAGGCCCATGTTCAGATTGATCTGGCATCATGCCAACTACACGTGTAGCTAGGGTCTCTGTGCTATGGGGCAGCGGCTAGAGCTTTAATTAAGATCAGTCTTCGTCTGATCGGGCAGCGGGATCACCTCACTTGGAGGAGAGCACCTGGAGACAAACGCGGTCCCTGGCCAGGTAGACACTGGAGCAGAAGAGAGAAGGGATGGACTCTACAGAGGACAATCATCAGAGCCTCCAAGGCCAGCAAGGGCCACACAGGAGCATGCAGGAGTGGGCATTCCTTACAAAAGAGCTATGCCCAAGGCTCAGGTCTGGACCTGGAACTACTAGGCCACAGGCACTTTAGGAGAGCTGTCCACACAGTCACACGCTATGTTCCACCAATCCTGGATGCCAGGAAGCCTTTCTGGGAGCAGTGGCCAGCCTCTGCTGCCCGACAAAACAATAAGCCCCAGTGCTATCTTAAGAGATGCTGGCCCTACCCAGTACATCCTACCCTGGAGTGCTGACCCAAGTAGGCAGAATAGAGAGAAGGAGTTGAGGCCAGCAAGATACCAGCAAGCTATGAAAGGGGTCAACAAACTGTAATGCACGGCCTATGAACCCCATGCTATGACAGAATGACCCGTGACACCTCCCTGTCTCCTGCCCTCCCAACCAGTTACTGAAACGCTAGCCCTGAAGCTATGGGTCCCTAAGACCACCTCAGACCCAGGGATATGCTGAGGGCCTTGGAGCACCCAGCAGTTCCCACAATGCCTGGGGCTCACTTAGGGACAGGATGCATGCAAACATGAACAGAGAGGACAGAGCCCAGGAGAGGCTAGGCCTACATTGTCACAGGTTCCCACACAGAGGAGGCGTGCTGTCCACACTGCCTCCTGAATGTGTGTGAGCAAGTCAGGTGAGCCTGTGTAGCTTCTGTGCTGGGTGTGAGGGGGGATGTTATTGGAAGTGGGCTGCACTAACGTGCCTGAGCACGGAATAGAAAATTGTGGTCTCAGCTCTGCTGAGATCAAGTGACCTAGCATGGCTCAAGGCCCCACCATAAATCACACTGTCAGCAAGGACCACTGAGGTGACCCAAGACCGTCAGGCAAACACAGACACTGTCAGGCCAGACTCTCCAAGTGGGTTGAGGTCAGAGGTCATCTACCAGGAGTTTGGTAGGAGCCATGCCTTTGGGAACTGTGCAGGGTGTGGCCAAACCAAGCCTGCCAAGTTAACCCTTCACTAGATAGTGTCCCCAGGGCGAGGCGGGCAGGAAGGCCATCACCTCATCTCCAATGAGCCCTGTGGGGGCAGCAGGAGAGACAGATGGCGAAGCCTGGAGGAAATTTGTAGAGCTGTAGGAGGAAGGCGGGGTCATGACAAAGGCCATGACATGTCCAGGGCCCAAGACCACCTATGACAGAACCTAGATCCAACTGGTCTCCCACTGCACACTCCTCCCATCCCCAGAAGCTTCTGGAACAGGGAGTGGCTTCCAGCATCCAAGGCTGGCATGGCTGGAATAGGTGTGGCCCCTCTTGAGAAGGACCACAGTTTCTTTCCTTCATTTAAGAAGGACTTAGACTTGAATATTAGAGTTACCATATCTGTGGGGTCCCACTTATTCACTCCTGGGACCCCCAGACAGGTGGGGATGGGCCATCTCAGCCCTGCAGGGAGGCAGGCAGTCTACCTCCCAGCTGAGGGAACCCTATTATGGAGGAGGGCTGTATTAGGTACAGACACTTTCCTGCTTCCTGCTGGGAAACCAGCCCCACAAGAAGAGTGCATTGAACCAGCAGCAAGAGGGACTTCAGTTAGACCTGAGGAAGATTGTCAGAGTAGAAGCCTGCTTACAGATGGGTTCCAGGAATTCCCTCTGTGTCTGAACCACATGGGAGAAGTTTCTGGAAGCTTTCCAAACATAACACAGTGGTTGAGAATAGCCTTGATGATCTCAGAAAACCCTTAGGAAACAGTAGTTGGACCTAGTTAGAAGAGCCACAGCCCCCTCCAAAGTGCAGAAAGGAAGGCTGGACCTGCTCCAACCACAGTGGACAACTGGCTCTGCAGGGTCTCTAGGGCACCACCTGCAGGAGAAAGAGTGAGTGTCTGCTCCACTCAGATGGCCGGGGCACAGGCAGAGGCAGACAAAGGCAGACCATCCGGTCTCCCAGCAGCCGCCAGGAGAGGCGCTTGAACAGGGTCTCCTGGCTCCACGCCGCACAGTCGGAGAATGGAGCTTGGTTGTGGCAGAAGACTTCACTACATGGTTTCCTTCCGTCTGTTGGTGATCTTCTGGAGACAGAACCAGAAATGACATTGAAGGTTTTCTTCTCCCTGTTTTGTCTTTGAAGAACTCCTATTCATCCTTCAGCACCAAGCTCGATTGCCACGTCAACTAGGAAGACTTACCAGTTCCCTTGTCCGCTGGTACAGTCACTCCACTATAGGGGCCCACTCAGCCTGTACCTGCCACCAGGATGCAGGTTGGAGAATACTCCAGACCCTGATCAGACAATAGAGTGGGTCTAAGAACCTGACCTGTGGCAGGGCCCAAGGGAGATGTGCCAGCGAGGTCAGGCATGCACTAGGCCTTGAGGACTGGGAACCAACATTCAAGCAGAAATCCCTTATTTATGGCTCATATTGAATTCATATGGAAATGGAAATGTTCACATACTGGGTTAAATAAAATATGAAATTCATTTCACCTGGTTTTAATGTGGCTAGCAGGAAGTTTTCAATTTTCAATTGCATATGTGGTTCATGTGAATTTTCTGCTGAACAAAAACTCAGCATTCGCCTGGAATCACGCACACAACCTGGCCACATGCCACCCTCCAGTGGCATTTTCTGAGTGGATGAATGGATGGGTGGATGAGCAGCTGGAGGACGGGTCAGTGGATGGGTGGGTGGATAGGTAGACAGATGGAGAATAGGTAGATATGCAAATGGGCAGTCAGTGGAATATGGATGGTGGACAGATAGGTAGGTTGGTGAGACGGCTGATGGGTGGGTAGATAGATGGGCAGATGGGGGACTAGGATAAGTGGAGGGACAGATAAATGGGTGGTAAATGGATAGATACAGATAGGTGATGGATGGATGGGCAGATGGACAGACAGATGGATGGATGGATGGATGGATGGATGGATGGACAGACAGATGGATAGAAGGACAGACAGATGGTTGGGTAGATGAGTGGATGGGCAGATGGGCAGACAGATGGATGGATGGACGGACAGATGGATGGTTGAGTGGATGAATGGATGGGCAGTTGAGTAGTGGATGCATGAGTGGGTGGGTGGGCAGATGGATATACGGCTGGGTAAACAGATGATTATGTGGAGAAACAGTGCCTGGAGACAAACATCTCCCATTGCCTGAGGCCCTGGCTAACTGCCGCACAGTTCTGCCCTGGCCCAGCATAGACAACTAGTCAAGCCCACAGAACCAGAAGCTCCCTTCTCTGGGTTTGCACTCAACCTAGTCATGATTGTCCCCAGTGGGCCCTGGGGGTCTGGGACAGCAAGGGGCTATCAACTATGCTGAAGAACTGATTATCTAGGACACAGGGATAAAGATCTGCTGAAGTTATTCTTCTCAGTGCCTGCCTCTCCCACCCTTCAGCCCTGCACACCATCAAGGAGCAAGCAGGGGCTCTGCTGTCCTCTAAGGTCATTCCCAGGCAGGACCTTGGCCTCCTGAGTCTGGGGCATCATAGGTGAACTCAGCTGGGCCTTGAAAGCACAGAGGGTCTAGGAAAATTGTTGCTAGGAGACGTGTGTGTGTGTATGTGTGTGTGAGAGGGGAGAGAGAGAGAGAGAGAGAGAGAGAGAGAGAGAGAGAGAGAGAGAGAGAGAGAGAGAGAGAGAGAATTGACCTGACCTGCACTTAGTGAGGTAATGCTGCCCTCTGGTGGTAGATATGGGTACTGCCAGATGATACACAGGTACCTCATGTACCCTGCCTGGTTCACAAGTGTACTACAAATACCCAATTCACAAGGGACTCTCTGGGTCAGAAATGGAATAAAAAAATCAGGGTTGTGGTGAGTCTAGGGAGCAGTCTGCACCTAGTGACATCAAGGGGAAAATCTGGCTACAGGATATAGTTTGTGAAGTCCCTCTTCCATTCAAAATTATTTTGATGCAATAATCCACAGAAGTCTCCCTTTTAAAGCAGTCTTCAGTCCAGCTTGAAATGAAAGACAGTATAGCCTGCTGTCAGCTCTAAGATCTGCACCCCAGCTTAACAGACTGATAAACTTCTGCTGGAGGGAAAGGGCACATAGGGAGTAGGGGAGTTTCTAGAGCTCTCCAAGCGGGGCTGATACCTGATCCCACCAACAGAAAGTGGCCACCAGAGCCACAGTTGGTAGCAGGGTCATACCTGAAGTCTGGAATGCTTAGACACTACTGATGGCTGCACTCCTGTCTGCACTCAGACCTTCCCAGGCAGGTGACAAGTCATCTGGCATTCATCTCCTGTGCCCAGGCAAGGTCTCTGATCTTCCTTCCCAACATTGGTGGCCAGGGCTGAAGCAGTCGGCAGCTCAGAGTAGAGCCTGCCTCACAGTGCATTTGCCGATTGCTTATTGTGCGATGTCTTCCTTTGCTGTTTAGTATGTAATGTGAGCAGAATTCAAAGCTCACCTGATTAGCATTTACTGTCAGATTCCTGGACTTTCCCACTGACTTGTCCCCACTCAGGGCCCTGGCAAGTCACAGTCCTCTGTGACAGTGTGACCCTCAAACCTTGGAGAAGTCTCCACCACTCACCCCAGGACCCTTTAACCTCAGAGAGCCAATTTGCCCTCCACCTGCATCCTGTGCTATTCTGCTCTGAAGTCCAGTGTGTCTCACACTGTGGACACCCCTTGTTCCTTGCCACAGTGCTTTGATTATTGACACCCTTAGGTTTGTAATAGATTCTGTGTGTGTTAATCACACACACAGAAAGCACTGAGTTGTCAGGTGATGGCATGCCCCTGCGGTCACCCACAAGCCAGCAGTCACTTTATAAAGCAGTGGGTGTCCCAGCACACCTGAGCAAGAGAGTCATTTAGAAGTGGGGAGCAGAGAAGAAGAGAATGGAGAGGAGGTATGAGTTATCCCAGGAAACTCTCTCTGCTTTCACCACACCACAGGATTCTGGCTCTACTCTCCTCCTCCCTGACTTCTTCCTGGATAGGGACAAAGCCACAGGTGGTTTTAGAAAACCCTTGTCCTTATTTATCATAGCTAGGGTATCTCACAGGCTTTCTGTTGACAGACTATTCCTAAGGAAACACACAGGAAGCAGTTTCTCTAGAACATACCATGTAGACAGGCTGGCTTCAGACCCACAGAAATTTGCCTGCTTCTGCCTCCCGAGTGCTGGGATAAAAAGTGTGTGTCACCACACTTGGCTGTAAACTATTATTATATAGAATTAATGTATGCTAATAAAAACATTAAACAAAAACCACCTGGCCTAGTTCCTGGTGGCTCCAACAGGGACCACAGTAGGTATTGTATAATGACCACACCCCATAATACATTTTTAAACCTTAGAATGGTTTTAGGTTTGCTGAAGACTTGTTGTCAACAGAGATTCTGCATGTTCCTAGTGTCTCCCTCCATCCAGCCCCCTACCTTCCTCCCTCTCTCTCCTTCCTTCATCCTCACACCCCTCCTCCTCTTCCCGCCTCAGTCTCTCCCCTCTGCCTCATCTTTAACACATCCCTTAACTGAGGTAGTACTGATAGTTTGTGATCATGTCACTGTGTCACATTTACTCACTGTATCTCCTTGGGTTTCTCAGGACGTCTCTTTTGATGACCTTAGGGGTCTGGAGTGCCCCATGTGGGGTTCATCTAGCGCATTCCTCCTGGTCAGTTTCTGTTGTGTCTCTGTATGTTGGAAGTACATTGCTGCCTTTCCGGTTCTACTGGGGTCTATGCAGAGGGAGTTTTGGGTTGATGGTTTGGTTTGTTTTGTTTTTTTAAGAACGGCTCTTGGAATGTGTTGCTCAGCCAGGCCTCAAAATTGGGATGTGATGCTCCTGCCTTGGCCTCTTGAGTGAGGGAATTACAGGAGTATTCCACCAAGCCCACCTTGTACTGGGCCCACTTCACACTTCCGGGACTCTTAGTGATAGACTTCCATGAGCCTTTGAATGAAATGTTTTGGCTCTTCTATATCAAGCATATTCCCCAAAGGCTCACGTGTTAAAGGTGTAGTCCTCACAGTGACACTACCAAGGAGAGAGTGGAGACTGAAGCCACTAACTCTGTGATTGGATTAACCCACTAGATGGGCAGTCGAGAGCTGGTGGCTGGCTGTAGTTCACAGGGGACCTGAATTACAGGTCACGGCTTACCCTGGACCCTCCCTCTCTCCCTCTCTGCTTCCTGGCTGCCACGAGATACACAGTTCTGCTACACGGCACGTTCTGCCCCACCCACCCCTCCCCTGTGATGAGCCCAGAAACAGCATGGGCCATGACTGAAAACGTCAAAGAGTGATTGGTAATCTCTCCTACTTGTTTCCCCCAGTACTGGTCAAGCGAGAAGGGCTAAAGTCCATCTGGATGATGGTGGATGTGCTATCACAGTGTCGCACTGGGTGACAATGTCACTTTTCTCTCCCTTGCACACCAGGCTCCTCCAGGGAAGTCACTGTGCAGGCCCCACACGCGGGTGCAAACGGTAGCTTCCAGTCCATATCTGCTGAGGGCGGAAAGTTTGTTTGGAATTTCCCTTCCTCTTCCCCCACTCTGTTTATTTATTCAATCATTTATTTACATGAGCACAGTCTTGTGGATTTCAAACTTCTAGCTACAATCCAATTACTGAACTATTCTCGCATGGCCCCCTTGACCTCTGCTGGTTCACCCTCCCCTGCTGCCAAGACCAGGCAGCTGTCTTGCCCTTCAGAGAGGATCTATTCCTATGACAGGCTAACCATACCCTCCACCTCTACCTCCACCCTAGGAGCCCCTGACCTTCTGCATGCAGTGGGTTGTCTCATGATGTCAGAAGCCTCTGAGGTGCTGACAAGTGCCCACTGACCCTGGATAGCCCAGAATAACTTTACTGCTCTACAAAAGGCCCCTGGCTTTCACCAACTCTGCCTTCCTCTCAGCAGAGCCCCAAGCACACTCAAAAAGGGGTCTCCTTGATCTTTCCATCATGTGAAGCACTTAGGATGTTCCCATGTGTATCCGGGGTGCCCCTAATCCCACCCATTTATTGCTGAGCAGCACGGCGGGGAGAGGGGCAGGGAGTGGGGTGCAGTCATCAAAGGACGCCTTTGTTACTTCTAGCTTGGAGTTACAGGGAAAGGTGTCATCAGTGTTCCCTGGCAAGGTTGGGGGTAGATGTAAGTTTTCACACCTGCAGGGTGCATGCCATGGATGGTGACTGTGAGCCATCTTCAGTCTTTCAAAAACTGTTTGCCAATGGCTGCCCTCAGGCCTACATCCAGTGGGGCTATTGGAGGCCTCTGGCGGCAACAGCCTCTCTTCTTTCTGAATCCTCAAGTGCATCTTGGGAATTTAGAATGTGTAAAACACACACAGACATATAAACACACACACACACACACACACACACACACACCAGGCCTGCAGCAACAGGAAGGTGGCTTCATGCTGGGCAGTGGTGGCACATGCCTTTAATCCCAGCACTTGGGAGGCAGGGCAGGTGGATTTCTGAGTTCGAGGCCAGCCTGGTTTACAGAGTGAGTTCCAGGACAGCCAGGGCTACACAGAGAAACCTTATCTCAAAAAACCAAAAGAAAACAAAAAAAGGAAAGGAAGGTGACTTCTGCAGCTGTGCTCCTTGCCCACCCTGAGGCTTCCTGCCCTCCTCCCTTCCATCTCCATGTTCGACTCTAAGCAGACCCGGCCTTGGGCTGCAGGCCTGAGTGTGTAGCTCCATCCCCACAGCTGTAAAGTTCCCCAAGGCAGGCCTGGGCCTGCTTTCATCCGGAGCATTGGCCTGGGAGCAGAGACCTGCCAGATGACCCAGAGTAGTGACCCTTTCTCCTGGACAATTTCTATCCTGAGCTCTTGGCTAACTATCCTTGTGATCGTGTCCTACAGGACACAATAACTGGCAGATCTGACAGCACCCATAGGTGGGAGTCTGAAGCCAGGGAAATAACATTGTCTGCTTCCATGAGCTGGACTTGAGCCCCAGGCCTGGCTTCCTGACCCTCACAAAGGGCATGGGGTACCACTGCCCTCTACACAAGCTGGACCACACACTGATAGCTGCTGACAACAGCCATCTGCTCCAGAGGACAGAGCTCCCTCATCTTTCAGCACCTAGGACGCTGGAGCTGGTCTCTTGCTGTGGGACTCACAGCATCGGTCACACCGCTTGACGGTGACAGGGCCAGGAGGAAAGCAACCTAGAGTCTTAGGGATTCCGGCTGATGATGTCTTCTTGTCCTGAAGGGACAGATAAAGCCCCCTCAGGATGGGACCCCAGCCTAGGAAATGTCCAGACGCAGAGCCAATAGGTAGGTAAATGGAAAGATGGATGGACAGATGTGCGGATGGTTGAGTGAACAAATGGAAGAGTAGAAGAACAGCTGGGTAGACAGTGGGCGAACAGTTGGATAAACAGAAAGATAGATGGGCAGAAGGGATGAAAGAAGGAAGAAAGGAAAGGAAAGGAGAGAGAGATAAAAGGAGGGCCAGAAGGGAGGGAAAAGGGAAGAAGGGGGGGAGGGGGAAGAGATGAGAGAAAAGAGACAGAAGGGACAGAGGGAGGGAGGAAAAGAGGGAGGGAAGGAGAGAGGGAGGGAAAGAGGAGTGAGAGATAAAAGGAAGGATAAAAGGGAGAGAGGAGGGGAAGAAGGGAATGGAGAGGGGAAGAGAGAGTGAGAAGAGAGGGAAGGGATGGGCGGAGGGAGGGAAAGGGAGGGGAGCTATCAAGTTTCCTCACAGTCCCAAGCTTTCCCCTACTTGACCTCCACAGGCAGCTCTGAGACTCACTGTTCGCCTTTGAGGGTGCCATGGTGCCTCATCTTCCTGAACCTTCTTCCAGTAGGCAAGGGAAATGGTGCCTTTTCCTGGGCCCTGGGCCCTCAATCACAGTCTTCAAGGTGGGTCTCAAGGCTGGTATCTGATTCCAAACTGCCCTACCTCGGTGCCAGCATTAGAGCCTCTTTACAGCAGTGGCACCTGAGGACCATCTCCCAAGTGACTAGCACTCTTGTTACCAGGGCCCTGGGCGTGGGGATCCTGTCCTTATCAGAGATGGGGAAATAGACCCAAGGTTTGCCCCTGCTGCCAATCAGGCACTGGTGATATGAGCCTAGCCTTGCATTCCCCAGGGTCCTGGTGAACGTTCCAGGTGCTACAGCCCTGCCGAGCCCTGCTCTTGTCAGCATGGTGACTTGTCTGCCTTGGGACTAGGAGTATTCTAATCGTGAGGATAGGATACATTGCAGAGCACAAGGCCTTAGGAGGAACCAGAAGGTCCTGAAAGGAATCAGCCTTGTCCAAATATCTCCAGCAGGGGGCAGTGCTATCTTACATTTGGGAACTGATTGTGCCACCCAGGATAGCCTACACAGCCTCCCGCTTCTCATCCACATTGCACCCCAGGCAGCTTCTTTTCCGCCAGGGCTCTGCAAGGACTGGCAAGCTGGGCCTTCATCTTGGATCCCTCAGAGCTTCCCCTGGCATTTATCTGGGCCTGTGCACCAGCTGACCATCCGCTTAACTCTCTGAACTGTCAGCCAGGATGCACTCCCCTCTGTGAATTGCCACCTCTGACTCCCTCAATGCCCCAACCGCTACCTGCCCAACTGCCCTGACACACATTAGCACTTGCATGGCGCTGCTGTCCTCAGGCCTGGAGACAAGGCTAGCCCCATTTGCTCCAAGATGTGCCCACGACTACCACCACACACACACTCACTTTACCACTATTGCTTGCTGATGGCAGGTCTGTTCTTTCCTGTCCCTTGGCTCCTGGTACTGGGCATAAGACCAGAGAAAGAAAATAGGGGCTTGGTGATATTCCATAAAAACATCATGTGTCCCCAGACCTGGCATAAGACCAGAGAAAGAAAATAGGGGCTTGGTGATATTCCATAAAAACATCATGTGTCCCCAGACCTGAGGCCCTACCCCCACCCTGGCCTCTCAGGTTACACAGGCCTAGAGGCTGGCTCAGCCTGCCACTGCCTGATTCTACTGCTGATAAACTTATCAAGCCCAGCATCTCTGGTCCAGAGGGACTGCCTGGAGCAGGAATTGCCATGGCAACCAGAGGCAGTAAGGAGGCCTTAGACCAGGTTGCCAAGTGATGCCGGCAGGCAGCCTGGGTCTGCTCAGTTGGTGGAGCACTCTGCAGTACTGTGTCCATGGAGGTGGTCAGAGCCACGGACCTCCCCAGGGAGACCTGAGCTAGGGCCTGCCCTGCCCCACCCGGACTTGCTTCCCTCAGTCCCTTCTCATCCCATTACCCATAGGGCCCTAAAACCCAGCACCAAGGGCCCTGAGAACTGTCCTTTCTGCAGCTTTTGTCCCAGCTGGTTGTCACCTTGTTCTCTGCCCCTGACCTGAAGCCTCTCACACCATCCCTTGTCCTTTCAGACTTCTGTAGAAGGGTTAGGGTCAATAGAGGACCGACCTAGCTTCTGATGCATGGCAAGGTCAGTACAGAAGGGATACAGAAGCCAAGTCACCACTCCTCAGAGATGACCCTCTTTCCAGACCAAGGAGCGGGCCAGCATGACCCTTGAGCACAAAAATTTAATCACAGAGGACTGGAGTGGACTGGCAGAAGGGCTGGACTCACCCAGAAGCATCAGGTAGGCAGCTCAGTGATTCAGAGACCCCCCCCCCAGGTCCCCTACTTCTGGACTGCCAAAGGTCCACATTGAACCTAGGGGTGACACTGGCTCTAGCCAGGGGAAGACCAGGCTCAGGACAAAGACCCTCTTAGTAAAGAGGAAAAACTGCATCTTGCAAAGGCTCACTAACTAGGGACCTGCGGAAGGCTACTTCAAGGAACAGCAGTTTTCTGTTTGGGGTTCATTTGGGGAATCTGTGTGCGCCTGAGGAAGTGGAAATGGCAGTGTGCATGTCCTGAGTCCCAACAGTCTGAGCCCAGCTTCCCATTGCCCTCTGCAGCTAAGGGGGAAATACACAGGGTATTACAGTGACATGCGTATGGAAGTGTACTGTGACAGACTGCTCCTAGGCAGGGATTTCAAGGAGCCTGGCTGTGCAGGCTGCTGGCCACAGCTAGAAAGCTGTCCAACATCACAAGGCCCCTCAGGTTCCACCGCTCCCAGTCTCAGACTGGTACCCAGTATCTCCCAGGAGTGAACCCATCAGCAGAGAGGGGCATGCGATAACAGGACAGTGTCACCATACTTGGGGTCAGATGCAGCCCAACCTGCAGACAGCACGGAGACAAAGGGCATTTATCACATGAGATGGCACAGATGGGGCATTGTTAACCTATAATTAATCGGGCAGTTAGATGACATCACGTATCTGGGCTCCTCCGTGTGAACCTCCTGCCCACTCTAGCACAGAAGTAGAAGCTGGGTGCAGGAAAGCCAGGGCTGGGCAGGTGGCAACCCATGGATTGGGAATGGCTTTGTACAGGCATCAGAGGGGCCCCAGAGGAGAATGTCACAGCAGAGCAGACATGGAAGAGAAGACCCTCCCCGAGGAAGCTGGGGACCTCCCACTGCCACTGCCCCAGACAGGACTCCCCAACACAGGACAGATGAGAACTGAATGGAGATATATTTTGAAACGCTCATATTTGTCTCTCCTCTCACGTTTTTTGTTTCTTTTCTACAATCCTGAGACTGCCGTTCATCAACCCCCAGCGTCTGCACCACAATGTCCCAGAGAGCAGTTACGCGGGGAAGTCAGTTCACAGTCAGACAAGCCACAGCGAGGCCGGCAGGCAGGCACCGAGGACAGAGCAAGGTTGTTCAAATCACCGAGAAGAGGAAGGAAACCCTGCCCACTGTGGGCCTCCCTCCCACCAAAGGAAGTGTCTGTCTGCTGTTCTCATGAGCCATCAGCCTCCTGGTAAGGGCCTCCTCTGCTGTCGCGGCGTCAGGGTGTCCCAATGCTTCTTGACACTCAAAGCAGAAACAAAACAGGTCCCCCGCCATGCCATCCAGTTTACACGAGGGATAAAATTACATTTGTACAAAAATAGATTCATTTACCCTTCCCGGTGCGTTAAACATTCCTCTATCTTTACTCCCTGCGGACACGGCCTCCTCCCCATGGTGGCCGCGCATCCCAGCTAAGGCATGGCTAGAGATCAGGGCACTCCAGCCCTGAAGCATCTGAAAATAGATGCATCCCCTGCCTCCAGAGAGTCGCCAGAGCCCGACTTCCCCACACACAGAAGGGGACCTCAGGTCCTTGCTCACGAGAAGCAAATGTACAGGAAAATGGGAAAGTCTTGATTAAAAAGAACACAAAACATCAGTAACTGTGCCGCATCTCCCGTCGCCGGTGGGCAGTCTCTATAGTACATCTGTGTTCACACCACACATCTGTGTGCATGAGGACCAGGTCACACACCCCAGCTCTGCAATGGGGACAGCAGATGACTAGCCATTGGTTGCCTGCTTTGGCCAGGTATCTTGGGATGCCAGGAAAGGGGACTTGGGTGTCTCTTGGCACTGTCACCAAGTTGCCCAGTATCCTGGGGGATGCTGTAGTTTGGAAAACTGAGGGCGTGGGACCAAATTCCCCCAGAGACTGTGGTTTCAGGGTGACACAGAGCAGCAGCTGCCACCGGCCCTGTGGTCATCATGGCTTCTCCGCCACAGGAGCCCCAAATGAATCTCCAAGCAGGGTGGTGACACACATGAGGAATATGGCCCAGAAGCTGCAGTGTGGAAGTCACATGACCATTGGTGGCAGCTGTTATCCAACCAGGCTGAGGTGGGGATGGGCACAGGGTGGCTAATGAGCTGATGTTAGTGCTATCTTTAGAAAATTAAAGATCGCTCCACCAAAATAATAACAATAATAATTACAATCACCTTAACTGAGCCAGATTGGTAACACGACTGAAGGTCTGGTTAAATGAAGCCCCAATATTCTCCTTAGGGACACCATGCCCACACCACTGCTGCAAAGAAACAGCACTGCCCCCGTGACCATGACAATGAGACTAAAGGAGCAGGAAGCTCGCCAGGGAATCTATAGTGACAAGCAGTGGCAGGTAAGGCTATGTGGGCCAGTGGGGCTTGCGGCCAAGGCCCCGGTGCCTGACAGCCAGCCAAGCCCAGACATGGCTCAGCCCCAGGATGTCCTCTGCTGGAGCCACTGAGCATTCTCAGTGGTACAGAGGGACAGAGCACAGTGTAGAATGGGGCTGGCATGAACAATGGAAGAGGGGGTCTGCAGAAGGCACGGTGCTGGGTATGGACTGGGGATCTGCTCCTCTGCCTGATGCCACCAGCGCCAAAGGCTATACAGATTTTCTAGGAAAGCCTAGGAAAGGGGCAGCCAGCCAGTCGATCCTGGGAACTGTGACATCTCCATGGACAGCTCCCAAGCCACTACATGGAGAGAAGGGTACAGGGGAAATGTTTCTGGAATCTTTTATAGGTGCCTCTGCTGGCTATGGTTGAGGATTTTGAAAAGGTGGAAAATCAATGTGTCCTTCCCCCACAGAGCCCAGGAACTGGCTCCTCCCACCCACCACCTCTAGGTCCAATCCCCTAGATGGTCTGTTTAATGAGGGCCTTCCTTCCTTCCCCCTCCCACCCCACACACCAATGCAAGACCAGCTGTTGAGAAGACAGTATGGCCATGCCCACTAAGGCACCTGCTCCTGACAAACCTAGGCCCCCGGAGTCTGAGACTAGATCATGAGGACTGGCACCCAAGGAGGCCCCACAGTGCAAACAAGGCTGGTCAACTGGAGAAGCATACTCAGAGCCACACGGGACAGGGCTGAGGCCTGAGTCTGCAGTCTGTCACCTGAGAAGGCATGACAGAACCCTTGGATAAGATTCTGGGCAAACACTGTCCACAGACACCACCATACCAGAGGGAGTCCCAGAAAGTCCCTGTCAGGATTATAACAGAAATGGCCAGTCCAAGAATGGGCCCAGGCTAGAGTCTCACACAGCCTGCTGAGTCAGCCACACCAGGACAGTCACCTGCCATGTCTGCATGGTTCATCTCTAAGTCCCTCAGGTCCCCTTTCCAGAGATCAGACAACAGCCCTCCTCTTCCCTGAGCCTCAGGATGCCCAGTGCCCCACAGGACCACTGAGGAGGAAACCCCATTCTGTGTGAGCCAGGGCTGCCCTCCAGGATGATCTGTGGTGCCACCTTGCAGACCAGAAAGGAAGATCTGTGATAGGGAAAAGCCAGGCTACTAGAGTTGGCTAACCCTGGGTTGGTGAGACATGACGGGGGTCGATTACATAAAAGGGGACTGGGGGACATGACAGAGGACCTCCAGCCTCGAGGTGGACCCAGAATCCTGCTCGGGGTGATATCTCAGGCTATCTTTGGAAAGAGGCTTTACAGGTCAGCTCTGACCAAGGAGGACACGACTTGCCCCACCCGCTCCCTCTTGACCGCAGGTAGATTCCCACCCTAGCTGGGTACCAGGACTCTGAACAGGCAAAGATGGGGCACTGCAAACAGAGGTGTCACGTGGGCACGTCGAGAACCAGCAACAGCAACCAGCAAGCCCTTCTCCCAGGTCTTGCAGCTCCAGGTGCTGAAGGCCCCGTGATGTACCCCAAGGCCCTCAGGGTGACAGCCTTACAGCCTGATGTAGGGCAGGGGGCTAGCAAGGTGTCACACCAGCTCTGCCACGGCTCTGGGCCAAGGGCAAGCATTAATACAGATGGCAAGGATGGTGACACATCTTTTGGGACCACAGGGACACTGCACCCCCAAAGATCCACACGGGCCATCAGAAAGGGCAGGGACAGGGCTGGAGCTGAGCAGCTGTGTCCAGGCGGGGCGCGGGACCGGCACATGGCGGCAGGGGCCTAGGTGGCTTGATGTGGGGCCTCCAGCATCTCCATGAGGAAGGTGTCGATGGGCGTGTCCCCGATGAGCTTGAAGAAGAACAGGTGCTCCAGGCACTTGAGCCCGATGGAACGCAGTGCAGGCAGGCGGAGCAGCAGCTTGGCGAACCTGCAGGATGGCAGAGGGTAAGGACAGGCCAGGAAGCAGGAAGTGCTCCCCTCAGAGTGCTCCCTGCACTACTTGGTGACCTGTAGCTTCCCTAGAGACCAGCCAAGCCCAGTGCCTGGACCCAAATCTGGTCTGCAGAGCAAGCTAAGTTGATCTTTCGGGAAGCAGTGGGGAACTAGAGAAAGGAGGCTCCTTGGAGACAAAAGAGCACAAGGGAAAGGGGAGTGGCAAGGGTGGGGTGGGGGTGCAGTAGGGGTGTGGCAGGGTGAGGTGCATCAAGACCCATGAGGCCCTGAAATGAAAGGAAGAGCCAATGGTAAGACTACCATGGGTCAGGACAGGCCCAACAGGGTTTGGGAAAGCAGTTACAAGTGTGGGCTCGCTCCATGGGCAATGGGGAGCCAGGACAGAAATGTCAGCAGGTAAGAGCGTGAACGTGTTCTGTGCGTCGGAGAGGTCTCTGCAAGAGCTGCTGTCTCTCTAGAGGCAGTGGGGCATGTCCTAGGAAGAGGCAAGAGAAAGATCTGTGGGCAGCCTCATCAGCAGTAATACGCATGGAACTCGGGGTGACTGACAAGCCACAGGGTGGAGATCTCCACTGGAGGTTGGGGGGGGTGTCTGCTTCAGCAGGAGCACGGGTTCCTCTACCCATGGAGTGTTTCCTGGGCAAAGGACTGATAGGCATGGGAAAGGAGTCTAAGAACTCACAGAAGACGGACAGACGAGCGAGGAGAGTGTGGTGTGGGAACAGGACCTGGGGTCCCACATGTGACCTCTGTGTCTGCTCAGGGCCTCTATATACTGGAGGGGGCTCTGGGCCTCATTAATTATTAACAATGTCTTTCATTTCCAGGGAGGAAGCCTTGTGGCTGGCTGCCCCACAGTCCTCAGTTTAAAGGCACAAGCGTAGCTTGGAGGCTGGAGAGGCGCCAGAGAACAGGCTGTTTTCTGCTGAGCTGGCGAGATGGGCTAAGGCAGGAAGCCAGGAAAAACAAGCCGCTGCCACCCTCCTGTCCTCCTCCGGGAAGTTTCACTTTAAACCAAACCAGATGAGGGCTAAACAGCAGCGTGGACAGTTAACCATGTGTGTGCCAGGCAACAAGATGCGTTAGTGTGCACGTCTGCCCAGTCTTCCACTACCCGTCTCACACCTAGCCTGCAGACTAGGAGACTGCAAAGAGAAAGAAGCAGAACTGAATCCTTGGAATGCACCATTTCTCCTAGACACCTACTATGTGCCTAACACTAGACTGTGCACCCAGCACCGTGGACCTGAACGTGGCTAGATGCCAGTCTTCCTTAGGCCAGCAGACAGAATGTGTTCTCCAGCCTCAGCCACCTACTATGCACAACTGTAAAGCACCTATACTGTGCTGGCACTTCCGGGTCACTTAACAGGTGAAGAACAGAAGGCTTCATACTTGTAAATAGCAAGGACCTACCGTGCACTAAGAAATGGATCAATTCTCTCAACTGGGTACAGGGGAAAGTGGGCTGTCCTCAGAGCTCATGAGTCCAAGGGCTGTCTAGCTCCTGCTCTAAGCCTACAAAGCATCCCAGCCTGGTTTGAGGAGGACACCATTGTTTTGGAGATGTGTGGCTGAGCCCAAGGGTAGAGGCAGGGGGCTGTCGGAGGATGGAAGTGGAGCTCACCTGCCCGGCTGCTCCGGGTACTTGTGTTTGCAGTATGCTTCTAGTGATGCATACACCTTCTCCCTCAGCGCCTCCACCTCGGCAGGGTTTGAGAGCCCCTTAGAGTCTGTAGAGAAAAATAGGTTCAGGTCAGAGCCCCCAGACTGTCTCCTACCCACATGCAAGCACAGCAGAGTGTGCATGCTACACAACTAGATATGGCTGCCCTGCAGACCCATAGCTCCCAGACCAGGAGGATGGGTGTTCAGCATCTTGTATGCCTCCACTCGGCCACTTAAAAGTCAAGTGACCTTGAACCAATACCTTGTCATTCGAAGGTTTAGTTTCTCCATCTTTCTCCAGGTAGCCATGAGAGATAACCAGTCCTTTCACTGTCCTTGGGCCCTGGCCCCAGTGACAGGAAGAAAGCTGTAAGCCCTTCCCTGAGGAGCTTCCCCACACCATGAGTCCAGGAGGCCCCTTCTCAGGGCCTAGACACTGGCCACAATACAGACTGCAGAAAAGCCACAACCACAGTCATCAACACCATCAGGGCACAGTGTGCCAGTAAGGATGCTGGTAGTACCTTGGGGTCTGGGGGCTCCTTAGAATACATAAGACACCTTCAACTGACCTAGTCCCTATCCCTTGTAGCCCCAGGCCCGGGCCTCCCTGCCTTTAGCCAAGCCACTCAGACCTAACCTGGGAAACTATCACGTTGGCTCAGTTATTACAGCCTGGTGAGTTATCTGGGGTGGAAGCCTATGCCCCTGGCCCCCATATCTTCCACTCACCATGTGTGAGGCTGGTGAGCTCCATTGGCCAAGCTTCCAACCCACATTCAACCCCTTCCCCAGCAGACAAGAATGAACTTTCAAATACAGAAGCCCAGGCACACCCTGCTGCAGCAAGTGCCCCAGCCTCAGCAGTTCCCTAGGGCCTAGAGAAGCCACCCACAAGCATATGGGCCATCCTATGAATCCCTGAATTCCTTCCCAACAAGAATACCATACCTTTAGCTGTGTGTTCCCATCACCACGTGGACTGGCCACCAGTGGCATCCATCTGCCACCAACCCAATGCTGTGAGCACAGGCCTGGGACACTCCTCACACTACAGCATGGTCCCACATAGAAGACAGTATCAGCCTTTGTGACAGCAACAGCTTGGAGGCCCTGAACACACAGCTCCAGAGCTACCAAAAGGACTTGCTGTCTTCAAAAGACTGCTCTGCCCTGATCCCAAATATCCTTGAAGCCAAGGCCTGAGACATGTCAGCTACCCTCAGGACACCTAACAAGATGGACTGACCACCAACTCCATTCTGGGAGCTCTCTCTAACATTAGCCCACTGTGGACAGTAGAGCCCATGAGGCTCAGCTGGAGAGCACTAACGTCAAGTGCATACTCTGGCTGCATAGAGTGCCACTTGAGTCTCTCCATTAAGTCTCCAGACAAGTGGAGGCTGGAGATTGGTGTCTGTTGTGATGCAGACACTGGGCCTTGAAGCTCAAAGCATGAGGCAGAGCAGTTGGGAAGGCTTGCACGCCCTTGACCACGTGGGAGGCAGGAGGACCATACCAGGGTTGAACAGGACAATGGCTCGCAGGCAGCCCAGCTCCGTCTTGTCCATCTGCATGTCACGCATCTTAGACACCAGCTCTGTTAGCACCCTGCAGGAAAGAGCAGGTGCCAAGGTCCACGTTAGACACGTCCTTACCAGAGCCCCACCAAGAATATCCATTGGACTCGTCAAGCCCAGGGTAGACCGAGAATAACTGGATGCACTAGGCCTGGCCAGGTCCACAGGAAGGAAGCATCACCATGAGCTCACAGTCCTGTGGAGGATGGAGTCCCCACTCTTCCAGCACAGTCTGGGAATCTGAGCCCAGAGGAGGAACCCCAAGATCGATGAGCCAAGGAGAGCTGAGACGAGATCTCCTGCTGTGTGGCCAGTCAAGGTCGCCCTGCGCCCAGAGCTGTTTCCTTTAGCTCCAGGTTAGACTTTTCCCTGGGACATAGCCTCTTGGTGGGAGTCATTTTTCATCAGCAGGCATCACATAGCTTCCTCAGCAAGATAGGGGCCCCTCCAAAGGACCTCCAAGCGTCCTTTGCCTGCTTGACATGTATGGAGTCTGGAAGAATCCTAGGCTCTACTCCCGGGTCAGCCACCTAAACCAGAGTCTCTCTGAGCTCAGTAGCAAGGAGGAGCCCTGTCACCAAGGGTCAGACTTCACAGTCCACTCACTTTAACAGCAAGGATAAGCCAGGACCTCTCCAACCAGCGCTTTGCATCCCCAGAAGATATCAGCATAAAGTCCCCAGTCCTGTCACTTCACATTTCCCAAAATCAGACCCCATAAGGCTAAGCTCCAATACCTTCCCCTATGGAGTGGCCCCATATGTTAGCTTGTCAAAGGCTTGCAGCATAGAGTCTGGTATGGAGCTGAGGTTAGCATTTACCTGGCTGTTTGCTCCAACTGGCCTTTCTCTGGGAAGAGCTCAGTGTGTGTTGTCCTCGCTGTCCCAGAGTACTGGTGGTTGGCTCTGCCTCACCTCCGGTTTCAGGAGCTCAGGGGCTCACCTGCTTCACCCCCTGTCCCACCCCCTCTATGGGCCGGCTCATTCCCACTCACTGCCCTGTGTCCCTGCACCATCCCAGACCCCCAGCTTCAGCTGGCAGCAACTGACATCCGGGTCTCCAGAACACTGTCTGGCACAGGCCCTTAGCTTATATACCAAGGCTAGGCATCCAGACATAAGAATAGGCAGTCACAGTCCCTCAGTGGTGGGCACAAGTAAGACAGGCATTGCAGGAGCGGAACTGGCTGGGGCCAGGAGGCCTTTGTCTGTGGCTGTACTCCAGGCAGCCTTCTCCTTTGAGCATGTTTCTAAAAAGCAGCTAAGGCATGTGCAAAGCTGCCTACCAGACTCAGGTCTACTGGGGTTGTGAGGAGCAGATCAGAAACACCAGTTAGTCAGTGATAGGTCAGGGCACAGGTCGCCCTGGGATGACAAGAGTGCTTATGGCTGAGATGTGCCAGATGTTGACACTTATAAAACCATACCTGTGGCATAATCTGTTTTTGTTGTACGTGGGGATACTCAGCTCACAAAGGAAGAGGGGTGCCTGTGGCCTCAACTCCCCTGCCACCAGATTCCACAGACAGTAGTCTCCGTATGTCTGACCTGCATTTTTCACATTAACGTCTTTCCTACACAGAGGCTATGTCCAACAGAGCAGGAAGAGACTAAGGGGCCTGTCCCCACCTGTCAAAGATAGTCCCCACCCTACATAGCTGTTAAAGATGGTCCACCTATTGAAAAGGACATTCACCCCACCTACCTGTTAAACACAATCCTTGGCCTACCAATCAAAGACAGTCCCCAACCCACATACCATTAAAGGTGATGCTACATCACTCATGAGTTGAAGACAGCACCCATTCCACCTACCTATCAAAGATGGTACCTACCCTGCCCACCTATCCAAGACAGTGCCACCCAGCCCACCTGTCAAAGATGGCGCCCACCCCAGCACTGTGTGCGCTGTTCCGGTGAACATGCAGGCCAGTGGCAAGCAGGATCCCGTCTTTCACAGCTATGGAGCGGTGGGAGAAGGAGGCGATCAGCAGCTCGTTCCACCCTGCGGAGGGGGTGAGGCACATGGTCACTCTACTGTTTCTATGACCCCATCCCTGTCCCTTCCCCTCACCCACAGCCAGATCTCCGGAAGCAGCATGTTCCAGACTCATCTCTTTCCATGCTCAAGTCAGGGTTCCTAAAGTGGGACCCCAGTAAGTGTACCTAGACAAAGGTTCCTGAGCAGTACCTCTTCCTTCTAGCAAGTACACATTCTATCAATGTTCCAGCCTGGGAAGTTCGGCCCCAAGGGACTCCCTCTGACAAATGCAGGGCATGTGCCTTAGAGTAGCTGGAAGACCTCCTAAGGATGTTCCCTGTGACAGCTATGAGAGGACTGCTGACAGTCTGGAGCATGCAGAATGTCAGGAGAGTTGAGAACTGAGAGGAAAGCCACCTTGGAGCCACAGGTCCAGGGTCAGGCATCCCCGGCTGCAGCACCGACCAACCAGAGCTCTTACAAAAGCACTAACAGGGGCCTTGAAGAGGGAGAGAAGAAAGGACTCTGCATAGACAGCCAGGGACTCCTTGACGAGGTGGTACGAGCCTTTTAGCAGGTCCAGAAACTCCCTGTGTCCTGAAATCCCAGGCCTTGTGGTCCCCATACCATGGCTCCAAGTCTACTGACCCATTTTCCAAGGGAAATGGAAATGGTCAGCACTTGAGCGATGTGACCTGATGTGCTTCTTGCCACAGGGGAGACCACTCCCAGAAATGTGACCTCAGAGTTCCCATATCTAGGCACCTGAGCCCCACACAGAGCAGGCCATCTGAGGCTCCACCCTAAGGCTGTCCTTCTACATGGGATGGCATGCCTCAGTTGTAAGGGCTCACTGAAACACCTGCGTCAAACTGTTGGCCCAAGGCTAGAAGACCAGGTGGCTTTGCTGTTCCCATAGCCATGACAGCAAAGACCCGGACAGTGGTGTTCCTTGTGGACAGAGTGCTTCTCAGCCTCAGAGAAGTCCTTTGTTCACAAAGTGGGTCACGTGCCTCATCCCAATGGGACACAAGCCCACCTAGGCAGAGACAAACATGGCGGGATCCATCTTGTTCATCTCGGCCACCCATACCTACCAAGAGGTCTTTTCAAAGGGATGACAGGAAGGTCAGGGCCTATGTGAGCTTCACCCCAACTAAGTAGCTTCCGAAACACTCCATGACGTACAGGGATCCATCTCTGTTCATTTTATCTACCGGGGTGGGCTGAGGCTGCCCTTGGTGCAAGCAGAAACCCGAAGCAGGTCAGGGCATTCAGGCCCCTCAAGACAGAGTGGTCTCCAGGGCCCTTGACCGGAGTGGGACAGTGTCGACTGTCATCACAGCTCTGCAGCGAGCAAGAGCTGCAGATGCCATTCTCAATATATCGCCATCTCTCCACAGACTGGAGATCTAAATCTCTCAATCTTAGCACCCCTACTGATGACTTGGCGGAGTCTGAGCACTTGTCAGCATGCCCCAGTGCCCAGTTAATAAATAAGGACCGGGGCAGCCTGGAGACCTAGCCTCATCCCAGGTTCCAAGTCTACACTCCTTCCCAACAGTCCCCTTGGCTATAAGAGAGACATAGTCCTACGTTCCAGACACTTGTATCAAGACCTCTGCTCAGAAAAAGGCCTGAAGCTTCCAAGGTGGCAGGGCTGCAGAGGTCACACAGACCTGGTGGGCAGCCTGAGGAGACCCACTCCTGACTTTCTTTGTTGGAAGGGTTAAGCAGCTCTAGTCAGCAGGAGCGGGCAGGAGCCCACCGAAGCACTAGCAGCCTCCCGCTCCAGCCTCACTTGCCCAGGCTACTCACCTGCCCGTAGCAGGATGACCTGGTCGTCCAGGGGCAGCTCAGAGAAGTGCGGGATCCTCTTGGCCCACTCCACCAGAGTGAAGAGCTGCTTGTCTGCTGCTTGACAGATGTTGGTAACAGGGTCATTTGGCTAGAGTGGAGGAAGGACATTGATCAAGCCTCATACCTCTGATACCCCGACAGAACCACCTCACCCCACACAAAACACCCATGGGGTAGAGTCCCAGAATCTGAGACCTGGCACAGTGAAAGGCCTCTGAAGAAAAGATCCACCACGGTACCAGGGATGGGGGAAAGACCCTGGCTATGGGAGCAGGGCTAGTACCATGGCACCAGTCATCAGAAGAGGCAGGAGGCTCAAAGTCAGACGGGATGTATCAGAAAAATCAGATTAGAGGACATGGCTGACTTGAAGCTGGCAGGAGTCCCAAGTCAGGGGGCTGAGGAAACTCTAAATGCAGGAAAGCCAGGAAGAGAAGTCAGCGCTGCCAAAAACCTGACTGAAGCCCACCAAGACAGATTAGGGTCACACAGCTCAATGGCTGAAGAAAACAGAACTTGTACCATGGAAGTCCATCAGGTCTTCCCCACCCCTGAGAGCCAGGTGCTGGGGGAAGAAGAAAAGGGGCCATTTAACAGGCAGGTGAGGGATCTGGGGTAGGGACAGACCCCATCTCTAAAGGTATCAGTAGCCCACCCAGGAGAGAAGTCCTATCAAACGTGCAAGTACAAGCTTGGGGCTGGTCCTTGCTTGGTCCGAATTCCAAGTCGTAGGTAGAGATGATGTCACTAGAAGCCTTCTAGAAAGTTCTGCCCAGAAGAGGAACACTCAGTCCTTGTCATAGGTGAGGAGCTCAGGTGGGCCTTACAGTAGGCTGGGAAGCCCATCCCAGTGCCTGGCAGGTGGGCCAGGGTCATGGCCCTCTGATCTCAGGGTGTGGTGGGTAAGAGTACCCAAGAACAGGATACAGGACTCCTGGTTTTGAAAATAGAAGTGGCCAAGCATCGGATAAGGAGAGACTTGCCGGCTTTAAAGGGCTCTGGCTGACGGAAACCATCTGCTCAGCAGTGACGTTCAGTCTAAACACCCAGCCCCATGTGAAGGGCCTGTGAAGCACTCAGTGAAAGGCATTGACAAATCAGCTTCACACCATTGGCCTGGTAGGACTGGCTGCCGGGGAAGTCCAGGGCTGCAAGGACAGGGGATGCCAGCACAGGATCCCCAGGATGGAGTCCAAAGGAACAGGTGACATCGACCAGCCACACGACCCTAGCAAACCTAGGAGGCCAGGAGAGTCCCAATCCAACAGGTACTAGAGACTGCCTCTGTTTAGCATGAAGACTGTCTGCAGCCTGGCTCTGACTCTCAGCCACAGAGGGTTACTCCATGGATGTGTTCCTTGCCTGCCATCTGTCGGGGAACAGCCCCAAGATAGGAGACAGTGAGGGCCCTAAGCCAACTGTGAGAATGCAAGCCTCACACCCAAGCTCTGTGATCGCTGCCTTGCCTGAAACAGCTTTCTCCCTGCACTCTCTTGAGTCCAGTGCCACAATGCTACGATGACTGGGAAGAAGAGCTCGAAGTTACTCCTGGGCTGACTATGGCCTCTGTGGCCACGTGCACATGTGCCATTTGCCAGGGCTAGACACAAGGCTGGAGCAGACGACCAGAGAAGGAAGGAGGCAGGGGCCATAGAGGCGCGAGGGCCCAAGCCCAGCAGGTGCCCACTGGAGGGCCATCTGGAAGGGAGGGCCGAGCACGCTCTGGCTCTGCCCTGTTCCATCCCACTGTGTAGCTTCACTCCTCTCAGCAGACTCCACAGCAAACATTTAATGAGCTGCTGCTTGCCAGCTAGGCATGGTCACAGACCACCCAGGCAGGGCCCAGAGGAGCCAGCAGCCCATCCGTGAGGCTGGGTGCTGCCTAGGCAGCCTCCTTAGCTGACGTATGAGAGAAGACCACCAGGTTCATGTATGGAGCAGATCAAAGCCAAAGACACTGGGAGGACAATGACCTTCCTCCACTGTGTAGCTCTGAAGACCTGAACCCTCACAGAAGAACAGCTAAGGCCATGTCTGAGGCCATCCCCAACAATGGCCCTACTTGATAAAGGAAAACCCTAGTCACCCTTCAGATCCCAGCCAACCACCCTCAGGTTCTATTCCACAAAGCAGAGTCCTGATGCCGCTCTCCTCTCCCTCCCAGGACTGGTAAGAGGGCTTAGGGAACAAACTCCAACCAGAGCACTGGGCAGGTTCGAGTGGGCAAGGGTTTTGGGGTCTCCCTCCATCAGAAGGTATCTTAACACAGCCAGGATTGGGTCCACCAAGGAAGACTACCTGCAAGGTCCTATATGCTATAAGGCAGCTCTGAGATTAGACAGAGGAATGCTGGGTAATGGGGGTGGGGTGGGATAGGGACTGTGACACAGGTCCTCACAAGTATGCAATGGGGGATGTCCACTCACAGACTACGGAGAGGAAGAGACATGTCTGAGCCCCTGGGACAGGGCAAGGCTGCTGACCACACATAGCTCCCCACTGACTCTTGGGGTAGCTCACTATACTGTTGTCCTGTGCCTGGAGTTGAAGGGAAAGAATGGGGACTCTGTGTCCTCCACAGCCACAGGCTGAGACAAGGTCACTAAGATGCAAGAGGAGACCATCATATGTCTGCTTCAGAGGGAGAAGCCGACAGGGCCATCTGTGAGGTGTTCCTAGACTGGGTATCCAATGGTTAATGGCAGGACTCTGGTCCCAGATCTGAGGCCTACGTGGGGGTCCAGATGAGGTCAGGATACCAACAAAAAGCACACATGAGGCAAACATCGCTGGGCCATGAGCTTGAGACAACATGAGGCCTGTGAGTTTGTGCAAGAGTTTGTTCT
Source organism: Tokudaia tokunoshimensis (assembly GCA_036184795.1). Lineage (NCBI taxonomy): Eukaryota > Metazoa > Chordata > Mammalia > Rodentia > Muridae > Tokudaia > Tokudaia tokunoshimensis. The sequence continues at coordinate 1,210,265 of BTHU01000004.1, read as the reverse complement.
TGGATTTGCACAAGAAACGTCCCAGTCTGGGACATGGCTGCAGCCTCCAGCCTCCTCACTGTGGCCTTGGGCAAATAGAGCATTGCACCCAAACAAGCCCACACTGGCCAATGACCCCTGAAGTGACATCAGGAGCAGGGCAGGGGGTCCTGGGGGAACAGATCAGGTGAAAGTCCAGGAACAGGCATGGAAGTCAGAAAGATCTGAAACTAAGACCCTGCAAGCAGCCAGGAAGAGACCCAGCAGTGAGCACTGTGGCCCTTCTGGTTTGGAGGCTACAACAAGACTAGAGAAGGTGGTTGTCTGGGCCAATCCTATATGTGGCCAGTTCGAGGGTGACCAGCTGAAGGCCAAGAGACACTTTTGCTTCAACAGTAGTCACGACAGCTGCCACTCACGAGCGCCTCCCTGTTGGCTTCTCCGTCTTCTCATAGTAGGGGGTGGGAAAGGGAGGCTCCAGAAAGTCACCCTCTGACCACACTGGTGAGAGCCAGCCTGGAGCCCAGCAGCTGCTGCAGAGGTTCAGCTCCTTATAGCTTCTCTGAAGGACTCCCCCGCACTGCGCACAAGCCTCACTGTGCATGTAAGCCAAGACCCCACAATGAAAACTGGGCCTGGCCCTGACCCTGCTGAGTATTTAGATGAGGCAGACAAGCAAGGCCAGCAGGAAGGCTGGTATATCCCCCCACTCACAGGGGACAAAGGCTACAGCAGCCAAAGGGCTTGAAACGTTGGCTGTTCAAGCAGGAGGGTAAGAGAGTAAGTACAGGGGAAACTGAGGCAGGTGAGCATCTGACACTCACTGAGCTGGGGTTCAGCCCCATGTTTGCCTCCACATATGTCTCAGTCTTGGGCTCAACAGCGAGCTCGGCTTCCAGAATCTTCTCTACAGGCATGTCCTCGTTGGCACTGCTGGTGGACTCCACCTCGTTCTCATTCCGGTCCTTGCCTCGCTGTCGCTCCTCCTGCACGGCTGCAAACAGGAGACAGTCACCTGGGCTGGCCAGCCCCACAGTTCCTGGGACGTCCCCCATATATTCAGGGCCAGGCAGGGCTAGCTCCAAGCCAGTGCATCTGGAGTCCCCTCCAGGGCCAGCTGAGGGAGACACGGGCTGAGCCCAGCCTAATACCTGCCTGTACCTTGCCACTGGATGGCTGTGTACCCTGAGCACACTCAGCTAATAATATAAATACACCAGACCCATCTGAGGTCAAGGCAGATGGCCTTTCCTGGAGCTGATGGGTCACAGGAATACTAACATGGGTATAAAGATGCCCAGAAGAGTGCAGGACATGCTCCTGATTAGGAGCAGCGAGTGGTGACTGTGATAAACAAGTGAGCACTGAAGAGCAAGGAGCAATCCCACTCAGAGACGCACCCACTCTCCCACGCTCTCCATGTTTGTCTCTGTCGAGAAGCACTCCAGCCTCACACAGCCCATAGCTCGGCCCCCTTCCTCCATGATGCCTCACACCCCAGACAACAGTCCCCACAGAGCTGTGAGCAGCCTGGCTCTCCGGGATGGTCAGGGGCAGCACGGAAGGAAGAAAACTAGTGGGGTGAGCAGGCTGACTCCGACAGCTTCCCGGCCTGCAGCCCCTCTGGAAGAGCCTCGGGCAGGAGCAACGGAGCGGGAGCCGGAGCGGGAGCCTGCCTTCCCCCTGCCTGCCTCTAACAGCTCCTGTGAACCTATTCCACTCTGTTCCTGCCCCGACAGACGCCAACAGGCCCCTCCCTCCATTCTGCAGCAGGCGAGGTGCAGAGCTGGATGGCCTCTTCTCCACACCAGTGCCCCAGGAGGATGCCTTTCCAAGGGCCCAAGGGATCTTCCTGCGCTGCTATCTCAGGACCTTGGTCAGAGCTCTCCTAACCCTTGAGTTCCCTAGGTGGCAGAGCACAGCTTAGCAGCATCAGGATCTCAGGAGTAGGAAGCACCAGCCTCCTCCTCTACAGCCAGACCCACCTCCTGGCCCACAACCACCTTAAATGCTTACAAAGTGAAACACAGGGCCAACAGGAGGGCTGAAGGGGGGAAGGGCTTCACACACTGTAGTGGCCTCCTTGCCCAGCTAGAGCTCCCGGCAGTCACCTTCTCTCCCTGCCCATCTCCCCTCAATCCTCCCACTGGAAGGCTCAGCCCACTGGTTCCCTTTCTTGCCACAGCCCTGCGATGACGTTTTTAATCTTCTGGCTACTGCTCCTTGCTGGGCCCACGAACACCATTCTGCTGGGGTTCTCCCATGTTGGGGCTAAGCTCCCCCAAACCCAATGGCCTGGTTGTAGCACAGACTTTCTACCTGTGAACAAGCCAAGGATGGGAGGTTGGTCTGATGCCTGCAGAGCACCAGCTGGGCTGAGGAGCTGGGCAGAGGCTGGTGTTTTGCAAGCTTGGCTCTTTTGGAAAATCTGACAGCAGGTTGGGGCTGGTAGAACTGAATGCCATGGGCAGACGGTGCCCAGTCTATGGGGTGCTGCAAAAGGCTGCCAGGCTCCACCCCTTCCCAGCTGGGCTTCTACGGGCCCTCCATGTGGCTGCCAGCAACATCTGGGTTAGGGTTACTCCACAGGTCACTGAGGGCTCTGGCCACTCAGCCCACCAATACTAAGCAGTCCCACTGAGAGGCATCTGAACAGACCAATTGTAGCCAGAGTCAGGCAGCCCTCGACCCCCACCCCATCCCAAATCCAGAAGACAAATTCTTCAGCCTCAGGCTAGGACAGTGTCACCTCAACAGCCTCACCTTCCCAGATGGGAAAAGCAGACTCAGAGAGCCAAGTGCCACAGCAAACTGCAGGCTCTGGAACAAGAGGTATACCTTGAACGGCTGCGGTACTTTGGGCAACTCCTCTAGCATCTCTGTACCCCACCTTCCTGTAAAATGTCAACGAAGAGCCTGCCCTCCAGGGGGCCCTGAAGGACACCTGAGCAGGCTGGGCCCCACCCTGCTGGCCCAGTTTCATTCCCCAGTAAGGGACTTCCTTGCTCTCAGAGACAGCCTTGGGATATGGGAAGCCCAGAAGGAGGCAAGCCAGATTGCAGGCCCTCACAGCAGCCAGTTATCCCTGAGCGCTTGGCCACGGGCGGGTGAGGGGCTCCTCACACCTGCCTCCCATGCGGGGGCAGCTGAGAATTAATTAGCAAATGTTTTGTGAAGCACTTTGAAGCCTCCAAAGGCCCCAGCAGCTCAGGGCGGCATCGTTATAAATATTATCGTTTTATTTATAGACAGCGGAGGGGGCAGAGGGAGTGGGGGATTTATGTTTTGCCAGCTCAATCACCTTTTAGACACACTCATGTTTGACTTATGCTCCACTGGCGCCGGGAAGCCTCGGGCGGGAGGCGTCTGTAAATACAGGGCCTCGTTATCCTCCAAGCCCGCGCAGGCCTCGCGGGGGAGGTGGCTGCCTCAGAGACCGAGGTTCCCTCAGCTTGCCAGTGGTGCCTGAAGCCTGTGGTTCAGAAGATCCAGATGCAGGCTGAGCAGATGACCCTCCTCCAGCACCCCTGGCTCCCCACTTAGGTCAAAAGTGGAGTGTTGGGGGATTGCTCAGCCACTGGGCCCAAGCAGAACTGAGGGACCTGAACGGGATGGAAAGGCAAACGGCTATCCCAGATCCTAATGCTTCCCAGGTTTGGGGCTCTGCCAGAAACCGTGGCCTTCCTCTGCCCCTTAAAAACCCAGAGCTGGGTCATGAAATTAGGCAGGACAGGTTCTATCAACATGTGCTGGCCTTACTGCCCCTTCTTGATACACAGGCAGTGTCGGACCAAAGCAAGTAGCTTCTTCCCAAGGTCCCAAGCTCAGGGTATGGTATTCCCTCCCTCAAGGACAAGTCCGGGACAAGCTGCAAGAAGAGTGAAGACACAAACAGGCATGCATACATACACAAACACAGATACAGCACAAAAATACACTGTGGCCGCCATGTTCCAACCTCACTACCAGCTGGGCTTGAGTTATCTTCTGCTCTGTTCCACCAACAAGCCTCAGGGGACTTTTTACTGAAGCCCCAATGTTCAGATGGAGACACTAGGCCCAGAGAGGTAAAGGCATAAACCTAGAGAAATGACTAAGGCAGGGCCATTTCCCTACAGTAGAAATGGTGGGCTCACCCTTGTCTGTGCACATGTGTGCAGAAACACGCGCGCGCGCACACACACACACACACACACACACACACACAAACACACACACACACAGAGTAGAAACTGCCATTTCCGTACCCAAGAGCTCCAGAGCCAGAGGACAGGGTGCAGGAAGCTAAGAGAGTCAGGAAGGAAATGCAAAGAGGCCTCAGGGGAAGGGAGCTGGCGATGGGGTGTGCAGTGTGCAACCTCTCCAGCCTGCAGATCATCACACCTGCAGGCCCCCCAGTCTTACCACCACCTGCCCCAGCCAACAGGCCCAGGCTCAGCCTGAGAAGGGCACTGCCTACCCCCAGCTGGGGAATGCTGCCAAACAAGCCCCATAGCTGCTTGCACACGCAGGCCCCTGCTATTGCCCAACATAGATGCTATCAGTCTGCAGTATCCTTCATCAGCCTGAAGACAGGGTGCCTTTCCCAGGGCAGGGCCGCCCCACAGGGAGACACAGCCTTCTTGTGGTCAGCTTCCCCCTCACAGCACCTCTACACAGGCCTCAGTTTCCAGGGTTGTGTGTGATCAAGCCTGGAAGACAGAGATCTTTAGATTCAGGCTCCCAGGCTTAATGACTGATCCCCACCAAGGCTGGGCTCTTGGGGGCTGAGTTAGCACGTCCTGCGTTCTCTGGGCCAAAGGCCCTGGGTTGGCAACCGGCCTCACAACTTCTCCAAAGGCTGTCAGACTATCCAACTCATACAGCCAACAGCTCCAACCGCTACTCACAGAACTCTCCTAGTGGTTAGCCCAGGAGAGCAGAAGGAACCAAATATTAATTCATTCTGGGGACTGGTCCAGATCCCAGGGTGGGGTGGGGGAAGTGCAGGCAGAAGTGGGGACCAGCCCTTGGGAATCCTCTCAGAGACCCCTGTAGGGTGGGTTCTCAGGCTGCTCTAGGGCCAACCATCTCAAGAATGGGGTTGTGGACTACAGCCACAGACACTGGGAAATACGGCAGATCTCAGGTAGGCAAGAAAAGTCCCTTCCCCCAGCCAAGGACCAGACATGGCAGTGCCCACCAGGCCTGAGGACCTCCAGACATCTTAGAGCTGCCACACAGATACCTGTGCAGCCCAAGGGGCCAAGTTGCACAGCTTCTGTGTCTAGCACAGGACAGTGCTTCACAGGGCTTATACTAAAAGCTCATAAATCCATCTGGAACAAAGAAGCATGGGGTGGGGTTGGGTGCATCTCTCCAGAGGAATGGGTGAAGCAGCTCTCATGTATCACACACTCTGTTACTTGTGTGGCCCAAGGAACGGAGCGGACTGTGGTGGAGTCCTCTTCTCTGCACTCCACTTTCACTTCTGTGCAGGATAGCATTCAGCACAGGCATTGGGGGCGGGGGGGGCAAGGATTTTATGTGCAAGGACTGGACTGGGAGTGCTCAATGTCCCACCCACAGGAAGTCCATATAGTAAGACCTAGACGAGGGGCAGTGGTGGCGCACGCCTTTAATTCCAGCACTTGGGAGGCAGAGGCAGGTGGATTTCTGAGTTCGAGGCCAGCCTGGTCTACAGAGTGAGTTCCAGGACAGCCAGGGATACACAGAGAAACCCTGTCTTGAAAAAAACAAACAAACAAACAAAAAAAGACCTAGACGACTCCAGCCTCCCTACCTCAAGACTTACTGTTCCACTGGGTTTAGGGGACACCATGTACAATGCCCATACCTCTGGAAGCCCAGGCAGCTGGAGTCTGAACACCAGCACCTAAGGGTAACCACAGGAGCAATGAAAGAAGGGGTCATGTGAGCTAGAGAGTTTCTATCTGGAGTTCAAACTCTAGTGCCCACCACATGCCGGGTCTGCTGGTAACTTGGCTTTCACAGACACTGCTCCCTTGAGCTGGCACACAGTACCTAATCTGCGCATGCTCAGGCATCAGCCTGGACATATCTCTACACAGAGCCATGCTCACTACCCAGGTCTGGGTCAGGTACCAGCTCTCAAGCTCATGCTGACCAAAGCCAGGGACCTACCTGTTTATCTGGTGGTCACTTTCCAGGGACAGGAGCTCATACCCAGAGATCATTAACAGTGCCCATCATCAGAAATAGCACTGAGAAAGAGTGCACTCCGGGCGGAGCTCAGCTCCTGAGAGGCTCACACAGTCTGACGTCCACCCTCTGGCTAAGGCACACACCTGGCCACAGCCCACCCCAGGTCTACCACTCAAGGACCTGTCCTCCAGAGGGTGTGCTGTATTGGCTACTCCCAGTAAGTACTCCCTTGAGGGTATGTCCCCAAGGACAGACAGTGTGCCCCCTCCATTGTCAAAGCACTCCCTCCCTCTGCTTTCTCACTACAGAAAAAAGGGGGGTCAGAAGCTAGGGTCTAGCTCAGCTAAACAACTGTGTTAAGACTTGGCCCCTAAAGGCCATGGAAACCTCTCATAGAGGACCAGAATGTACCAAAAGAAGGGGTCACTGTGAAGAGAAAAGCAAACTCCAGCACTGGCCCTACTCAGGCTGGTCCTGGACAGGGGCAGTTGAAGAGCTGATGGGAAGGTAGAAGGACACACAGTAGACATTGGTCCCTATCCACAACCCAGACAGAGGAAGCTGGAGGGGCAGTGCTGGAGATAGAGTGTAGAGCCTGCCTCAGAGAGTACCCAGCCCTGTGAGGCCCGGGCCCTCACCCAGGCACCCATACAGACATACAGATAGACAGACAGATACACACACACACCCAGACAGACACACACACACACATACACACCCCAAACCAGAGAACTACTGTCCCACATGGAGGGCCAAGAGGACACAGAGTAGCTCAGGAGGTCTAGCTATACAGCTTGACATCTGGAACCTCTGGAGAGTCGCCTGGACTTGTCACCTAGCCTCCCTTCCTCGTACATACACATCTTGCTGATATAACAGGCTCAGAATCCTGTTCCTCAGAGGACTGTAGGCTAATGGTAACCCTGTCGGGGATGAAACTGGAAGTGGCCTTGAGAAGAAGGGAAGCCAAGAGGACCCTCACGTGAATTCAATAGATTCTGGAGATACTTTGGTGGTCTCTGGGGGCCCCTTCTCCCCACTCCAACCCAAATGTGCCTCATCTCATGGGCCTCCCTTCCCATCTCCTCCCTGGGCAGCCAGAGACCATGCAGGCACCAAGCCTCTCTTCCCACCTTCCTGGTCCCCACTTCTGCTTCCAGACTCTTCTGTTGTGCTTCTGGCCCGGTGTCTGGTCTCGAAGCCTCATCTCTCCCGGCAATACCTCAAGAGTGGACTATCCGCTCAATTCTTGTCCTAGGAGCCATGCTGCCAGTGGGGCAGACCTGGTCTGTCTTGTCTGTTCTAAAATCCCAAGACCTAGCCACACAGCAGGCATTTGGTGAAAATCTGGTTGGGAGAAAGACTGGCATGAAGGCAAGCTATCCAGACAGACATCTTAACAGCACAGACTAGGGGCTCTGCTGAGCAGGAAGCACACCAAGAAACCCACTAGGCTATACCAGAGTCTGGCAAACTGCAAAACGCAGGCCTGGACTCTGTATCCAAATCCCTCCGTGAAGAATGCTGAGGAAGGGGACAACGGAGGCCCCTGGGGTCTGATGAGAAGAGCACGCTGGGCAGGAGGGTGTTCAAAGCCTACCTTCCCGCTTCATGCCCATGGCCAGGCACTTCTGGTAGCGGCAGTACTGACACCGGTTCCGCTGTCTCTTGTCGATCAGGCAGTCCTTGTTGTCTCGGCAGGTGTAGGTCAGGTCTTTGCGTACTGTCCTCTTGAAGAAGCCCTTGCAGCCCTCACAACTGTATACCCCATAGTGTTTGCCTGTAGGGCGGTGATAGAAGATGGGTGAACTTAATTATAAGGCCCTCGCCCATGTGCCATGCGGCAGGCCAGGGCTCTGAGTCCAGGTTTTAGAATCCCTGTCCGGGTTCAGGCTGGACTCTGCCTGGCCCTCCCTGCTCACCAGAGAAGAGGTCCACCTCTCTCTGTAGACTGTGGCTATGGGTCACCAGCCCTGAGGACCAGGATCACCAACAATGGTGGTCGTGTGCTCTCTGTGCCCAAGCTATTGTGCCCTGGAAGAGGATGGGTACTGTTCTCTGCTCTCAGGCTTGGCCCAGAGTGGAGGCCAGCCGAAACCGCAGCTCAGCCATTTATACCCGAGTCTTCCCTTAGCGTGCCTCTAGACCACCTTCCTATCCTAACGTCCATCTCACTTAAGGACAAAGTGAGATCTCTGGAGCTCCCAAACCACCCCTTATTCTATCTTCTTGCTTCCCTGCACCCAGCCCAGTGGAAAAAGCTAGGGAGACATGGTGTACTAAGCCCAGGTATCGTGCCCCTGCCCACCAGGCAGTCCTACCTGAGGAGCGGTCCCCACAGATAGCACAGATGTGCTTGGTGAAGGAGGCCATATTTCCTGAGGGATGGGCAGGAACCTTGAGGACGCCATTGAGGCCTAGTGGGGGCTTGATATCCTCACTGCTGCTCACGGGGTTCATGGGTGAACTGAGCTGCAAGAGAAGGAGGAGTGGGGCAGGTTAGCCCTGGCAGGCTGGTGATGGCACTAATGAGAGCTGGGTCTCCAACAAGGACAAACTCCCCTCTACAGAGCCTCACTCAGGCCAGAACAGCTAAGGGCCAGCAGGATCACCATCTGTCAAACAGGGACCACTCTATGTCCAGCTCTCAGAGTACCCCCTCAGCAAACCCAGGCCACTGCGGGGGTACCAAAGACCTCACGTCTCAGTGACCTCTCAGCACCATAAAAGAGGCTCACTTACTCTCCACCACCCACCAAGGAGCCTCAGCTGTCACTTAACACTTGCCATGGGCCCAGGGCATGAGAGCCCAGGCACTCTGCATTCCCCCAGCACCCAGGTGAGGACAAGAGGCCCAGGCTCAGGGCTGCAATCAGGCTGGGCTCCACCAGAGTCACACATATCCCCATCACCCTGCATGACAGTGGTTATCTGGCGGGGGAGGGGGTGTGGACAGACCAGGAAAGGAAAGCAAGTGGACACCCCAGACATCAAGCCGTAGGGCCCATGTGGCTATCTTGGCCTGGGCACACCCCTTGCCTCTCCCGCCCGCTGGCCGCCAGGGGCAAGCATGGGAAACTCACCCTGTCACCCAGGCAACAGCTGCAGCGTCGCAATGACACAGCAGTTTTGGTTCCGCAGCCTCCAGCCTAGCTCTGCAGTAAGCACAGGGCCCAGAGGCACTTCCCTCTGCCTGCCTATCTGCCAGGGCGTCAGAGCCCAGCTGGGTAGTCCCCCCACTTCTGAAAAGCCCTGACAAAGGCAGAAAGCCAGCTGTACAGTCTGCTCTGGCCTTGTATAGCCCCCGCTGCCCCCTGCAAGGGGAACCTCACCTCCTTCCTCAGGGCCTCCTGCCCCATCCCCCACCCCTTTCTCATGGGACAGGAAAAGAGCAGAGGCACCAGAAGCTTTCTATTAGGGGGCCTGGCGTCCAGAAGGATTCTGCAGCCCTAGCTGGCCAGTACTGTGAGACAGTGAAGTTCGGCAAGTTCCCTCCTCCTGGTTAGCTTTAGGGGGGCTTCTGGGAAGCCTGGAGGTGTGTCAGAGGGGGCTGTCAGGACGAGGACATCTCAGTGCAGAAGAGAGCAGTCCATGTGCTGCTGTTCACTGGTTGAAGGCCCTGTGTGGGAATACTGGGGCAGCAGGGAGACAAGACTGCACATCCCTCCACTCCACTCACTACAAGAGAAGTCTGACACTGCAGGTTTCTGAAGGTCTTAGCTCTGGGCAGAATAAATAGCTTGGGGGCCCATGAAACCTGGTGTCAGAGCAGAGCAAAGGCTGGGCTGTAGCACCGAACCCCCCTACTGGCCCAGGGACACGCACACAGAGCTCCACTAGTGGGCAATCCAGGAATCCCATGACTTGGAGGATGCTTTTTTTGCCCTTCCCAGATCTGAGCTGATGGACAAGGACAGTTTCTATTCTCCCCTTCCTCAGCATCCTCCATGAACAACAGCCCCATCCTCCTGGCTGCTTCTGACCCATCTTTCAAGAGACCCAGGACAGGGTGGCCCTCTGCTGGAGTCTGAAGCCTCCCTGGGTGGAGGCCATCCCATTTCCCCTTTCATATCCTTAGCATTTATTTCAGTTCCACCTCATCACTACTGCACCTGGGTCCC